>OZ010790.1:84528401-85128401 GCA_963932465.1 Maratus speciosus
TTTAAAGTGGAAAATATAAACATTTATTTTGATAAGGAATTTGAATGTAACAGATAATATAAAAGGAGATTCTAAGCTTATTTGGAATTGGTAATTTATCAAAGGTTGTAATTTTTTTTTCTAGATTTTAAGTAGCGAAAATTCCTTTTATAAAGTATAAAAATAAAATTTCATACGACAATGTTTTTACCGATTAAAATTAATTGGAATAGATATTATGCTACGAATAGTATAAGCAAGCATAATTTTAACCCAAATATGATCTTATAACATAGGTGTATTGCGCATAAATTAGAGCAAGTGTTGTGTTTATTAAAATTTGTCAAATACCCCTCCTACTTAAAATAAAAAAAAATCAAAATCACAGTCATACAATATATTAGTAATATGTCCATTTCAATTATGTAACTAATCATTGTTGTACTGAATGTTACTTAGTTTATAAATCTGGGATATTTAAAATTCATTCAAGTCACATTCATAATAAATATGACAATTAAATTTCCATTTACGTCACTCTCGTAGATTCCTAATACACCACTAAGAAATATTAGGAGTGTTCAAAATTGATACCATTGGTATAAATAAAAGTTTTTTATAAATGAAACTGTATTCTTAAATTTATATATTTCACATATACTCACTGTTTCGCGGGTTAAAAAAATGACAGCGATCTACTTCAAATACTCAATAGAAAAAGTAACTCTGTATTTTTTAAAATTTAAAATCAATTATTAAATGCATATAACCTAACATATAAATGAGTAATGAATGAAGTGCGGATGGATAAGTAAACGATCGTATTCATATTTTTGATTGTAAGGAAATCTGATTGTTGAGGATTTTCGTTTCAAATGGTATAAGACAATCATTTTCAGCGATGTAAACCGTTCTTAATAAGAATAAAATATTTTATTTTTAGCGATAATTTAAATTATAATTATTCGAATATTACAAATCTTTCTGATCAAAAAGATCAAGATTAAAGTCATTACATTTCTAAATTAAAAAATCATATTCAGGAAACAAGCAGAATAATTAATGAAAATTGATGAAATATTTTAATTATCACCAACAATATCTAATGGCACAAGCTCTATTGCTGGTGAAGATATTTTTCATACAGATTTTCATAATCATACTGCATTGCAGCTTAGATACAATTGTACATGCGTAATTGAAAAGAAAAAGGAGAAAAAATGATCAATTGATTAAAAGTAATGATAATGGTAATGTTAGTAAAATTTTCCTTCACGTAACTTTAAACAACAATTGTTGTAATAATGCTGGTGAAAGGAATTGAGAATGAGTATTGATTTAATTTTATTTTATGATAGTACATTAACGGGTTATACAATATTATATGCTCAAGTAAAAAATTATTTTTAAATTTTTCCTCTAATTCCTCTTTTAATGTTTATTTTCAAAATACTGGCAGAAGTCATTACTGTGATGGCGCAGGAAACTCATGAAGTTTTCTATGTTTCATTTATGTTTTAAATTTTGTATGCGAGACAATTGGAATTATGTGATATCTGCATTTACAAATTCCTGATAGATTAGAATGAGTCCAATGTATTTGGGTGTGTTACAGAGATTATAAATATAAATAAGAAATTCAAATAAAAATGTATTAAAAATCTGAAACAAGCTAGTTTCATAGTAGTATGGTAGAAAGATCTAAAATATTTAAAGTGAAGATTGTTTAATTTAATAAAGTAATTTTTAGAATTTTGGAAATCTGAGATAAATAGGAAGTTATATTGTAACGACTGTATCTGGTTCCCTGGTAGCACTAAACAAACAATGATTTAACATTGAATATTAACTTTATTTAACAGTTTATGTTTCAAAATAAAATGTCTTCAATCATAAAAAAAACATATCGTCACTCATAAACAAAAGCATAATTTTTCAGCTCTCTCTAAAAAACATTACTTTAAAAACACAATCAGTAAAAACCACCATAAAACGCTCTCCCTCCATTACACAAAATCAGCTCGAATCCCATCTGCCAAACTTTTCTCAAACTGCCTCTCCATCTCACAAGCGACTAGTTCTCTTCATTTCACTTGACCTCTCACCCAACATCTTCAGCTCCCCTTCCGTATCTCGAAAAAGGTTCTCTCCGATACGAGAGCACGGCTGATCAGTCTCCGAAACTCAGGCGGCGATCCATGGACAAGATCTGACTCTAGGCTGCGATCCGTGGACAAGATCTGACTCTAGGCTGCGATTCAGGAACAACCGTTGGACAAAACCAGTTTCGCAACTTACGAAACAAAATAGGCTGCGGGGTTTTTCGGTCGTTACAATATAAGCAGTTGTTTTCTCATGAAAGTCCATAATGTGTGAATATTTATGTATTTTTTCTTATTAATGTTATTCTTTAAAAGCAGAATTTTATTTATAATTCTATGATATGTATGTAATGTGCTGAAAATGATCAACAACACTAGAATGCACACATGCACAAAGGTGTTTTAACAAGAATCCGTTAAACAGTAGAACGTTTTGTAATATTCTTTTTATGTATCTCCAGTTCAGTTTTTTAAAGTTACAGAAGTATTAGTTCAAATGTTTGCCATAGTGAAAACGAATGCTGGTATTATTTTCAACGTGAGTGTGGGAGATCTTATACAAACCCTTATTCCTGCAAAATGCAATTTTCAGCTATCTTCGAGTGCAGGCATGACACCTCTATGCAGAAATTTTCCCCGGTCTGTTTCTTTATGTGGCACAACAGATTGTACTCATTCTGACCGTTCTGACACCAATCTAATCTAACTATATTTCCATCTTTTTTTGTTACAACCCGTCATAAGATTCTGAAGCAGTCATTAATCGTTGAGTGTTTAAAAAAAAAAAAAAAAAAAAAAAAAAAAAAAAAAAAAAAAAAAAAAAAAAAAAAAAAAAAAAAAAAAAAAAACTGACAGCTTATGTTCGGCTTTTTTCTCAGTTGAGAATTTTATAACTGTGATAACGCTGGCCAGGATCTAGAATTATTATTTGAATAATAGAGTTACAGTATTAATTTTTAGAATTTGTGTAGAATTATTATTTTTATTCAACTGTTCTATCCAGCGGCGTAAAACTTTGCCATGTCTGCTGTTCTGGTTTGTGAAACATCTCTTAACAATTTATATATTTTCAATACATAGGCTCTCTAAAGTTGTGATTCAAAACTATGAATACCTAAAAAAATACGAAGTGATTGATGCGAGTGAATCTTAAATCACACGCTATTCCATCTGAATAAATTGTGCGTTGATTTCAACATATCGCATTCATTTATAATTATCAGTGATGTTTTGTGCTCCAAGAGACGCTCATGTAAATATTGTCTGTGTTTACAAAATTGTTGGATATGAATACACCTCAAATAACAATATAATTTCTTTCAAGTGAAGATAACATCATTCACAGTGCAAAGTAAAAATAGTATCGGTAAAAATTGAGTCTGATGCCGGAAATCTACTGTAAATGAAGAAACTTTCTTGGATTCTAATATCTGTAACATCATAAAAGGGGTATGGAAGTTTGGCCATCTAACATAATGTGTCTAGTCGATAATTATATCTTTTGTGCATTATTTGGATCATTTAGATAATTCATTTAATTACTTGAATCGATTCTGTATATTTATTATTTATTGTTAATTTTATACAATTGTTATTCCTTCATTCTTTAATAAATCATTAATCAATAGTTAAAATAATGCACTTTTATTCAATATGATTTATTGATGAGTTTTCCAATATATTTGCAATTGTGTATATCTGAGTATCTAAAGTCATTTTAATGTGTCTGTTATTGCCATTGTGTTTCTGTTCAAAAACCTGCATACGGATTTTTTTATTGTTCTTAATTGATTTTTGTCACATTCTACAGAGAACATTTAATTATATATTATTTCAAATACGAATTTCTTAACAAAGTTAGAGATATAATTTAACAACATGAGTCACGAATGTATATGGCAGCGGCTAGTAGTAGGACAACGGCTAGTCGAAGGCCAATGCATAGTAGGACAACATGTGATGTTGTCTATGTGTTTAGAAGTCAAAGGTGATATTTCTGAGCAATTAAGAGATATCACTTTCAATGAAATACAAATACACGTGACAATTAAACAGAAAAAAATTCTGAATTGTATTTTGAATTTTTGATTATACGAAAGTTAACGAATTCGATGACAAGGATCCCTTCCATGGTTAGCAGTACGAGTGTAAACACATCCGTTCCAGATTTCGTTCCTGACAATGGAAATATAATACTGTAATTCCTAAATTTTTTTTTCTTTCATGTTCATAATGTTTTTGTAGCTTAATCTGAAAATTGGATTAAGAAAAAAATTACTTATCTTTTTACATCAATTTATACATTATCGACGTAATATATAGATTATTAATTTTCATATCATTATAGTGCGAACAAATACTTTTAATCGTTGTTTATTGATATAACCCAAACATGCATTTTCTACGTTGATGCCATGGTTGAACTATAATTTAAACAAACTGTAAATGAGATTAATCTTTATTTTATTATTTTCAAAAATATATTGTTTTACTGATTTAAATCATATTAACCTCGTTTTGTAGCTGAAATTTTTGCTCAGGAATTTTCGTTGTTGTACTCTCAAGTTTCAACACTTCTACTTTAATTTATAATCTATGTCCAAATTAAAATTCAAAATATTAATATATTTCTTTTAAAATGATATGCATTAAAAAGTGTTTTATATGAAATAAAATTATATAAAATAGGATACTTTTCCTTATATTTGTGTCTTCTATAGTATATAAATGCAAAAGGTTCATGCACTTAAAAAAAGAAGGGATAAACGAGCATTTCTCCCTCCTTCAGTTTTGTTTATTCTTCCTCGTCTAATATAAATATAATTTCTATAATTTTAAAATGAGACTGTGGCGGGATTAAAAAATATCTCGATTATGGGAAATAGTTTTTAAATACTGCCATTTTAAGTACCATTCATTGTTTTATTTTGACGAAAATAATGAAGCTATAATTCAAAGCATCAATCAAATCTCTACGAAATTTACGTCATTGAGACACACCCTCTATTCAATAGAAAATCTTTTGCTTAGGGCATTAAATTATTTTTAAAGTAAAAGTGAATAATGGGTCATTTATTATACATCTTCTTACTTTTTCCATGCTACTTTAGAAACTTTTTTTCATCCATTTTAAGCTGTTTCAATATTTTTTGAGAGTATATGTTATAAGAAGTGCATTTCTGGGTTCAACCATTTGTTGATTCTGCAGGTTATTTTGATAAAATCAAATTACTTTTTATATTTTTGAAACTAAATGTTAATTTTTAAGTTACTCTTATGTTGATATGATGACATTAATTATATATATCGTGCCAGACATGAAGTATATATGAAAATAAAACACGAGATTCACGAGTAACTGGATGAAATGCCCGATGTACCGAGCATAAATAAAAGTCATTTTTAATTGAAAGTTATAATATATATTTAATATTTGATGCATAATTTTCCATTGCTCATTAAAAAAAAAGCAGAAAGCATTTTTATATAAAAATAGTATCCATTTATATATTCACAAAATGTTTTGATCTTTTTTTAAATGTGATAATTTAATATTTGCAACATGTCGCGGGTGAATAGCCGAAGAAATTCTAAATGATTTCACTGTGAAGAGAATACATAGAATGAGTCACATTTTTTGCGTTCTCGTAAAAACATTATCCTTATTGTTTTTGATAGCAACTGTACAGAAAATATAAATTAATAATACCCGGAAACATTTTATTATATTTAGGTATAAAAATATTTACTTATTTATTTTACTACTTGAATATTTCCAAAAGTTCTCTTTGCAAGACTTTATTTTTCTAAATTTATGCATAGTCTCCGATATATTTTTTGTGACTGCATGGTGATGTATGAAAGAATAGATAAACTATGCCTTTCTTTGCTCTGTTTGATCACTATAGGTAGGAATACTAGTATCGATTGAATAGTCGGTATTTCTATTTGTCAAAATAACGTTCCTGTGCTAATAATATGCATATGATGACACTTTATAACAATCAAATGCGAAGGAAATTTAAACGATTTTATTTATATTTTATAGTCCATTAATTAGTGCTAAACTTGTGTCCTACATTTGATAAAATTACACGGGGGGTTGGACAGCATCTGTCCGAAACTACAATCTGAAGCCGGAAGATGCTGTCCGTATCCCTGCGTAAAGGTTAAAGAAATGTAGTATACATATGGCACCTATCATTTGGTATATCTATACGTGTTATTAACGTAAGAGATTTCATTTTCTGCTATATTTAATATATTTTAATTAAAATATGTATATATTTTTTAATTTAACGTTATATCCGAACACACACATTTATTTTTATAGGAAAAGTACAATTTTATTGCAATGTTAAAACAAAGGCATGTAGATCTTTATTTTTGATTTCGAACTACTATGAAGCAACAGAAAATATACGAAGTGTGGCTATTTAATAACTAATGCTTCCAGAGAAGAACTGTGCATGCACCAAATTCGTACGCCCAATTATTATGTAGCACAAAGCCTCCTCCTATATCGATGACAGACTCTAATTTGGCTGTATTTCAATAACTCTGGCCTTGAACTTCATTTGTTCGACACCTTGTTTTAGTGTTTTGCCGGCTAAACGTTTCAAATTATTTAAAAAGGACAACGAATTAATTTGACTTTTTTTTTTTTTTTTTTTTTTTTTTTTTTTTTTTTTACTTGTAAAATACGCTACTGAAACTCATCATTTGTTAGGGAAAGTAAACGGCAATGAAAGTTTATTATGTGCGCGGGTTTTTGAATGCGTTAAGCGTTTCCGTGTGAAAGAAGACATTGAAGATGATGTTCGCCCGGTCCGTCGTTTCACATCAACAACGGAGAAAATGTTCGATATCCATGAGATTATTTACCTTCAGTGGTTCCTTGAAGTGGTATAATCAACATTACAGTCTTGACTTCCTATCCAACTCCGTGAAAAAATATAAAACAAGAAAGAAAAATCTTGCTTCAAGCATAGATTATGAAACACTTCCCAACAAAGTCAGAGTAATGTAACAAAACTTCATAGTTTAATAAGTTAAAATAATATGTCTACTGCAACCATATGGAAACGCATAACACATTTGAAAATCCAATTTCAGCTGTTCCCATCTACGATCGGAAATTTATCCAAATTCTTTGAGCAGCGCTGTATTTTATTAAAACAGTTGAATTTGAAAGCACCTGCAGAAATTGAAAACGTATTTCAGCAATTATTACTCAAAGACAGTACTGTAACCGATTTCTTTTGACAAATTCTATGAACAAATTCCAACATGTTGGAAAGTGTTAAAAAGACTGTATTTGGGGGGGGGGGAGCAAGGCATGAGTGCTTCATCAAGACAACACACTGGCTCACACTGCATTGTCTGTCAAAACGTTTGTAGCCAAGTCTAACATCTCAGAGTTGGATTATCCGGCTTATTAGCCAGACCTAGCACAAAGTGATTTTTATCTGTTCACCAAGTTTAAATATGAATTAAAAGGAACAGGATTTCAGACTGTTGAAGCTGTGAAAGAAAAAGTTGCAAGCTTCATGAAAGAGCTCACATAAGAAGACCTCCAGCACTGTTTGAAACAATGAAAAAATCGATAGAACCTTGGAGGGATAAATGTGTGGTATATATACTAAACATGTATAAATTTAAAATAAAATATTTTACAGCATCAGTCTCGTTATTGTTCAGCAATACCTCGTATAATTTCAAAATTTGAACTTTTTTATTTTTACAGTTGCTAAAATTACCCATATCTTATCAAGTTTTATATAGATTTCATTATACGTACAATCATATTATCTAAAGTACAGTCGTTGAAAAAAAAAGTAAACACCCCCTACTAACTCCTCAACAAATTATCGTAGACGAAAGTTAGTGGTACCGAACGATTGGATGATGTATATAAAGTTTGCTTAGGGGGACATCTACATATTTAAACAAATCCAAACTTTTTTTTTCAATGGCAATACCCCCATTTTAACCAGATATTTAAAATCTTTATGCCTACACACTAAATTTCAAGTCATTTGAAGGATAAGTTTTTGAATTATAAAAAATCAAAATTTAATGCTTCTAATGTTAAATTACATTTTCATATTTTTAGTTATTCTGAAATTATTCCTGAAATTATTCTCCTAATGTGCTAATGTTTTGTGTAGCAATAATACTAATATACCCAAACATAAATACGTTGAATTTGCAATTTTTATAATTTTATGATATGAATTATGAAATCCATATTCGAAAAAATTATGAATTGCAACCTACAGTTTTTTGATGGATTTAGTTTTATTAAGTCCTGCTTTATGGAAATCCAAAATTTCACAATTTTCTTCCAAGTAGTTTTCAAATTATGGTTAAAAAACGGCAAAAGGATGTTTTAAGGGGCCGTCTGTGATAGAAATGACTAGATATTTTGACATTTCTTCTGCTGTCGTTAATCTAGCAGGCTTCATTGACTGCTTGAGTGGTACCTTGATCAAAAAGGTGGCTTTCTCGGTTAACAATCGAGTACGGAGCTTCAATTTGGATACATCCCTTAAAATGCGCTCGTTTTAAAATAATTAATTTTTCGGAAACTTATGGCACGAATTGCATAAAAATTCGTTTTTCGGCTAATTAAAGGGTGTAGAGTTCATTTATGCCGTCAGAATTGTGTACTGCTATTGAAAAAAACAAAGTTATAATTCGTTTTAATATGTAGATGGCCCCATAAGCAAATTTTATATACATCATTTAGAAGTAGACTTTATTTCCAATCGTTCGATACCAGTAACTTTCTTCTACGATAATTTGTTGAGGAGTTAGTAGGGGTGTTTACTTTTTTTTCCACGACTTTACATATTCTATTGTCTGAAATATATGCTTTGTTCAAGTGGCCTCTTGGCGTTGTATATATTTATCACTCTTTTTACAATAAAATAAATTGAAAAAATATATATTAGGAAATCTTTTGCAGAATCATGCATTATACTCATTCACGATGTTCCATTCCACACACTTTCTTTCACATTCAATTACACATTTCGCTGTGTGCAGACTTAAAACCATAATCAACCATTGATTAACTGTCTATCTTGAAAACAGCGCTTAAAAAAATGTATAATACTTTGTGTTACACGAGATATTATGTAACAGGAAGAAAAATATGAAAACTGGGGGGGGGGGGATAATATTATTTATCGTTATATGAAAAAAATATATAAGATTTATATTTACTGTTACTGTAAATTAAAATAATTATAATTGTCTGAGCGAAGCGAAGACTAATATTCAGCGCAATATTACAGCTACGATGGATATTAAAGCCATGTCCTATTACAAAAAAGCCCCAATAAAAACCTTTTGTCAAGCATAACTCAAAAATATTTGTTGGATTACGTTTCTTATTGCACCAGAAGGTACCTATGAGAGTCGCCTACTGAACTACTATGAAAAATAAGTTCCAAACCGTTTAAAAATTATATTAAAAAAAAACTGATAAAAAAGCACATTTTATCTGCATACGTCACAGATATTTGGTGTGCGTCACTTTCGCCGGTAGATGTTTTCGTAAACAACTGGTTTGAACACATGGAGCAAATAATAAAAAAGAAACGCACGCAGTAATAATGAAGTGCCATAAAACAAATTTAAATTTAATCAAACAGGAAAAGAAATCTGTTTGCTTTTCCATTTAAATGAAAAAAGGCATAAAAACTTTGATTTGAGATTTTGCGATAATCTTTCAATACAATTTTTTAATCGCCAAAAACATATTTTATATTTCGCGTGTGAAAATTAGAAACAATTATATGATGTTTAATAAAATATTTTGCTTTATAGCATCATTTCTTCTTATTTTCTTTTTGTTTTAGGGTTTCGTTCATCTGACAAAACCCTATTCGTCTTGCTCCTCGGTCTGTCTGTCCGTCTGTCACAGAGCCCGTTCTCAGAAACCATATATGCTAGAGACTTGAAATTTTGCATACTTATAGCTGAAAACCACATATTATACAACAAGTCATAAAATTTTGAAAAAGTCGTACATTTAACCTTTTGGGCTCCACATGTGTATTTTAATCAATTCTTTCCAATTGATCCCTAATTAGGTTGGAGGCGTGAAATTTTGCATACTTATAGCTGAACACTTCACATCAAATGACAAGCTATAAATTTATGAAAAAGTCGTTCATTTAACCCTTTGGGCTCCCACATGTGTATTTTAAACAATTCTTTCTAAGTGAGCCCTAATTAGCTTGGAGGCGTGAAATTTTGCATACTTATAGCTGAACACCTCACATCAAATGACAAACTATAAAATTTTGAAAAAGTCGTACTTTTAACCCTTTGTGCTCCCACGTGTGTATTTTATACAATTCTTTCTGAGTCCCTAATTAGGTTGGAGGCCTGAAATTTGGGCATACTTATAGCTCAATCAAATGACAAACCATAAAATTTTGAAATAGCCGTACATTTAACCGTTTGGGCTCCCACATGCGTATTTTAAGCTATTCTTTCTAACTGAGCCCCTTAATAAATTGGAGATTTGAAATTTTGCATACTTATAGAACACCCGATTCCAGGCGGTAAATCATAAAATCTTTAAAAGTCTTACGTTTAACCCTTTGAGATCCACATATGTATTTTTACCAATTCTTTCTAAGAGAGACCCTAATTAAGTTGGAGACATGAATTTTTGCATACATATAGCTGAATACCTCAAACCACACAGCAATTCATTAAATTTTCAAAAAGTCTTCTCCTCCGGGCTCTAACTTGTGTATTTTAAACAATTTTACTAACCTCCGCTTATTTCACCCAGGGAGCACTTTTCCAACTTTAGCCGACACCCTCTTGACCATTCTTTCATATTATAAATCATAGCCTTACATAATTTAATTCCATTTTTTACCGCCAGGGGCGCCTACTTATCTCGGGGGCTATCAGTTCAATCCCCTCGACTAATATATCTACGGATAGTATATAAAACGGAGTTTTGTTCGGATAGAGGTTTATTTAAAATAGTGTGTGCCCCTGGTTGCGAAATGTGAAACTAACAGATTTTTCAAAAGGATAAAGTGTTTTGAAAGGAATATTAAACGAAACCCTCTCTGCGATCTGTGATCACACTTATCCACTTGTTTTTTACATGCTTTCTTCTAACTTACAGTTATATTTGTCTGTGGCACTCAAATCTTGTGATTCATTTTTCACCCACTTCCTGTTGGCATAGAGCTTTGAAATTTGGGATATATATGTATTCCTGAGGGCAATACATGAATTGGACATTCATTTTTTAAAATTTGATCTTTAAGGGGACAACTTTGGGGGGTTGAATTAATGGTTACGTTTGATTTTCTATAGAGAAATCAGCATTAGCTTCAACAATGAGTATTTGTTGAAAAGTACTAATGACAGGGTTACCACGATAACGCCAAACTTTGGCCGACGTGGCGAAATATCGCCAAATTTGGCAACAAGAAAGTTTTTATATATGAAGCGAACTTGGAGATAACTGACTAATTTGGTAAAATTCACATTTAAATCCTTTTATCTTCCATAATAGAACCTACCGAATTAAATTTAAACTCCTTGCATTTAAGGTTTTTTTCAAGACTTTTCTACTATTTAGTGCACTAAAAAACATATATATTTTCTAAATGTTTGTGAGTTTTAATGAAAGTATGATTTAAAAAAAAATTAAATTCGGTGTGGTGGTTACTTTTAAGATGTAAATACTATAATATTATGAAAAGGTTCGAAAATTCAATTTGACAGATAAATGTAAATATTTCTAGAATGGTTCTAAATTGTAATACTGAAAATTATGGGATATTGTTGAGATTAGAAACTAGAACTTTAGCATAGCAGTAATGTCTAAGATGTAAATGCTCGTTGTAGAACGTATTCTAAAAAATCGAAAGGCTAAACAAAACGGAAAAAGATGTAAAGATGATCTAAATAACGAAGTACTTGGAATTGTTAGGATTATCTAAGATCGAGCATATCTAATATCGAGCATATCTAAAACACACTCTATCGACGTATTGCATGCAACTGTTGATGTGTTCGGCACTTTGATACTAACAGATTTTGAAAAGAGATTTTCTTAATTCTTATCCACAACCTCATTGCATCCGTGGAAAACAGATATTGCACAATATTAACTATTCCGGGGGAGCACACACCATATAAAGTGTAGCCCATTCTTTTCAATGTTCATATATTTGTCATTTAAAGTTACTCAAATTGGTGAGCAGCGTCTGATTATGCTCTTGACCTCATTTTATACAGTTAAAATTCCGATATAAGATAATTTAGAGTTTCATTTTCTATTTTAATTTTAATATATTGCGTACTTTTAGTTTTATATCCATGCATGGCTGTCTTGCATGGTTTGCATTCCCATTTTTTTTTAAACAGTGTATACGAATTTATATGTAAGATTTTGTAATTCTACGATTCATTAATTTTCATCATCTTAATTTATCGCAGTATATGGACAATTAAAGATAACATCTCACTTTCTTTGCTTCCACATGTTATTATTAAATCTATGTTATCAGCAATATCGCTCAGACTAATCCCTCAGAGGGAAGTCCTAGTTATTATTTATAATAATGTAGTTAAGAATATATTATTATTGCTATTTTTATCATTAATAACAAAAATTTAAATTAAGGCATTTCTTCTGAATATTCTTTCATAGATAAGGCTTTTACCGAAATAAGTCAAAAAATCGTCATAAAATATTCCTCCCGTTTGAAATGCTTTAAAGGCAAAGAATACTTTTCAGAATAAAGTACAGGTTGTACATAAATGAATATCCTAGTTATAAATTTCAATAGTATCAACTGTAAGTTTTGTAGAAAGTTGGCTAAATGCCACAAATAAAAAGTAACTCAAACAGTTTTAAATAGCCGAATGCGCGAGTATTACTTTTTTATTTACTCGCTTGCAGCGCTACGTACGCAAAATTGAGACTTCTCAGCGTAAAGAATTATTAATGGGCTGAAAATTTAAAAGCTGTTAGAACCATGTAATTATTTCCTTTGGGGGCTCTATACAAAATCGTTTCGACGTTTCTCCGCTACCTATTGATTTGCAGGGGTTGGGACACAGAATTGAATAGGGTATTGCTACCATTAATACGGACTTGTTAACTGAATTGTGGGAAGAGTTTGACATTAGGTTGGATATGTGTGTGACGAACGTACTAAAGTATTAAAAAGTACTGAAGTACTTATAGTACTAAAGGTGCTCAGATTGAACATTTATAAGAAAAACTAGGTTAACTTACCTTCAATTCGATGGATAATTCTTTTTTAAATAGTCTGAATTAAACTGTTATAATGTAATAGAAATGAAAACACAACAAAGTTAAAAGCGCAAAAAATTTAAAATTTAATCATACCGGTTTCAGTAGCATATAACATAACTTCCTCAGTGCTAAGGATGGCGGAAATTTGCTCACATATATAAGAAAGATGGGCATTCAAGTTAAAGGTTTATTGACCAATAGGAAAACAGAGGATTGTAGGTAATTGTCAATAGGAACATAAATGGGAAATGGAACCGAAATAGTAATAAAATGCTAAAGAAAAAAAAAAAAAGAGAGAGAAAGAAAAAGAAGTTTTTATATAATATTTCCAATAATCTGATAATGGAAGAATAGCACGGATATTACACAATATAATTCACTTCACAAATGTTGGAAATATTACATAAAAACTTCTTTTTCATATTTTTTTTTAGTATTTTCTCACTACATTGGTTCCGTTTCCCATCTATTTTCATATTGGTTGTTACCTACAATCCTTTGTTTTCCTATTGATCAATAAACCTTTAACTTGAATCTCCATGTTTCCTAAATATGTGAGCAAATTTCCACCATCTTTAGCACGGAGGAAGGTATTGATATGCTACCGAAAGCGGTATGCTTAAAATTTAAATTTTTTGGTGCTTTTAACGTTGTCATTTTTACATATCTATTACATTGCTCCAAGTTCCATCTTAATACTAGTTATAATATACATTGAACCTGGTACATTCTTTTATGGGCACCTTACATTTAAAATTAAAAATTAATAGCTCTTTTCAGAAATTAAGGGGGTCCGGGACACAAAAATCTTCAAATTGTCTTTTTTTTTTTTTTTTTTTATTAAAAATTTCTGTGCCGTTTTTTGCTTAAAGTGATGTTTAAATCATGTTTCTATCTTAATTAAAACAGGAAATATCATTTTTTTCGTTTTGATTTGTTTTCAAAATCTGCCTTTCAAGCTATGGTTGTCAAGGAAACGTTTTTTTTCATGATAGATTTTTTCACCATTTCTCATATTTAAATTCTTTTAACTCGAGAACCGTTAAAGATACAGGGTTGAAACTCGGAGAATATCTTTTTCAATTATTTTACTTTACTTTTGAGCCAGAATATTTGAAAAAAAATATTTACTTTTGAAAATATGATTTTTTTTTAAAAGTTGCACCACATTTTTTGTAATTTTTTCGTTAAATATTTTTAATTTTTTTTTTTTTAAATTAATATTTTTTAAAATGCTGGCTCTAAATTAATATATATATATATATTTCTGTTTATTTAAATGAAAAACAATTTAAATTCTATAAATAATATTTCGAGTTATAACGATTTTAAGTTATACCACTTTTTTCATAAATTTTAATTTTTTTTTAAAAGCTATGAGAAGTTTTATCATTTGATTTTGTTTACAAATGATATGGTTAACCATCACAAAAAAATTCAAAATTTTAACTCAATAAATAAAAATTTTTTGAAAATGTGTCCCGGACCCCCTAAAGGTTATTATTGTAAACAATTTGTATGATTAATTCAATAAATATTTTCCGTTTTTCCAATAAGTTTGAAACTTCTATTACAATAGAATATATCTTCTTTTATCTATATACTTTTAATTACATATATAGATTGCTTGTGTAAGTCTTAAAGTAATATCTTCATGAACGATAAATTAGGCATGTTAAAAATGTGCTCCAGGGCTTTTCAGACACTTATTTTCTTAATACAGCATATTGAAGTTTATCTCTGTAGGTTGTTTCTTCAAAACTTTATTGAATCTGTGTCGAGGAGACGCGTTATGCTCCTTTTGCTAATTAACTCTTAGACGTGAATAAACCGAAACTTAAGACAACACTCGAAAACTATTATTAAGAAATTAATTTTAGAATATTACTGTATGTATAACTGAATTTGTTTTTAATGCTTAAAATACATCTTTAGGTTAGAATTTGGAAATTTGTTAGAAATAAATCAATAATAACGAGAAAAGTTTGTTTAGGGCCTATTAAGTACAAATATGAAAGTGTATTATACGATAATTTTATTTTAATAAATCAAAAACAATACATTTACGAATCTTGTTTTACGCCACATTGTCTAATGATATAGTTTTTTTTTCGTTGGTGCATTTGATTTTATTACATGAGATTTGAAAATGTTTCAAAAACCTTACACATTATAACTTTTATAGTTCTTTGACTGATGTAGATTTTGATACTATTTAATGTACAACTTTCGCAGAAAGTTATATTTGTTACTGTTTTAATAATACTGTTTTAATGGTGTTTTAATAATATTGTTTTATTGATGTTTTAATAATATTAAGATTAACTTTCAAAGAAAAAGACAGAATAGAAAATTAGATACATGATTTAAAAAATTAAAACTCCCTGATACTTCAATTTTGATATTTTCATTTATTTCCCCAAATTAACTAGTGTTTTCAGGTATACACGTCAAACCCTGCGAAAATATGTATTCTTCTTTCGTCTTTGCCCTAGTCTTCTAGCATACCTTAAAGGTGCATTTTTAATTATTATATAGTTACCAGTAAAAGGCTATAGGAGATATGTGATATTTTTTTACACTATTTTGATTTTTACTTTCTTCCATCATTACAAGAAGAAAGTTTTGGATTCGTGAAAATTTTCGAATTCCGGTTTTCGACGCATTCACACGTTTTAGGGGTTAGAGAACTCGAAAAATTTGTTTTTACAAAATGTGTGTCAGTGATTATGTCTGTGAGTCTGTGTGTAACACAAATTTTGTGGGTGCTCTATCTCAAGAACTAACGCACGGAATTTAATATAAATTTATATTCAGTTAGTCCCTGATATGAATTGGTGCTGATTTGTTTTTGGTGCCAATCGCTCAACAGGTCCTGCTGCTATGCTGCATTTTTTATGATTCCCGCAATGACTCTGTCTCAATAACTAATACACGGAATTTAATGAAACTTCATATTCAGTTAGTACTGGATATAAATTGGCGCTAACTACGTTTTGGTGTAAAAGTCCGGATAGGTGGCGTTGCTATGCTGTATTTTCCCCGATTCCCACATTATGTTTATCTCAAGAATGGGTGCGCAGATTTTCATCAAACTTCCAATTCATTTATCAAGTCGACTTAATTTGTTGCTTATTATGTTTCGGTATATATCGCCCAACATGTGGCGCTGCTATGTAGAATTTATTATGATTCAAGCCATATATCTACTCAAAAATTTATGCACGGATTTTCACGAAACTTCAGATTCAGTTACAAGTTGACCTAAGTTGTTGCTCATTCGATTTTGTGTAAATCATCTAACCGGCTGCATTTTTCAGGAAGTACAAACATGTATGAAATAGATGAAAGTTTTGGGATTGACAATTCGACTAGTTTTTGCTTGCTTTTACTATTATACATTTGACACATTTCAGGCAACTTAAAGATCTCAATATACGAAAACCTTTAGAAAATACATTATTATTATTTTCACTTATATGTTAGAATATGCCCAGTGGCGTGGCGTGAAAATTTTCGGTGGTCATCGCAATTATTTAGGTTTGTGGTGAAAAATTATTAACTCTAAAATTCAATGGTTGAATGTTCAAAAAAGAAACTTTAAATCTTACCTTCACTTATACATGAACTCAAAATGTTCTGCTAAAACTGGATCGTAGAGTTTTAAAAGCTTATTAAGAGTTTTAAAATATTGCTTGGTCATCGCCGCATCCAGCGATGACCGGACGCCACGCCACTGAATATGCCTTAGAAGAATTGTAGAAAAGAAACACTATCAGGGTTATCCTCGCCTTATATTGTTGTTTTACTTTTCTTTTTTATCTCAAACGACTACTTTCACTCAAATTTCATGAAACTCTAAGCGGTACTTTTATGTTAGTCTATTGCAGAATTCACGAATAGCAGCTTTTATTTTACGCATGTGTAAATTAGAAAAAAAAAAAACGCATTGATACTGATACAAAATATTCATGTTTTTGGAAATATTTACTATTATTATTATTTTGTATTTAGAATTAAATGAATAAAAAGCATGTATTTTAATTGCATGTAATATATGTACTGCAGATGAATAATACTTATTTCAAATTAAATGGTTGAATTCTTTTCTAATTTTAATAAAATGAATCCAATATGAACTATTAGAAATATACCAATAATTGGCGATTTATCACCACCTTTGCCCACCTGACACAAAAGGGACTGATAAGTATTATAACATAGTAACTTTTAGTCTAACAAAACAACATCCATATTTTTTCTTATTTGTATATCCAAAAAATACCTTCTCATTTTTAGTCTTTGCCCACCCTAAGAGAAAATTTTTTTGACATATCACCTAAAAACATCGCTTCTTCATTATGTAGTTGTCATCATTTTCTTTTATTTTACACCATACTCTAAAGCGCCCAATAACGTCTATGTTCTAGAATTTATCTTATCAGTCGACTGTCTTGAATAGCGTTTCAAATGTTTCTGTTGTTGGTGAATATTTTTAGTGAAGTTCACTTAAAAATGTCAATTTATTTACTTTACAGGAAAACATTTTTAAAAACATGAAGGAACTACCGTTCTCATTATAATATCCCCTATTCCTATATATTTTTCAAACTGCCAATTTGGAGAAATGTGATTTTTTTTTTTTTTTTTTTTTTTTTTTTTTTTTTTTTTTTTACCTTAACTTGAATAAATCACCATTGAGTTATTTTCCTTTTTTTCTTCATTTCATAAGCGCATTTATCGTTCATAAATTTAGCATTTCGAGTGAGATATGTCGACATATGATTTCTGTATCACTCCATTCATCACACCAATCCCTAATGACAGAAATTTACAGTAACTTAAGAATTTAACAATTTAATGGTTTTAACACTATATATACTGATTGTACTTATAAGTACCATTAAAATAACTTGTTATAAAATTCATTTAATATATCGATTACTAGTAATACAGTTTAGAATCAGTTATAGATGTATTAATTTATCTTGTTCCAAAAGCTTTATTGGTTACACAAAACAGAAATATTTTTAAAAGGATGATTTATTTTGTCTTTGCATTTTTCAGCATTCTTGGCCTTGGAGGGGTTTAATTCGGAAATATTTCTGGATTTCTATTGGAAGAAAATTATATTTGTGCATTTCCTAATTCTACAAAATACTAAGAAAAATATTTAAAATAAATGATTTGAGTGAGGTTATAAATATGGCATAAAATCCCTATAATTTCAAATTTAATGAATCCCTCTAAATCCTTCAATCCTTCTAAAATCCTTCTAAAATTTATTGAATGATTATGTAAATCTTCTAATGTAGTTTCAAAAATTCACGAAAAATGCTTTAGAAAATAACGTTTTCATGAATTCATAATTCAGTACATAAAGGTTTAAACGAAAGCAGCAGTATTGTACTCTCCGATGAAATTAAACGCTAATATAGCTCTTTATAACTTATTTTTCTAGCATAAGTTTAAAAATCAGAATTAAGGGTGATTATTATTATTATTATTATATACAATAAAACCTCCCTAAAGTAACCACGTTCCGTTCCAATAAAAATTGGGCACTCCGAGAGGTGGTGTCTTAATGAAGGCTATGTTTAAAACTAGATTTTAATTGTTGAAAAAGGTAACAATTAATGTTACTAAAATTTATATTTCATATTGGGAAAAAATATGGAAATTTAAGTATGAAAAAAAAAAGTTAATTACATAAGTTAATTACTACAGGGTTAAAAAATAATACATTAACGTTTACTTTGATTTTATGGTTTTATCTTTTATAACTTTTATTTCTAAGTCTTTTAGTAGTTCAGTAAATAAATGCTATTTTTTTTGGACGAGAACAAATAACGACGATTTCATTAATTTATCTTTTCCTGACAGAATAAAGCAGGGAGTTTAGTGACTGTAATTCTTAATTTGTCATTAGAGTTAAATTCATTGCCTAAAGAAAGCACAAAATGATTTAAACACTTAAAACTTTACCGGAAAAAAATCAAAATTGTCAGACATTTGACGAGCAGAAAAATGTAACAGCTTACGCGCAGGAATACAGTATAAATTTTTTATTAGAATGAAATTTGTTTGTGCCTAATTATACTTCAAATTACAATAATAAAACTGAACCTGAAAATAATTTGTATTTAAAGAATATATTTTAAAAGCAAATTTGTATTGAGCAAATAATTTTTTTTTAATTTCAACCGTATAATCACACTGTAAAAAAACCACTGTAGATTTGCCAGAACAAACTCGATCACAGTGAATGTGCTGTATCTTTCTTGGTATTCCTGACTATATTAACATGAAAAATAAAGTAGTTGCGTAAAATTAACAGCACAATGCGCTGGCAATTTGGACGCATTTTTTTACAGCACAAACTGCTGGCGTCCAAATTGCCAGCACATTGTGCTGTTAATTTTACGCAACTACTGTATTTTCCATGTTAATATAGTCAGGAAACCAAAGAAAGATACAGCACATTCACTGTGGTCGAGTTTGTGCGCGAGATGAACAGTACTTTGTACTGTAAAAATGTCGTTTTTTTTTTACAGTGCACTTAATTTTTTTAAACACTAAAAATGAAATTTTAGGTTCCTCTTTTACAGACTAACATGAAACATTAAACATATGTTTCGAAAATTTCATAAAAATATATTCAGAAGTTTATGCCCAAAAACTTCATTCAAGTTTCAGAAACACCCTTCTGCTATTGTGAAGGTATAATTCTAAAAGCCGTAACTTCTGTTCTAATGGGAAATTCGTAAAAATAATTGTTTCAAAATGTTCAGAAGTCATAGGAGTTTAAAAAAAATAAAAAATTGAAAAACTTCGATTTTTTTTATTTTTTTAAACTGTTATTTTGAAGCTTTAAGAGTTCAGAGATCCCTTGAAAGAATAAATTAAACAACAACAACAACAACAAAAAAAAAACATTTATTTTATTCTTGGAGGTACGTAGAGTAACCACATTTACCTTTGTCACGAATTTCAAAACGGAAATATGCATTTTAACTTTAATATTTTGAAGGAAAATGCATTTTTTATTAGAAATTTTCCTTGCGTTAACTGAAATGCATTATTTCCTCCTAAGAACTATTTCTTTCATTATTTTTGTCTTTTTAGAGTGGCCATCTTTCATAGCTTCATCATTTCATGCGATGGGGAACAGATCGACATATAAACAATCTATACGGATTACTTCTGCATCACTCTTTCCTGAACAGAGCGTAAAAAAAAAATTGTGAGTTCTGGGATGTTGGTAAATGTCTTATGATATGAGAGGTAGAGGAGCATAAGGAAATAATTTTCTTGGCAATGTCAACTATGGGAAAGTGCACATAGATGGAAAATATAATGTTCTTTTCAGAAGAGAAACCGAAAAGCGACAGAAAAATGTAAATGTACCAAACTAATTTAGTACATGGTTTTATTTATTACGTTATAAGAAAATATGATAAATCAAATCTATGTCTTTTGAGGGGTATATTTTATTAAATATTTATTATTATTATTATTATTATTATTATTATTATTATTATTATTATTATTATTATTCCTGAGGGAAGTTTTGTGATTTCAGGGATGTTGGCAAATGTCTCATGACATGATAGGTTAGAGGAGCATAAGCAAAGAATTTTTTTGACAATATCAACTATGCGAAAGTTGAAATAGATGATAAATATAATCTTCTTTTCAAAAGAGAAACCGAAAAGTCACAGAAAAAATAAAAATTTCCAACATAGCTGAGTGCATGGCTATATTTATTACATTATAAGAAAATATTAGAAATAAAATCTATGTCTTTTGAGAGAAATATTTGTATTAAATCTATTTCTATTAAATGTAAATTCTTAAAAATTATACTACATGTGTTTTAAACGCCTTTATTTACTTGTATTATTTAAAAACAGTTATTAATGTTGAAAAAAAATGTAAAAATGTGTGAAATTTTCGATAAAAGAATTGAAGTTAATTCCTTTTTTACACACTTCTATAAAACACATATTAGTGCCTTACTGTAAATTAAATATTAATAGGTCTTGTTACACTTGAAATAATTGCTTTTGTTATACTTAACCTGGGATATCTTAAAATCGTTATAAGTGTTATAAAAATATATTTTTATAGTTTTTTGCTAAAAACCTGCAATTGCTTTAAAAATATATATTTCTGTTTTTATTTTTCTGTCATAATTAGGCTAGTTAATATGGAAAAAAAAAACACATTTTATTATATAAATATAAAAAGAAGTAGATATCCACATTTTAGTTTGTAATATATGTTTTTACAATTTTACCATTCACATACTAATTATCAGACAGTATTGTATATTTTAAAACAACTTTACCATATGTAACACATACAGATTAGCTTTAAAAATATATATATTTAAGCAAGCTATATATAAAATTAATAGACGTAACGTTATGAGTAAACATATCCACGAGTATAAAATATAATATGATATTTGCCACAAGAACGTTTTTACTCTTCCCGGGACATCACCAGTTACACTTTCTAAATACTTAGCTTCTGTATTTAACATACTTAACATCAGTAGATTACCTTATTTTCCATTTACCCCTTTACTTTCCCTTCTTCTAGTATTTTTTTCTATCAGCAATCGATATCACGTGATCACGTGTATCATGTCCTTGAAAATTTCAGTTTCAAAAGAACAAATTAAACAACAATAAAAATATTGATGAAAAGACATAAAGGAAGGCATGTAACCACATTTACCTTTATCATGAATTTCAAAACTGAAATAAGTATTTTAAATTGATATATTAAAGAAAAATGCTATTTTTATTAGAAATTATCCTTGCTTTAATTGATACACATTATATCCTCCTGATAACTAATTTCATTATAATTGTTTTTAGAGTTGTCATCTTTCATAGCTTCATCATTCCATGCGATGGAGAACAGATCGACATATAAACAATCTATACAGATTACTTCTGCATTACTCTTTCCTAAACAGTGCGTAAAAAAAGTTTTGTGAGTTCTGGGATCCTGGTAAATGACTTATGATACGAGAGGTAGAGTAGCATAAGGGAAGAATTTTCTTGACAATGTCAAATATGCGAAAGTGCACATAGATGGAAAATGTAATTTTTTTTTCAAAAGAGAAACCGAAAAGCGGCAAAAAATGTAAATTTACCAAACTAATTTAGTACAGGGATAAATTATTACGTTATAAGAAAATATGATAAAACAAATTTATGTCTTTTATAGGGATTAATTATTACGTTATAAGAAAATATGATAAAACTAATCTATGTTTTTTAAAGGCTAATTTCTTATTGAATGTATTTTCTTTTCTTAAAAATTATGTCATATGTGTTTTAAACACGATTTATTTACTAGTATTTTTTTAAAACAGTAATTAAGGGGATGGTGTGCGTAAAAAAAAAAAAAAAAAAAAAAAATTCTTAAATTTTCATCATAGAAATATAAAATTTTGTGCATGTATACATTTCATCATAAGTATATAAAACACCTTAGGGTCAATCCATTTCAAGTGGTCCAGCACTGGTTGCTCGACCATTTTTAAAAAATCTGAAATTTTTTGTACAACAACCCTAACATGATGGAAGTTCAAAATGACTGTTATTTTAACTTTATTAATTTTTGTTTGTGCATGGCGATCATCTTTGTTTCATCGGTTGCAGCAATTTCCTCACAAGAAGGGTTTACGCAATTGTAAATAATTCATCGTTTATTTATCCAATTCAAGTACGGATTAAAGCAATTTGTACGGAATACATTGGGCTAAAAATCTGGTAATGGAGTAGTTTCCGAAAGTAACTGCTTATTGGTAAAATTTAAGCATAAATTTTCAGTTTTTTTCCAAAATTTGTCCATTTACAAGAGGAAATTTTTCTAGCAAGGAAAACTGTCAACATGACATAATTATTTTTACAAATTGGCCGAACGTACTTGTACTCACACGCCGAGTTCCAGATGTGAGACTTGCTTTCTCTTCGCTAAAAAACCCCCCAAATTTTTCAAAAATGACAAAAATCGCACTTTTCAGGCTTTGATATCTCTGGTGGGACACAAGATAAAAATCTGAAATTTTTTTTATAAGAGTATTGTACGGTAGTGTTATGCACAAGAAATTTCAGGATGGAGATTTGACTACAAGCTGAGATATGGCAAAGGCAACATGTCAAAACAATACTCCCAAACTATTGTTTTGTTGTAGTCACAGCTAAGAATTTATCTCAGAGTGTCATTTAAATTTATGTTTTTTATTATATTTAAATAATAGTAACAGAAAATAAAGCCCTTTGCAAAGCTTAGCAATTAATTAAAACAAATAATTATGCCTAAGGCCATACATTTTGTGTGGTTTCAGTAATTTTTGTTGTATGTAATTTTAGTAACTAAAAGAAATCTCAGCACTTTTGCATAAAGAAAAAAAAATAGTTTTATACAAGACCTGAGACATAAACAACGTAGGGAAAAAGAAAAGCTTTTAATGTTGTCATACTTGTTCAGCATGCTCAAACGTGTCAAAACACATTCTTGCTTGTTGGTTCAAAAACCACAATTTTGATCTTTCTCCAAATTTTATTTGTAGGAACCAAAGTCTTGCAATCTCTTGATAACTTGATTGAAGATCTTGGCCCTGCTGGCTCATAGAAATATACTTTGAAATCACTATGTGCAAGTCTCAATTCATTAATAATTCCTGGCTTACTTCTTATGCAAAAATGTGATTTTACTGCAGTATAAATTTTGAAAAGGCTTTGGATATCTTTACTTTCTGAAAATTACCTGAGGCTGATGCATGGTAACATCGCATAATGTTTCATTTACAGGAAAATACTTATGGTAGGAACAAGTTTCAGGGACTGGCAAGCAGCATTAAAATTGTGGTTTTTAAACCAACAAGCAGGAATGTGTTTTGACACGTTTGATCGTGCCTCAACAAGTATGCCAACATTAACAGCTTTTCTCTTTCCCTATTCTGTTTTTGTCTCAGGTCTTGTATATATATATATATATATATATATATATATGTGTGTAAAAGTGCTGAGGTTTCTTTTAGTTACTAAAGTTACAACAAAAATTACTTAAACCATACAAAATGTAAGCCTTAGGCATAATTATTTTTTAAATTAATTTCCAAATTTTTCTGTTACTATTATATAAAGATAATCTAAAAAATAAATTTAAATGATACTCTGAGATAAATACGGAGCTGTGACTACAACAAAACAATTGTTTGACTGTATTGTTTTGACATGTTTCCCTTGCCATATCTCAGCTTGTAGTCCAATCTCCATCCTGAAATTTCTTGTGCATAACACTACCATACAGTACTCTTACAAAAAAAAAAAAAAAAAAAAAAAAAAAAAATCAGATTTTTATCTCGTGCCCCACCAGAGATATCAAAGCCTGAAAAGTTCGTTTTTTTCATTTTTGAAAAATTTGGGATTTTTTTTAGCGAAGAGAAAGCAAGTCTCAGATCTGGAACTCGGCGTGTGAGTACAAGTACTTTCGACCTATTTGTAAAAGAAAATATGTAATGTTGACAGTTTTCCTTGCTAGAAAAATTCCCTCTTGTAAACGGACAAATTTTGGAAAAAAACTGAAACTTTATGCTTAAATTTTACCAATAATCAGCTAGTTTCGGAAAATACTCTATTACCAGATTTTTATCCCAATGTATTGCTGTAATATTGTTTTGCTGTAATTTTGCTGTAAATTGTAATTGCTGTAACATATTGCTGTAATCCGCACTTGAATTGGATAAATAAGCGATGAATTATTTACAATTCCGTAAACCCTTCTTGTGTGAAAATTGCTGCAGACGATGAAACAAAGATGGCCGCCATGCACAAACAAAAATTAATAAAATTAAAATAACTAGTTGAGTAGCAACCCGTTGTGTTGCTTTTAAATTGCATGAGATCATTAGATCCTTTTGCGAAATATGAAATCTATCTTTATTGTAAATTTAGAAAGCAATTAAAGTATTCATTTTTATCAAATACAATATTTTAAATAATAAGTTATATTTACAATTTAAGTCAAAAATTTTCCGAATAAAAATGCACATATAAACTTTATTTGCCTAAAGATTTTCGCTCTTCCAAGATTTTGCTTCGAATTTCGGAGTTGGTAGAAATGTTGTCATTTGGGTCAACTTATACAAAAATGAATTTGTTTGACGAATTTATTCAGAAGCATTTTATATTTATGAATTAAAATAAATATTTAGAGAAAAAAAAATTCTCACTAAAACATTTCGTTTTTAATGTTCGCTTCTGAAACGTTTTAATAGCCATCTTAAGGCAATAGCTGAAAATCTACTTTTCAACTTAAAATTAAATCAAAATAATGATTTTTGATTACGATGTTTTTTTTCTTTTCACGTCAACAGAATTTATCTCAATGTTGCAGTCGATAGTCGAATTTTTGTTTCTAACATAAACGGATTCCTGATATGTGAACATAAAATAAAACACACACACACACATTACAATATATAATAAAAGACAGATAAATAACGCCTGCATTCAACTGTTAACGGTATATATGAATATTAAACAGGCGTACAACAATAAATACAACAAACCCAACTGGAGTGAAAAATTAGCCAGAGCAAGGAATCGAACCCGGGACCACAGCATTCTGACCACTGAGCTACTCCGGCCGATACCTGAGTCGTTGTCCGGTCGTATAGGGTCGTATGTCCGGTCATCGTTGTTCGGTTATCCAAGGCTGTCGTACAGATGGCTGGTGACTTCCCCAACATGGCTTATTAGTGAAAAATTGCAGACTCAGATATCGGCCGGAGTAGCTCAGTGGTTAGAGTGAAAGCCTTGAATGCTGTGGTTCCGGATTCGATTCCAAGCTGTGGCTTATTTTTCACCCCAGTCGGTTTTATTGTATTTATTGTTGTATGTCTGTTTAATATTTATATATGTGAACATAAGTTTGTATTTCGTGATGTTTTCTTGAAAAATACTGTTCAATCACATTATTATTTTCACTATTTATTCAAATAAACGTTAATTTCAATTAAAAAATAATGTCAAACAATGATATCTAATAACCCTTGTCATTTTCTGTTTTCTATTTTTTTTATTTTTATTAATTTAAAAGGAGGAATTTAATTTCCCTCATTACATAAATGTCATTAAAAAATATATATACATATACACACCTATATATACATATATATATATCGAAAACTAATCAAATTTTAAAATTATATGACAAATTTTGCCATCCTTGGATCCATGTGATTAACCGGGGTCAATTTGATCACCTAACATTCCATATTCTAGGAGAGACAGCTGTGAAATACAAACGGACATTCACATTTTAACATAATAAATTGATGAAGTTTTAATTTCACTATGAAATATTAGTCTGTGACAAATGCTGAACTATTTATATTGTTTTATGTGCAAATGGTTTATTTCGTAATGGAGCCTGCACGCAATGGAGATGGATTTAAAAACGTTATGCTTGAAAATTATTTAAAAAGCCATGATAAATAAATCAATTAAAATAAAGTTTTCAAGCAAATTGCATTTGAAAGTAGATTTTTCCCCATATAATGGTGTAAAAATTAAAAATGTGTGATGTTTAGAAGTTAAAAAACTTGCAGTAGAAAAATTTGCAAAACCGAAATTTAAATGTCAAGCATCGCCATTCTCAAAATGACGTCAGCGTTATGTACGGACATATTTTCCTTTATAAAATAGATAGATTTTAAAACGTGATCTTTTCGCCTTTGTCAGCTACAACTTTGCATATGTAAATTTATTCTTTTGGCTTGAGATTCTAATTTCAGTACCGCTGATTACAAATTCCAGAAACTGATGTCTTTTAAATGAATTCGTACTAAAAATATATAGTTTTATCTAAGAAAAGGCTTGTTTTCTTTTAAATATGGCGCTTACTGAAGCATTATGCCAAGTGTCGCAAATTCGATATCAGCCGAAAGAAAATATATTGAAATTTAACATAGCTTTATGAGAGAAAATGCATGTTTTTTAAAGCGTGACGTCATTTTCTGTTGAGACATAAAGTTATTTTTAATTGTAATGATGAAATGACATCAATAAGGATAAATAAAACCCTACATTTCTTTTTTTTCTGCAACAGTGGAAATAATACAATTGCTACTATTTTGATGAAATTTCAAAAAACATTTCCAATTAAATTTAAAATATAAAAGTGGGAATATTTAGAAAAATAGCTAGTGCCAGTTCATCTAAAAATGAACAGATTTCATTTAAAAAAGAATAATTACCAAAATTGGTTCAGTAGAAAGTTTAGGGATGATGTCTAAAAAAGCTGTCATTTGTTTTCAATGTATAGATTATTTTTTCCGTTTTACTTTAACAGTTGCCTAGCAACTCTATTTCAAAACTTATCTATTTCATACAAATTACATTTAAAAGCCCATATTTTTCCCAATTCGCCTTTAAAATTTTCAATTCTTCGATTATATATATGTTAAATTCGTGCTTTTTTATATATTATTCTTTTACTTATTTTTTGACGAAGCTTTAATTTCAATGTAGAAAATTAGTTGTAGATAAATTCTGAACTCTTTTTTATGTGCAAATTGTTTATTAATATATCGTAATGGAGCCCGCCGGTGCGCGATCGAGATAAATTTAAAAAATCACGCTGAAAATTATTTTATAAACCATAATAAATCAATCCATTAAGATACCGTTTGGATACAAATTGCATTTAAAAGTAGATTTTTTCCCTATACGACAGTGTAAAAAATTATAATGTGCGATGCTCAGAAAATTAAAAAATTGCAGAAGGGAAAATTGGAAAACCGAAATTTCATCGTGAAGCGTTGCTATTTGCAAAATGATATCAGCGTTACGAACAGATTATTGTCCTTTGTAATATAAATGGAGTACTTCTGTTGCCACAATTACAAAATTGGCACAAAAAACTATAAAAAAAATAATATCTCAAAAATAAATTGAGATACAGATTTCAAAGAGATTGCATGTAAAAGTAATTTTTTTTACTCATACGATGGTATAAAAACTGAAAATCTGCGATGCGTAGAAGTTTAAAAATTTTCAGTAGCGAAAATTGCAAAACGAAAATTCATTTCAAATTTGAAAGTGTTGCCATTCGCAGAATGACGTATGCGTTACGCACAGATATGCTTGTCCTTTATAATATAGATAGTCATTTTGAACTTCCATCATGTTAGGGTTTTTGTACAAAAAATTTCAGATTTTTTAAAAATGGTCGAGCAACGAATTAATGATTTTCTGGACCACTTGAAATGGATTGACCACTTAAAAGAAATTTCCAATCTTATTATAATTTTAAGATTTTTTTAATTAAAATTTTGAAATGAAATTTTAAAGTTCTCCGGGTGTGAATTTTTTTTTTAGATATGTCCTTGCTTTCGCATTTGAATCACTTAAAACTCTATCATAAACATATCTAATAGGGTGGTGCGAAAAAAGTCAAGTTGATATTTCCCAGTTGCTATAGTGCGGAAAAGTTGCGATTGGTAAATACAAGAAAAACAAAAACAAAATTATTTAAATCGGACTTTATCTTCCGATCCCGTAAACCGCCTAAAAATTTAAAAAAATTGAAATTTTCCGATTTTTTCAGAATTTTTCTCTTTTTTTACGTATATATATATATTTTATCGCTATAGTGAAAAATATTTGCAGATTGTAATGTTTAATAATAATAAAAATAAACAGTTGCATATAAAGAATAGCTTCCGATCACGCAAGCTCAATACAAATCGGCAAAAATTCAATTTTCAGTGATTTTGATGAATAAAGAAAATTATCACCTGAGATCAGTTTGCGTTCCAATATTAACATTTGCATATAAATTGTACAATGTACAACTCTTTGCTTGTTTAGATATTTGATAATGTTTAAACAAACCAGAACTGATCACGGGAAGGTAGCTGCACTTCGAGTTCAAACCACACCCTATCCTCCATTCAACCAATGAGGGTATTTGCTATTTACATTACTTAAATATATAGTTTGTTATAATAGAGTCAAAACACTGTATTAAAAAACTAGTGTCGTGACAGTATAAGATATACAATTTGTTATGTCATCTGTTTAAGTCTGACTTTTAGACGCAACTTTGTACTGCAATTTGGTGGTAATGTCTGGTATTATGGACATTGATTTCAGTGTGGTCCTGATGCTCTCTTGATTGGGGCCCACATACCTTAAATGATGCTACCGTTACCGATTTAACGCACCGCTGGACATCTTACGTGTAGTTGGGACACTTTTTATCATCCCAGACTGAGATATGACCTGATTGAACGAAGAAATATATTTCTTCATGGGTTATTCACCGAAAAAGAGGTGGAAATGTTAATTTTGCTACATTACAATAAATTAATTGTGGATTGTAGGAGTGATAAAGATTCAGATACCTTTACTCTTTGAAACATTTTGCCTGGCTTTTAATACTCTTCTTAGCCCTAGCTCTCTTATGTGCCTCCTCTTATAAAAGACCATTGTTATCAGTAGGTTTTCCGGGTGAGCAAAGAACGAGTTTCGTTCAGTTTCAGGGACTACACTTTCTTCAGGTTGTCACGAAAGTATCGAGATGTTTCAATTGCTCTGTACAGATGAATAGGCCCGTCTGTAATGTACTTACAGCATTTATTTCAAAACAAACTGGCAAGTAAGATTTTAAAATAAATGTCAATATGGCTTTAAGGCATCCGATGGGTTTTCCACGCTCGCGTAAAGTCGAAGGGCTCTATTTGCACAAGTGAGCAATCTGGCATGTGAAATTGGGCCGGAGTCACACTTTAATAAGTCATTTGGAAAGTTGCCACTTTATATTGCTTGACTTATGCCAAGAAGATATCTTTGGTCCTTACTCAACAGTTGCCTGTCCACTTCTGGAATTTCACAATCAGTCAATTGAAAATTTATCACCGAGAGCTTTACATAACAATGATATTGTGTCCAAATGAAGTACTAAATGATCTTGGGCCAGTTGTTTCACATTCAAATGTTGAAAAACATCGCGGAAAGGTAATTCAACAAAATGGAATAAACAAACAACCCACTGCAGTGGTCGTCAGAGAGAAACTTCAAGCTTTCTGATAGCACCACCTTTCTATCCAGTATTGGTATTTGTACCATCATATCCTACCAAATCTAAGTATTCTAGTGAAACCCCTTGTTCAGTAAGACATGATACTATGAAAGCTACAATGTCCTTAGCAGGCCCGGAGTTTGGAGGCACATGGCCTAAATAAACTGAGCCACGTTCTTTTATGACAGGAAAGTGTTCCTCTTTAATAGTTCGACGAACTTGTTTAGATGCAATCCTTTCTTTAACTAGGGTATCGTCCTTCCTTCCGTCAAAAAAGTATATGCCAAGCAGTTCATCTGAATCCAGTTGACTTTTCTGTAAATTTTATGGAGTTAGGTGAGACTAGGTGGGAGCGCGTACGCCGACTTCAGCGCTGTTTTCCAACGTGGCTAACCGCAGTTGGGTGCACTACTAAACTTTTCAGACCTGAAACGAACTCTTCGTGGTAAGTTCTAGGTTGTTTAAAAATAACTTAATATGCTCAATAGTATCAATTCACATTTAAATCTTAACCTGAGACTGCAAACTGACCTCAGTTGATTATATTCTTAATGCATGAAAATCACTCAAAATTGAATTTTTGCCGATTATTATTGAGCTTGCGCGATCGGAAGATATTCTCTAAACACAATTATTATTATTATTATTATTCAGTACAAACTGCAAAAATTTTTCCCTATAGCGATAAAATATATATAAACGTAAAAAAAAAAATTCTGAAAAAATTGGAAGTCTTAAATTTTTTGGAATTTTTAGGCGGTTTGCGGGATCGGAAGATAAAGTCCGATTTGAAGAATTTTTTTTTTGTTTTTCTTGTATTTACCAATCGCAACTTTTCCGCACTATAGGGACTCTAAAATATCAACTTGACTTTTTTCGCACCACCCTAATATCTAAGTATCGATTTTTTAATCTCTTGAATTTAAGTTTGAAATTATTTTTTTTTTCTTAATTTCATATCGATTTTCGTCACAATTTTGTCTTTTAATACGTTTAAAATCAAATTTAATTATTTTAATGAAGTCGGATTTCAAAATGCATACTTATTTCCTTTGTAAACAATATCAGTGTTCTTCCTTATTTTTAATTTCATAAATTTTGATCTAATATTACGACGCCTGGAGAATTTCTAATGTCTAAAAATGTTGAAAAATCAGCTTTGATAAAAGCAGATTTAAAATATATTAAAAGGCCGGAAAATATCGACTTTACAACATTCAAACGCTTGTAACTTTGCGAAAAATCATCGCATCTACATGCGGTTTTTGGCAAATGTCTCAGAACAAAAAGGAGAACATATATATGCACAAAATTAATTTTCTATTTTGGGGACGATTTTTGCTCAACTGAAGGTCCGCGGTCCTCTTAAGATATAAAAAGGTGTAAAACAACAGTGAAATATACGATAAAAGCGAATTGAATTTAATTCCTTTTTTACACACTTCTATAAAACAAATATTAGCGTCTTACTGTAAATAAAAAAAATAATAGGTGTTCTTACTCTTGAGATAATTGCTTTTGTTCTACTTAACCTGGGGTTTCTTAAAGTCTTTATAAGTGTTATAAAAATATATTTTTGTAGTTTTATTGATAAACACCTGTAATTGTTTTAAAAAATATATTTCTGTTTTTACTTTTCTGTCAGAATTAGACTGGAAACAATTGAAAAAAAAAAAAAAAAAAAAAACACATTTTGTGCTATAAATATAAAACATGTGGATATCCACATTTTTAGTTTGTAATATCTGTTTATCAGTTCTATCATTTACATACTAATTATCAGACATGATTTTATATTTCAAAAGTGCGCATAAACAAAAAAAAATGTAATGCTATTTTTAAAAGAGAAACCGAAAAGCCGTAGAAAAATGTAAATTTACCAAACTCATTTAGTACTGGGTTTATTACATTATAAGAAATATAATGAATCAAATCGATGTTTTTTGAGAGTTATATTTTTATTAAATGTATAATTTTTTTTTGTAATAAAGGTAAGAGAAATTACCTAATTCTATAATAATGTAACAGAAATAATGTCATATGTCTTTTAAACTCAATCTATTTACTAACATTATTTAAAAATTGTAAATGAGATATAAAATAATGTGAAAAAAAAGTAATGTTTTCGATAAAGACCAATTGTAGTTAATTCACTTTTATAAAAATATACTTGCGCCGTACTCTAAATAAAAAAGTACTATATAGGGGCTACTACTTCCAATATTTGTTTCATATTTCCTACCACCATCCAAAAACAACAAAAAAATGGATTTCTATCGATAAACTTGTGTAAACTACACATTAATTTTACTTTTTATACAGTATTTAAAGTCATCTTGTTTGGAGATTAGCATCATGCATTATATCATAGATGCCCCCTTACTTAGAATTTTATATCATCATTTTTTAAATAACTTAACAAATGAACTGTATAATATTCAACAAAATTATATTTAAGTAACAATGTAATGTACATAAATTTTGAACAGGAAAATAAAAATAATTCTGAGAAATGGGATATTCCCTGTACCATATTTTTCTGAACATGTTTTTAATTTAATTTTTTTTTATCCATTCGCAGCGGTTGTAAAATTAGGTGATTTTAAAAAAACAAATCTTTAGTTTTTAAGCACCGCACCATTTCATCAATAAATAAAAAGTTTTTTAAAGGCTCATTTAATTGTATTTGATATTAAACTTTCTTTAGACACGAAAGAAAATATTAATTAAATTTATCATTTTCATAAATTGTGTTTTGCCTCTAAAGAAAAGTATGATTACTTAAATTATGTTATTCATATCAGCGAATTGGAATATTATGAGATTAAACATTAAACATTTCTATGATTATTTTTTATTCAATTATAATTTAAAATAATCAGGAGATTGAACAGTATATCTTCGTCAAAAACAATACGTATATTACTTTCTGTATAGAATATAGATAAAAATCGTTTTTAAATGAAAAAATAGAAAGTATATGTATATATTTTTACATTTAGTATACGCTCTTAGATTAACCTCTAATAAAAGCAAAAAGAATTTTTGTGCACTTTTGTATTAGCTGCATGTCAGAGATCAATAGCGTAAGATTTTACTATTAACAGCAATCTTTGTTTTTCTTATTATTTTAGTGTTCAAGGGCGTAGTCCGATGATATATCTTTTAAATTTCTATTTCGTTCACTTATTTATACATTTGTAAAATTTTAATATCATTTTGTAGTTTAGTTTCAGAATATTTCACAAAAATAAAGAAATGCTCATTTTTTTCCATGGTTTTAAGGGCAAACGGATACAGTTTCGTTAATGGGGATTTATAGGTTCATTTGGATTTACAGTCTTTTAAAAAATGCTGCTTAAAAATAATTCTAAAACCATAAAATATCTGTATATTAAGATACAGTTTTGAAACAAATTCCCTTTAACCCTAGATCTACCGGGAATTTTATTCAAGTTTTAATAAAACGTTCTACACCAGAATTTTTATTTAAAACTATTTAACTTATTTATTTACCTTATTTTTGTCTGGTTTATATACTTAGTTTATTTTAAAGAAATTTCTGGTTTGAATGAATATTTTGTATGTACCTGTCGGGTCCAATGGACCCGTCTGGTAGACGGAGGGTTAAAGTACTTTTTTTTTATTCGTCGGTATACAAATTTAAATGGTATTTTTTATATATTTGCTTTAAAAGAGGAACTAAAATTCTGTCCGTTTCCGTCTTTGATTTGACTTTAGTTTTACCGACTAATATCTTTTTGCTTTGTAATACAGATAGATAATAACAAAAAACAGATAATAAACAAATGCGAGTATTTTTCGTGCCATTATATCAGGGTTCGCACGTTTCAAGGACTTTCAATAACCTTTTACCAGAATTGTTGTAAATTAACACTTTTTTTTTTTTATTTAATGAAAAAAAAATCTAACTTCAGATATAATGATCAGTGCTTTACAAATTATCTAGTACTAAAACACCTAAAGTCCCCTGAATCCTCTGATGTGTACGAACCCTGTATGTTATGTTACCGGAAAGCTTAGGAAACACCTAGTGCATTTATAAATTTCATTAAGCTTTAAATCTATGTAGATTTATTGCACAAGCTTTCCGTATTCGGTATTACTGATTATTCTAATTCATGCATTTGTCTACATAATGCAAAATCACATGGAATAAACCAAAAGAATTTTTTTCCTTTAAATGTGCTACCAAAATTAACGAATTCTGCAGAAGGTACTCTATAGATTTTACTTTCAAAACCAAAAGCATACTTCTCTTTATCCTAGAACTTTGAAATTTTGCACACAAATATGTCTTAAGAACATTTAACAAATATGAAAAATCATTTATTTATTATTCTATGTCGATATATTATGGGGTTTTTCATAATTGTGTATTACAAAAAATTTTTGTTTAATGAGATAAAATTTTATTATAATAAGTAAAAATCGGAAAACCTTTATATAATTATAGGGCTATTGGCTTTATCCATATTTTAAATTTATACCATTAGAAGTTCCTGAGAAAATGGCCTTGACAGACAGAAATATATGAAGGCGATAGCATACGGGTTGCCTTTTTTTCCTTTTGAAGTACGGAGTACTAAAAATGGCTGTTCTCAAAATTATTTAAATATTGCGAATGAAAATAATTGTAGAAAAATGTCATGTTATTCAACTATATTACTTTCATTTTATATATAGGTGTATGTATGTATATATATGTGGGAAAGCTTTTCCTTTAATAGCTTCCAGAGCAAGCAGCGTGCCTACTGCTTACAGCGCCACTAACTTCTTACATGCTGCCTTTTAGCGACTAACAATCAAAGCGCCCTCATCCTATTTGTTTCCTTTTCTTACGAGCAGACAGCGCGCATGCGCTTGAAGGACATATTTTCTATCTTCAGACGTTCTGTTTGGAGAGAGTCAGCTATGGGAGAGAGTAAGTTCGAACCGAGCTGGAGAGAGAGGAATGATGGAGTAGAGGTAGAAGGTTGTGTTTTTTTCGCGGGAGAAGCAGAACTGTCGAACGCAGAATAATGACGCTGATTGCGTTTGTTTTAAGACGGCCACAAACAACGTAAAGAGTGTAATGATGTTTATAATTCGTGCATATAATTACTGTATATATTTTGTAAATGATTTCAATATAATCTAATTTAAAATTTAATGCTGTCCGGCTCCAGTTTCTAAATTGCTGTTCAGTATTGTTTAATGTGTATTACAAGACCTGAGTTTCTACACACACACACACACACACACACACACACACACACATATATATATATATATATATATATAATGAAACTATATGTACTATTTACGTGTCAAATAACAATTCTCTTACTGTCTATAATTTTAAAACTTATTCACCTTACGCTTGTTTAGAAAATTAATTGATATTACTTGTTATTTTAAAGTAAGTAAACGTTATATAAATTAAGAAAAAGCGCTTAGTTTTTGCATAGATATTATTTATTTATTATAATAATAAAAAATAATTTTAAACACGTTAAAATGTTCTTAAGACATTTTAATTTAAACATATATTATTCGTTTCTATTATTTAAAAAGAACAATTTCATAAAAATTAAACGCCACCTGAAGCGCATCAGATATTATTATTTAAAGTATTTCTTTCTCTTTTTATGCTAATTGCAGCGTTTAATCATCATAGATAAAATAATACTAACTGCTCTAAAGAATGTCTTCTATGATTTAAGAAAATGGAAATGTAATCCCATACTAAATCCTCATTTTATATCTCCTCAACGTGCAGCTTTTATTTTGCACCACGTAGTTTTTATGTAGGAAACAAGTAATCTAAACTAACATTATTTTTGCTTTTCGTTTCATAAAATCGTAAAAATATTCACACTCTTCGTCTTCTCTTTCGAATCTTTAGAAACAGAAATTCCTCTAGTACTAAATATTTTTTCACTTATTTTCAGCGTTACATAACTCATTTTTTCTACATCCTGTAAGACATATGTTATACTACATAGGGTTTCGTGGTGAACGAGGCAGAATAAATTGATATGAAGTCTTGCGTACTTTCCAACGACTATCTGTCAAGAGGAATGATAAAACTGAAATATATGGAAAAGATAATATGTACAAAACGGAATAGTATACATATGATGGATTTGTTTCCCTTAGTTTCAAATTACATTTTAAGTTTCTTTTCTTTACACCGGTAATTAAATTTTGTAAAATGTTAAATAAACATTATTATATCATATGGATTCTGATTCTATTTTGAGTTTTAAAAGTAGATATATTTCTGAAAGAAATATAATTTAGATAGGAAAAGTTTACCCTATTAATAGTAAAACCATTCCATCTATCTTAAAAAGCAAAACCATGTCCGTGACACCATATCGAGGTTGCAACGTCTTGATGAATGTAATTTGGATTTTTCTCAATGTTTTTAACTCCTAACAATCGTACAAATTTAATTTTTATCTGTAACGCATTATTAAGAACTAGTTATATACATATTTTTAAATAAGACTTAAAAACTGTTTTTTAGGTCTATTTTTTTGTGATGTTATTTTAAACTTGATATTTTCATTTTATACTTCAATGCAAAACTAGAGTAATTGTTCTACACTCTTATTATACATATATCTTATACTATAATGCGAGCAAAAATTGTGTGTGTGTATGTAAATTTTATCTTGAAAACGGCTCTAACGATTTTGATTAAATTTTGCACCCTACCGTTTTCGGGCACGAAAAGACCATTGGGATGGGTCTCGTGTTCGAGAAAATTAGATTAGTGGGTCATTTTGGGTCATAATTTGTCAGGGTCAAACTAATTATATCTAAAGAACGGCTCAATCTATTTTGACTAAATTTTGTATTTAACCATTTTTGGGCACGAAAAGACCATTGGATTGGGCCACGTGTTCGAGAAAATATGATTAGTGGGTCATTTTTGGGTCACTGTGGGTCAAGCTATTTTTATCTAAAACACGGCTCTAACGGTTTTCTCTAAACTCTATATTCTACAACATTGGATTACGAGAAGACCATTGGGCTAAGTCACTTGTTCGAGAAAATTCGATTAGTGGATCATTTTTGGGTCACCGTGGGTCAACCTAAGTTTATCTAGATAACGGCTCTAACAATTTTGACGAAATTTTGCACCCTACTGTTATAGGGCACGAAAAGACCATTGGGATGGGTCTCGTGTTCAAGAAAATTCGATTAGTGGGTCATTTTGGGTCATAATGGGTCAGGGTCAAGCTAATTATATTTAGAGAACGACTCAATCGATTTTGACTAAATTTTGTATTTAACCAGTTTTGGGCACGAAAAGATCATTGGAATGGGTCTCGTATTCGAGAAAATTCGATTAGTGGGTCATTTTGGGTCATAAGTGGTCAGGGTCAAGCTAATTATATCTAGAGAACGACTCAATCGATTTTGACTAAATTTTGTATCTAAACATTTTCGGGCACGAAAAGACTATTGGGATGGGTCTCGGGTTCGAGAAAATTCGATTAGTGGGTCATTTTGGGTCATAGTGGGTCAGAGTCAAGCTAATTATATCTAAAGAACGGCTCAATCGATTTTGACTAAATTTTGTATCTAACTATTTTTGGGCACGAAAAGACCATTGGGATGGGTCACGTGTTCGAGAAAATTCGATTAGTGGGTCATTTTTGGGTCACTGTTGGTCAAGCTATTTTTATCTATAAAACGGCTCTAACGATTTTCACTAAACTCTATATTCTACAGCTTTGGATTACGAGCGGACCATTGGTCTAAGTCACATATTCGAGAAAATTCGATTAGTGGGTTTTTTGGGGTGACCGTGGATCAAGCTAAGTTTATCTAGATAACGCCTCTAACGATTTTGACGATATTTTGCACCCTACTGTTTTCGGGCACGAAAACACCATTGGGATGGGTTTTGTGTTCGCGAAAATTCGATTAGTGGGTCATTTTGGGTCATAATGAGTCAATGTCAAGCTAATTATATCTAGAGAACGGCTCAATCGATTTTGACTAAATTTTGTATCTAACCATTTTCGGGCACGAAAAATACATTGGGATGGGTAACGTGTTCAAGAAAATTCGATTAGTGGGTCATTTTTGGATCACCGTGTGTCCAGCTAAGTTTATCTAGATAACGGCTCTACGATTTTGACGATATTCTGTAATCTATCGTTTTCGGGCACGAAAAGACCATTGGGATGGATCACGTGTTCGAGAAAATTTCATTAGTGGATCAATATGGGTCACTATGGGTCAGGGTCAAGCTTATATCTAAAAAACGACTCGAGACATTTTCACAAATTTTTTTAATATACGGCCGTTTCTGGTCATGAGATGACCATTGGGCTATACACATGTTCGAGAAAATTCTGTCAGTGGGTCATTTTGGGTCACAATGGGCCAGGGTCAAGCTAATTGAATCTAAAAACATACTCAAAACATTTTGACCTAATTTTATATTATACCGTTTCTGGGCATGAGAAGAGAATTGGGCTAGGTCACATGTTTGAGAAAATTCGATAAATGTGTCATTTTGGGTCACAATGGGTCAGGGTCCAGCTAATTGTATCTAAAAAACGGCTTAAACGATTTTAACAAAAATTTTGTATTCTATCGTTTTCGGTCTCGAGAAGACCATTGGGCTAGGTCGCATGTTCAAGAAAATTCGATTAGTGGGTCATTTTGGGTCACAATGGGTCAGGGTCAAGCTAATTGTATTTAAAATGCGCTTAAAAACATTTTGACCAAATTTTGTATAATACCGTTTGCGGGCATGATAAGACCATTGGGCAGGGTTGCATGTTCAAGAAAATTCAATCAATGGGTCATTTTGGATCCTAATGGATCAGGATCAAGCTAACTGTATCTAAAAAACGGCTCAAAATATTTTGACAAAACTTTGTACTACACCATTTCTGGACAAGATAAAACCATTGGGCTGGTTCGCATGCTCAAGAAAATTGTATTAGTGGGTCATTTTGGTGATGATGGGTCGTGGTCAAGCTAACGGCATCTCAAAAAGGTTCAAAAAATTTTGACATTTTTTTTTGTTATACCGTTTCACAGTATAAAAAGACCATTGAAATAGCTCACATGCTCGATAAATTTCGGTTAGTGGATTTTTGAATCAACGTGAGTCAAGCTTATTTTATTTAGAAAACGACTAACGATTTTCACTATATTTTGCATTCCATCGTTTTCAGGCTCGAGAACAGCATTGTGTTAGGTCGCATGTTCAAAAAAATTCGATTAGTGGGTCATTTTGTGTCACTATGTCTCAGGGTCAAGCTAATTGAATCTAAAACAGCAAGAATGATTCAGTTGGAATAATATATCGAGATAAACACAAAGCTAATTTTGACCGAGCTTAGCTCGGTCATTCCTGCTAGTTATATAGGTTATTACTTGTGTATCGCTAGATTCCAACTCTGTAATAATATTTTTTTCTCTTCTGCAATGTATAACAGGAGTAATTTTTCTACACTGTTATTCTACATATATTATATTAGTTATTAAATATATTTGTAGACTTATATAAGTATAAGTAACCATATATATCTTCTAATGTTTTTTTTTTTTTTTTTCAAAAATTGCTTTTATTTTCTTCCGAAAAAGAAAACTATTTTTTTCTCTAATAACTAAAAGATTAGAGTTAGACATTTCGTTGCGAAAAATTGCAGGGAATCGCTTTGACTCTTCCCACAGCATAGTGTGGCATTTCCCACTCTAATCAAAATTCCTAAAACTAGTTTTTTTAGACAGTCGCCACGAAAAGTCACAGAATATCACAATTTGTCCAAGGTGTGTCTTACAACAAAATAATTGAAACATGGACATTGATTTGAAAAATAATTTTCATATCACACTTATTTCTAAAGTGACAAAACTATTAAAAGCATTGTTAAAATAAAAATCAATCACAGACATATCGTACCAACTGCCATTCAAAGACTGTTTACATACAGGGTTGTTATAATTAAAGCTCGCCTATTCAGAAGGCTCTGAAGCCGGTTCTATGGCTTCAAATGAAACAAAATTTCACTAGTACGTAGTTGAAGAGATGAGCTCTGCGAAAATCGAAACAAAAAATAGTTACATTTTTCGTCAGTAAATGGCGTTGCACCATTATTTAAGGCGATGTTTGCAGATTCATTATATCAATTTCAGTCAATCCAGACGAAGCACACAAATTTAAACGTTTCAACAAACTTCAAGGAGATGCGAATTGTTATAATTAATGTTCACCTAATCAGACAGCTCTAGAGCGTGACCTATGACTCCAAACAATACAGAAAAATGAATATAATTTCATGTGATGTAATCTGCATCAACAAAAATAAAACATGTCGCTCGGCAACGAGGAAATAACGAAGAATAACATTACGCATGCTCAATGAATCCTCCACCATTTTCAATAACGCATTTCTTTCTCAGAACTGTGCATTCTACAGCATTGCGTAAACTGTCCTGAGAGATTGAGCGAATATGAAGTCTAATACTCTCTTTCAGATCGGAGATTGTCTGACATCGGTCTTTAGATACAGACTCTTTCAAAAATCCCCACAACCAAAAATTGCATGGTGTTAGAACAGACGATCGTGGTGGCCAGACTGTTTGAAAATAACGACTTATGATGCGGTCTTCTGTAAAACGGCTAGTTAAGAAAGTCTGAACTGCTCCAGTAATGTGCGTTGGTGCACCGTCCAGCATAAACACGATATTTTGAAGGCAACCTCGCTGTTGCAGGTCGGGGATCAGAAAATTTTACAACATATTGAGACACCTTCTCCCATTTACGAAACATGTAATGGGTCCTGTGGATGTTAGTTCCTCAAACAAAATATGGCCCTTTCATAAATGTAGCTGTGAAACCGCACCTCACCGTCACTTTAGCTGCATGCAATGGAACTTCTTGGACAACATCAGAATAATCTTTCGCCCAAATTCGACAGTTGTGTGTGTTCACTTGTCCGTTTAAATAAAAATGCGCTTCATCAGTCCAAAGAATATTCCAGGGCCAAGAATTGTTCACATTCATTCATTCAAGAAACTGTAGTGAAAATTATAGCCGACTTTCGTTATCACATTGTTTTAGTTGTTGCACCCTCTGAATCTTGTATGGAGAGTACCGCAAAATTTGACGCATCACTTTTCACAGAAGAATTCGGAATATCGACTTCATTCGGAATAGCTGGCACATTTGCATTACCAAATGATGACTGGCTTGCTAAATTCATGGTAGCAGTAGCAATATCTTCAATGCTAGAAATGTCTACCTTTTTTCGTCCTCTGCCAGGAAGAATGTCGAGTTTTCCTGTTTCTTCGAACTTATTAATCATTTTGTTAACTCAACGATCCGACATTGGTCCACGTCTAACATATTTTAGTTTCCAGAATTCTCAAAGAGCTGCAGCTGCGTTGCTGTTATTTTGATAAAATAACATTACAAGAAATGCCTTTTCTTTCAAAGTTACCGTTCTCCAGTAAGCTTAGATTCAAATGCGTTTCAGAAACAATCAACTGTTCCAGTGTCAAAGAAATCACATACACACTTTATTAGCAAATTTTAAATCGTCAGATGGTTAGAAGGGTATTTCAAGTTTTCGAAGTTGCGACGTCACTTTGACGCTGTTCGTCGAAAATTTCAATAAAATGTAATCTTTTTCAAGCGTTGGGTGAAATTCTGTGATTTTGTGTGTTTCATCTGGATTGACCGAAAGTGATGTAACGAATCTGAAAAAGTTTACTTAATTGTGAAATAAAATTTCCTGTATTTTGTTTTTTACAAAATAAAGGAATCTGCAAATATTGGTTTTAATATTGTCGCAGCGCCGCGTATTGACAAAAATCTTAACATTTTTGTTTTCAATTTTCGCAGAGCGCATCTTTTCATCTACGTACTAGTGAAATTTTGTTTCGTTAGGAGCCATAGAACAGGCTCTAGAGCTTTCTGAATAGGCGAAATTAAATTATAACAACACTGTATTTTTAAAAACGACTGAATAAGGTTTATCGGTTTTCCATTTTGGCGTTATACAACCCTAATGACTATTAATCCTGAAGTAAATGTATGTAGTGTGATTCCAGTGAATGTAAAAAGTAATATTTAACACCGGCATTAAAAATTATATGTTAATTTCCGATCCATAAAAAATAAATTAAAACAATTCATTTTAATAATTGTATACTTTTCATTTTTTGTAAAAACTTCATGTTTTGAGTTGTGTCTCTAAGCGTGTGATATGATTAATAACCAGATTTATATTAAAACTATTAATCATTGAACAGATAAAGACCTAAGATAGTTCAATGCATTTGCATCCAAAATGCATATAGTGCGTCAATTTCAGGAATTACTTTTTTATTCTTAAATTACGAATCCACACTAGTAATTCCAAAAGATGAATATTTATTACATGTAATCGTGTGATTAAAACTAGTTGGATGTGCCAATCCCAAAACTTTCTTCTATCTCATATATTTTGTTATTTCAAAATGTTGTTACAAATGTCAATATTTCATTTTTATTAGTTCAATACGATATCAACTTCGAAAGAAAATTACACAAAAATTGCTATTATAGTGCGCACTTTCGGCGGAATATTTCCAAATTCAGGGTTTTAAAAAACTACTCAAGTCGCGATACTTACAACGTGGACGAATTTGGGCTTTTTTACAAAATGGCACTCAAGAAAACAATGGCTATGAAAGAAGAAACGTGTCATGGGGTAAACGAATGACCGTCTTACTCTGGTAAAACTCCTGGTAAAACTCCTGCTGAATTAATGTTTGGTAGGCCAGTTCGAAGAGCTCTTCACTTGGTATTACCATCAAAACCTAAAATACAGCAACCCCTGCACAAATATAAGCTTCATGATTTAGTTTTTGTTAAAAATTTTGGAAAAGGGGAGAAATGGGTAAAAGGAAAAATTATGAAATTATTGGGGAGTAGATGGGTTTTAGTAAATAGATGTGATGGAGTAATGTGTAAACGTCACGTTGATCAGTTGAGACAAAATAAAGAGATAAGTGATGAAATACCAGAGAGAGTTGTAGAGATAAATCGAAATGATAAACTAATGTCAGACAAAGTTGGAAATATGGGACATAGTGGTAAAAATTACAGTAATTATGATAGGTATGAAAGGGTTAACCAAAACCGTTTTTCTGGAATTAATGGAAAAATAAAAGAACAGCTTAATAATGATGATACTGTAGAACCAAGCCAATCTCAGCCTTCGCATGATACTGTGGCAGGTACAGTTGTAAGTAATAAAAATGATGTTACGACAGATAAAACTGTAAAAGACAATTTGACTAAAAACAATGACGAGGACTGTCAGAAAAGTGCTCCAGTTCGAAGAAGTCATAGAGCAAGATTGCCTGTAGTTCGTTTGAACTATGAGGGGAGGGGTGTTATATCTCGATTCAAATAAGAATACAACAATTAGTAACGATCTGTATTAATAGATGGCAGCACCATACACGGACAGTCTGGAATTGTAAGGTATCGCATGTTACCAGAATATTCCGCGCAGTTGTAAAATGTGACTTGTTGAGAATAGCTGCATTTTAGCGGCTTGTAAATATGTAAATAAAAACTATAAGTAATCTTATAGTGATGCATTCTTCCTTGATTTAAGATTATTAGTTATTATAAGGATGCGGCATTATAAAATGTTCTGACCTGCATTCCAGTTGAAGACTTCCAGGAGGACATAAATGTGTTGCAGAGTGATTGGCAAATGTGTATTAACACTGGAGGAGGGTATTTTGAAGAATATTATTTGTCTGTAAAATTATCTTCAAATAAACGAATTTTATGGAATCAGTCTCATTACTTCTTGGACAGATCCTGTAGCTATTTTGCGAAAATGTAATTTTTGTGTCATTATTACCTTAATAAATTTTAACTTTTGTTTTTTGTATTGATCTAAATATAAATCTAAATTTGAAAAGACTTCTTCGATTTTTACCTAAGACAATAACATTTATTTGAATTTCCAGGTTTTAAACGTCCCTACTTAATAAGCACATAATGATTAAAGCAAATAAAATGTCATTTATGTCTTAAAGACGTTAAAAATTGTCAAAAAGATGTGTTTTATGCGTATATGTTGTTATTAGATGGACCACTGGACGAAAATTCACGACCATAGCTTATTACGCGAACCCGTTTAATACGCGAATTTTGATCGGCCCCTTAATTCGCGTATTAACGGGGTTCGACTGTACTTAAATAATAAAAACCAAAGTACGATTATTGATATATAAGGAAATGAATGATTTGACTGCAATTGACTGCATTTGAATGATTAAAATGAAATGATTTGACTTCAAAATAGACATTTCTTGTTAGCTCATAGCTTGAAAATCATCGCTTGAAAATTCTGAAAATAATCATCGTTAGAATAAGCTCGAAATCCTTTGTTTCCAAAAACAAGCGAAATGATCAAGGGCTATAGCCAAATATAGTAGTTCGTGCAATATTGTGAACGCTATTTTGGCACGAATCAACAGATATTTGTTTACAACCCCTGATCTTTTTGCTTGTTTTTCGGAACAACGGATTTCGAGCTCATTCTATCGACGATTATTTTCCGAATTTTCAAGCTATGATTTTGAGACTTTCACAAAAGTTGCTCTATACACTTATCTAATACATTATGCACATTGTATTTTGATGGTATTCGCGCATGCGCAGTGAAACATTTCTTTTTTAAAACCTGCTCATTATTCATCCATTTTTTATTATTTTTAAATTCATTCAAGAAACTGTAGTGAAAATTATAGCCGACTTTCGTTATCACATTGTTTTAGTTGTTGCACCCTCTGAATCTTGTATGGAGAGTACCGCAAAATTTGACGCATCACTTTTCACAGTAGAATTCGGAATATCGACTTCATTCGGAATAGCTGGCACATTTGCATTACCAAATGATGACTGGCTTGCTAAATTCATGGTAGCAGTAGCAATATCTTCAATGCTAGAAATGTCTACCTTTTTTCGTCCTCTGCCAGGAAGAATGTCGAGTTTTCCTGTTTCTTCGAACTTATTAATCATTTTGTTAACTCAACGATCCGACATTGGTCCACGTCTAACATATTTTAGTTTCCGGAATTCTCAAAGAGCTGCAGCTGCGTTGCTGTTATTTTGATAAAATAACATTACAAGAAATGCCTTTTCTTTCAAAGTTACCGTTCTCCAGTAAGCTTAGATTCAAATGCGTTTCAGAAACAATCAACTGTTCCAGTGTCAAAGAAATCACATACACACTTTATTAGCAAATTTTAAATCGTCAGATGGTTAGAAGGGTATTTCAAGTTTTCGAAGTTGCGACGTCACTTTGACGCTGTTCGTCGAAAATTTCAATAAAATGTAATCTTTTTCAAGCGTTGGGTGAAATTCTGTGATTTTGTGTGTTTCATCTGGATTGACCGAAATTGATGTAACGAATCTGAAAAAGTTTACTTAATTGTGAAATAAAATTTCCTGTATTTTGTTTTTTACAAAATAAAGGAATCTGCAAATATTGGTTTTAATATTGTCGCAGCGCCGCGTATTGACAAAAATCTTAACATTTTTGTTTTCAATTTTCGCAGAGCGCATCTTTTCAACTACGTACTAGTGAAATTTTGTTTCGTTAGGAGCCATAGAACAGGCTCTAGAGCTTTCTGAATAGGCGAAATTAAATTATAACAACACTGTATTTTTAAAAACGACTGAATAAGGTTTATCGGTTTTCCATTTTGGCGTTATACAACCCTAATGACTATTAATCCTGAAGTAAATGTATGTAGTGTGATTCCAGTGAATGTAAAAAGTAATAGGGGCACCGGCATTAAAAATTATATGTTAATTTCCGATCCATAAAAAATAAATTAAAACAATTCATTTTAATAATTGTATACTTTTCATTTTTTGTAAAAACTTCATGTTTTGAGTTGTGTCTCTAAGCGTGTGATATGATTAATAACCAGATTTATATTAAAACTATTAATCATTGAACAGATAAAGACCTAAGATAGTTCAACGCATTTGCATCCAAAATGCATATAGTTCGTCAATTTCAGGAATTACTTTTTTATTCTTAAATTACGAATCCACACTAGTAATTCCAAAAGATGAATATTTATTACATGTAATCGTGTGATTAAAACTAGTTGGATGTGCCAATCCCAAAACTTTCTTCTATCTCATATATTTTGTTATTTCAAAATGTTGTTACAAATGTCAATATTTCATTTTTATTAGTTCAATACGATATCAACTTCGAAAGAAAATTACACAAAAATTGCTATTATAGTGCGCACTTTCGGCGGAATATTTCCAAATTCAGGGTTTTAAAAAACTACTCAAGTCGCGATACTTACAACGTGGACGAATTTGGGCTTTTTTACAAAATGGCACTCAAGAAAACAATGGCTATGAAAGAAGAAACGTGTCATGGGGTAAACGAATGACCGTCTTACTCTTTTGCTCAGTTCCAACTCTGATGGATCATGCAAGTTAAAGCTACTGGTTATAGGAAAATCATTGAAACCGCGATGCTTTAAAAATGTCAAGAATCTTCCCTTCCAGCTTAGTCAGCGCAGAGTGTACTTGACGGACAAAGTTTTTCAACAAGGGTTTGTTGAAAAAGGACAACAATTTTGTTCGTCGTATGGGAAAATAATCGCACCATGTCTTATTGCTTGTGGACAACTGTCCTGCATATCCGAATGAAAACGAAGGCCTGATGAATGTTCAAGTAGAATTACTACCTCCAAATTCGACCAGTGTCGCCCAGCCAATAGGCAAAGGAAACGCATGATCAACAGCACTATAGTAAATTACAAGACTCGCCTAGTACGACGACACCTTCACCAAATGCAACACGGCAGCAGCCTTTCTTGCAATCAGTATCGTCCTATTACAATCCTCGACGCTTTGCACATGCTTACCAGAGCATTGGAGAGTGTCACACGAACTCCGATTGTAAATTGTTTTTGCAAAGCGCGTTTCGGAAGTAGCAAGGACATAATTTATAACGAGTCAACCTTGCACCTTCATGTTGTAGAAGACTGGCTGGGCAAACAAGAAACTGTAGAGGAAGATTTTGTCAATTTAGGCACATTCATTAATATCGACAAAGATCTACTGACCTCCGATCTCTGAAGTCTGGATGACATCATCGCCGATGTAACTGCGACTGATAAACCGGATAAGGAGAAAGAAGATGATGAACCTGCGCGTCCGGCCCCATCTCCGTTCTCCAAAATTAGGGATATGTTCAGTTTTCTCAAACAGTATGCATCGTCACTGGATGAAGGGCCCTGGACGATCAAGCTTTACAGTCACCTGAATAGAGCTGAAAACTACGCGACAGCATATGAAACAGGCCAAAATTGATACAGGATTTGTGCAGGAAGTAATGAGACTTTTTTTTTCGCACCAAGCACAAGGACAAAGGGACGGAGTTTGCGGAAGGTACGGGCGGTGTGGAATGTAAGCTACAGTGGAAGTCTGGGCATTTGCAGCGCACGGGGACACGTGTTTGAAAGTGGCGTTAGGTTTTCAGAATTCAGCGGAGTTATGGAGCGTTAGCATGGTTAGCGATATGATACGTCATAAAATTTTGTGTAAAGCTAAACAAATAGGCTTCTGAGACGATGTTACAAGAAGCCTACGGGAAGGATTCTTTGTCCAAGACTCAAGTGTTTAGGTGGCACAAAGCCTTGAAAGTAAAAAGAAGGGCAACAAGGAAGGGCACAAAGTTTTGAAAGGACGTCGATGACGAACACCACGCCTGGAGGCCATCAAGTTCTCAAACTTCAGACAATAGGACTAAAATTAAAGCGCTCTTGAACTCTGATCGTCGGATGAGTGTCCGAATGATTTCGGAGACGTGGGACTTACAAAATCAATTGTGCATCAAATCGTTACAGAAGAACGGAAAATTTGTGCCAATCTGGTTCATCCAAAGTGACTAAATTCCTGGCAAAACACAGAGTCGCAACGCTACACCAACCATCGTGCAGCCCCGATCTGTTACCGCACGACTTTTTTTCTATTCCTTCGGTAAAACTCCAGCTTAAAAAGCCATCTATTTGACAATCTGGAGAACTTGCAGAAAAAACGTAACTCATGTTCTGTTATATCTCGATTCAAATAAGAATACAACAGTTAGCAACGATCTGTATTAATAGATGGCAGCACCAAACACGGACAGTCTGGAATTGTAAGGTATCGCATGTTACCAGAATATTCCGCGCAGTTGTAAAATGTGACTAGTTGAGAATAGCTGCATTTTAGCGGCTTGTAAATATGTAAATAAAAACTATAAGTAATCTTATAGTGATGCATTCTTCCTTGATTTAAGATTATTAGTTATTATAAGGATGCGTCATTATAAAAGTGGCGACGAAATGGGATTGAACTCAAATTAAAATACAGTGAATTTTTTTTTTTTTTTTTTTTTTTTTTTTTTTTTTGTGAAAAAAAAAGAAAAATCTTTTTCGAAAGAGGAAAAGGAACAAGTGGCACGGAAAATGGCAGATAAAGAAATAATTTCTCTGGGACGCTTGAAAGAATATAATGCAAATGTTCCTTGGACTATTTACGTCGAGAAAATTGATTTTTATTTCTCAGCATATAGCATCAAAAACGATGAAATGAAAAAGAACATATTATTAAGTTCTTTGGGAACAACAACATTTGCTATTTTACGTGATATAATTGTTCCGAATACGCTGAAAGAAATCAGTTACGAGGATCTTTTAAAGAAAGCTAAAGATCATTTTTCACCACGCCCGAGTGAAATTGTGGAACGATTTAAGTTCCAGAAACGACTAAGGAAACAAGGAGAAAATATATCCGAGTTCGTACGAGATTTACGTCATTTATCCGAACATTGTAATTTTGGAAATACGCTTAATGACCGCCTCCGTGATCAGTTGGTATTTGGGATCCAGGATGAGAAGATACAGCAAAAATTACTGGATTCTAGAGACTTAACGTTCCAAACAGCTGTAGAAATAGCCGAGTCTTTCGAGTGTGCTGAGGCTGGAGTAAAATCCCTACACATTGGAGATAATACGAGTGTCAATCAAGTGCGTGTTCCGAAAGGAGAGAAATCGAAAGTAGAGAAGTATACTCATTCAACTAAGCCTAAAGAAGAAAGATTCGCGCCTGAGAAACCGTGTTATAGATGTTCTAAAAATCATAACCCTAAGTTATGCCCTTTTAAATCTGCAGAATGTCATTTTTGCCATCGATTAGGTCATCTTAAAGTTTGTTGCAGAAATCGAAAATTTGGAATGAAAAGTGAGAAACCTTTTAAGAACAAAAAAATTAAAACTGTTCAGGAGGAATACTGTTTAAATTTTATGGACGACAAGTCCAATAATCTGTCGTGGGTAAAACCGGTTAAAATAAATGATGTAAATATACAATTTGAAATCGATAGTGGTGCGGTTCATACTATCGTAAGTAAAAGTGTTTCTCATAAATTGTTCTCAGGTAAGGTGCCTTTAATTAAATCTAATATTAAGCTACAAACTTATACTAAAGATTCCTTAACTGTTTTGGGGGAATTAACAGTAAATGCTGTTGTTAATGAACATTGTATACCTGATTTAAGAATGTTAGTTATTAAAGAGGAGGGTCCGAGACAAATCGGAAAAACTTGGTTAAAAGCATCAAAATTATTTTGGCCTAATATAAATATGATTAATAGCATTTCGAAAGATGATTTAATTAGAAATTTTCCTAATGTTTTTGCTGACGGGATCGGAACAGTCAAGGGTCCTCCCGCGTCAATAAAATTGAAAAAAGATGCAAAACCAGTTTTTCTTAAGTCTCGACCTGTTCCTTTTGCTTTAAGGAAAGCTACAGATGATGAATTCGAACGATTAACTAATGAGGGTATTTTAAAACCTGTTGATCATTCAGAATGGGCCAGTCCTATAGCAATTGTTCCTAAGCCTAATGGTTCTGTTAGAATATGTGGTGACTATAGAGCAACAGTTAATTCTAATACTGAAAGTGATAATTATCCCCTTCCGAGAATGGAAGAATTATTTTCTAAATTATCAGGTGGTAAATTTTTTACTGTTTTTGATTTAAAAGATGCTTATTTACAACAACCTGTAGATATCGAAAGTAGCAAAATTTTGACTATAAATACTCATAAAGGTTTGTTTAATGTGTTACGATTAGCATTTGGGGTAAAATGTGCTCCTGGTATGTTTTAAAGAACAATTGAACATATTTTTTAAAAATTTGAATATGTTGGTGTATTTTTAGATGACGTTATTATTAGTGCTAGTAATGAATCAGAACATTCTGAAAGAGTTGAAAGTGTTCTGAAATGCCTTTCTGAGCATGGTATAAGATTAAATAAGGAAAAATTAAAATTTATGGTTTCGGAAGTTTCATATTTAGGTCATAAAATTTCTCAGGAAGGAATTAGACATATTCCAGAAAAAGTTAATGCTATTTTGAATGCTCCTATTCCAAATAATGTGTCACAATTGCGTTAATTTTTAGGCTTAATTTCTTATTATAGAAACTTCCTGCCTAATATTTCAGATGTTTTAGAAGCTTTACATAGATTATTAGATAATAATGTAAACTGGACATGGTCAGAAAAGCATGAAAAAGCGTTTCAAAAAGTTAAACAATTATTATGTACATCTCCTGTTTTAGAATTATACGATGTTAACAAAGAGATAGTTTTAAACTGTGATGCTTCTGAATATGGCATAGGGTCAGTTTTAAGCCACATTGTTGAGGGTAAAGAAAAACCTATTGCTTATGCTTCGAGAACTTTAAATAAAACTGAAAGGAATTATGCAATGATTGATAAAGAAGCTTTATCTATAATGTTTGGTGTCACTAAATTTCACCAATATTTAGCTGGAAAAAAATTTAAAATTATAACAGATCATAAACCTCTAATTCGATTATTTGATCCTGTAAAAAAGGTACCTGATACATTATCACCTAGAATGCTGAGATGGTCATTAATGTTAGCTGGGTATGATTATACAATTGAGTATCGCGAAGGTAAAAATAATAAAAATGCTGACGCATTAAGTATATTACCTCTCCCAGAAACTTTAAATATAGTGAGTAACCCTGCGGAAATAATGTTTGTTTCAAATAATGATAATTGGCCTATTACTTCTAGAACTATTGCAAAGTGGACAATTGATAATCCTATAACTAAACAAATTTTAGAGTCGGTATTACATGGGTGGCCGAAAAAGGTGAAACAAGAAGAATATCAACTATATTTTCGTACAAGGGAGGAAATTTCCTGTCTAGAAAATTGTCTATTTTGGGGACATAGAGTGATCCTACCAGAGGAAGGTCGTGAATATATATTAAAATTACTGCATTCCGTTCATCAGGGTATATCGAGCATGAAAGCGAAAGCTAGGGGGGTAGTTTGGTGGACAAATATGGATAAAGAAATTGAACAAATGGTAAATTCTTGTAATAGATGTGAGATGTTTGCGAGGGGTTGTCCCAAAATGGAACCCTTGCAATGGAAATCTGAACTGCCCTGGGAAAGGATCCATATAGATCATGCCGGTCCTTTTGAAGGTAAAATGTTTTTTAATAGTAGTCGATTCTTATACTAAATAATTGGAGGTAGAAGTAGTACCCAAGTCTGATAGTAAAACTATAATTAAGGTATTAAGAAGAATTTTTGCCACATTTGGATTACCTGTTGAATTGGTCAGTGATAATGGTCCCGCGTTTACAAGGATGAATTTGAGGAATTTCTTAAAAATAATGGAATTAAGCATACGCCTGTTCCACCTTATAATCCATCTTCGAATGGACAAGCGGAAAAGTATGTGCAAACTGTGAAAAATTGCCTTAAAAAGCTAGATAAAAGTGACATAACATTGTCAATTTCACGATTTTTGTTAGAAAATCATTCCACTCCTCATTCGGTGACTGGTAAATCTCCTGCTGAATTAATGTTTGGAAGACCAGTTCGAACAGCCCTTCACTTGGTATTACCATCAAAACCTAAAATACAGCAACCCCTGCACAAATATAAGCTTCATGATTTAGTTTTTGTTAAAAATTTTGGAAAAGGGGAGAATTGGGTAAAAGGAAAAATTATGAAATTATTGCGGAGTAGATGGGTTTTAGTAAATAGATGTGATGGAGTAATGTGTAAACGTCACATTGATCAGTTGAGACAAAATAAAGAGATAAGTGATGAAATACCAGAGAGAGTTGTAGAGATAAATCGAAATGATAAACTAATGTCAGACAAAGTAGGAAATATGGGACATAGTGGTAAAAATTACAGTAATTATGATAGGTATGAAAGGGTTAACCAAAACCGTTTTTCTGGAATTAATGGAAAAATAAAAGAACAACTTAATAATGATGATACTGTAGAGCCAAGCCAATCTCAGCCTCCGCATGATATTGTGGCAGGTACAGTTGTAAGTAATAAAAATGATGTTACGACAGATAAAACTGTAAAAGACAATTTGACTAAAAACAATGACGAGGACTGTCAGAAAAAAGTGCTCCAGTTCGAAGAAGTCATAGAGCAAGATTGCCTGTAGTTCGTTTGAACTATGAGGGGAGGGGTGTTATATCTCGATTCAAATAAGAATACAACAATTAGTAACGATCTGTATTAATAGATGGCAGCACCATACACGGACAGTCTGGAAATGTAAGGTATCGCATGTTACCAGAATATTGCGCGCAGTTGTAAAATGTGACTTGTTGAGAATAGCTGCATTTTAGCTGCTTGTAAATATGTAAATAAAAACTATAAGTAATCTTATAGTGATGCATTCTTCCTTGATTTAAGATTATTAGTTATTATAAGGATGCGGCATTATAAAATGTTCTGACCTGCATTCCAGTTGAAGACTTCCAGGAGGACATAAATGTGTTGCAGAGTGATTGGCAAATGCGTATTAACACTGGAGGAGGGTATTTTGAAGAATATTATTTGTCTGTAAAATTATCTTCAAATAAACGAATTTTATGGAATCAGTCTCATTAGTTCTTGGACAGATCCTGTAGCTATTTTGCGAAAATGTAATTTTTGTGTCATTATTGACCTCAATAAATTTTAACTTTTGTTTTTTGTATTGATCTAAATTTAAATCTAAATTTGAAAAGACTTCTTGGATTTTTACCTAAGACAATAACACTTATTTGAATTTCCAGGTTTCAAACGTTCCTACTTAATAAGCACATAATGATTAAAGCAAATAAAATGTCATTTATGTCTTAAAGACGTTAAAAATTGTCAAAAAGATGTGTTTTATGCGTATATGCTGTTATTAGATGGACCACTGGACGAAAATTCACGACCATAGCTTATTACGCGAACCCGTTTAATACGCGAATTTTGATCTGCCCCTTAATTCGCGTATTAACGGGGTTCGACTGTACTTAAATAATAAAAACCAAAGTACGGTTATTGATATATAAGGAAATGAATGATTTGACTGCAATTGACTGCATTTGAATGATTAAAATGAAATGATTTGACTTCAAAATAGACATTTCTTGTTAGCTCATAGCTTGAAAATCATCGCTTGAAAATTCTGAAAATAATCATCGTTAGAATAAGCTCGAAATCCTTTGTTTCCAAAAACAAGCAAAATGATCAAGGGCTATAGCCAAATATAGTAGTTCGTGCAATATTGTGCACGCTATTTTGGCACGATTCAACATATATTTGTTACAACCCCTGATCTTTTTGCTTGTTTTTTGGAACAACGGATTTCGAGCTCATTCTATCGACGATTATTTTCCGAATTTTCAAGCTATGATTTTGAGACTTTCACAAAAGTTGCTCTATACACTTATCTAATACATTATGCACATTATATTTTGATGGTATTCGCGCATGCGCAGTGAAACATTTTTTTTAAAACCTGCTCATTATTCATCCATTTTTTATTATTTTTAAATTCTGAGTACAAGGTATTATGTACAATATCGTTTGTCATATTTTCTGAAAATAACTTTTTTTTTATATGAAAAATTCTGCAAATTATAAGCAAAGAACTTGGCGAAATTTGGGGCTGTTTTTATAAAAACCTTAATTTCTCTAAGAGTATACATGCTATCCTCATACAAATGAACACAGTATATTAAAATAAGCCACTTATTAACAATCTCGAGTTTGAACGCTTTTGCTACATTAGTTTTTACAGGGTTATCCAAAAGATATTCATTATTTTTCAATTTGATGACGGTCAAACATTTAATAAGATTTTGAAAAGAATCAGAGAAAAAAAAAACTCTTATACAATAATATTTCCCCGGCTCGACAGAAATGATCTTGAAATAAATAACAAACTGTGCAATTTGTATATTTTTCAAAAATATTTGAGAAAAAATAACTTGCGGGAAAAAATCATTTTTATTTCTGAAAATTTTAATTGATGTTTCTTCTAAGGTTTCTAAAGGCAATGGAGTTTTAAGAAGTTGCATTAAATTATTGAACGCATTTTTGTTATAAGAATTTTTTACGGCGTTACATTTTTTGACATATTTTCATATTATGTATTATTTTCTGAAATATATTTTTTGTATATTAGTAAAAGAACATTTAAATATATGAAAATGTAATATAGGATACCAATATTATTTAATTATCGTAATTTATAATATTCATGTCTAATCTAATCGTTTAATAATTCTTTTGAGAACAATTCAAAAACATATGAGCCAATTGGGGATATCTAAATGCTCTTTTTAGTTCAGACACGCTTCTGGATATCTCAAACTTTTAATTTGTTTCTCAAAGAATAAAAATAAATAAATAAAATAAATAAATAAAATATAATAAAATAAAATAAAACTTAATAAAACACGAATAATAAATCATGCTTCAGTTTTTTTTTATAACTTTTTCAGAAAACTGGTAGAAAATGACTTTTATTCATATATCGATTTGAGATATCTAAAGAAACAATATCCAAAATCTATAACTGGTCGAGAGGCTCTGCTCTCGAAGCTGATAGACGGAAGGTGCTGGGGTCCAATCGAATCGCACCAGTCGTCGGCCTAATCGTTTGAAATGTTGCCTGTTTTTTTTTCGAACCTTGGATCCCCCACCCCCTTTGGGACTATATCCCTCGTGTTGATACTTTGCCGTCATAAAACAACACATCAACACAAAAATCTATAACAGTAAAAATGCCTTTTAAGTAAATGCTGCCCATGACCGGTAATACATACAAAATTTTAATGTCTGAGTAAGATCTGCGCAATTGAAACACACTGATTACACATATTATTGATCACAAGGGTATGAACACGCGCTTTCCACGTTACATAATTCCCGAGTGAAAACTATTATGTATCATATCTTATTTCTGATGTTAACATCCTTTTTTCTCTACACATACTAAAGGCACATATATGTGAAGAATATTTCTGAAAGGTTCTGCAAGTGGCTTTTGATATAGTACACCTATATAATGTCAAAACAAGTTGTTTAATAAAAGTAAAGACAGTTAATTTATAAATTAAAAAAAAATGTATCAGCAAATAATCTCAAGCATTGCGGTGAGAAAGTCTTTCAAGGGTATAGTTTTTTTTTTTTTTTTATTAACCGCCACGCCGTGTCGAGCGGCCTTTTTTCGTCCGCAGCCCTTTAGGTTTTTTCCGCAATTTACGTATATGAATACGTAATACGCATTACGAGATATATATAGACTTCTTAATGTAAATGTGATGTAGTGTTTTAAACATTCAAAAAAAAAAAAAAAAAAAAAAAAAAAAAAAAGGCAATTCATGAGAGACATTTATAGGCTCCAAAAACTTAGAATTTTGGTACAACATAAATCAAATTTAGCCTATACAAATTAGAGTCCGTTATTTGTCCTTTAAAATGAATCTGCTACTATATGTAAAAATTGTACATCCTTTTGATATAAAGTAAAAAAAAAATATGCTATTTGTTTCTCTAAGATTGTTTGTTCTAAAAAAATTTAAATGAATTCTAAAGAAATTTGGGATTCATAAAATCCACAATCGCAAGAGATATCGGCTAAATTTCGACCTAATACCAGAATTGTCGGTAAATGATGAGTATCTAAAATCTCTAATAGATTTTTACTTTCTTCTATCTTTACAAGAAGAAAGTATTGGTTTCATGAAAATTTTCGAATTCCAGTTTTCGACGGATTTACACGTTTTAAGGGTCAGAGATTCCAAAAAACATGTTTTCACAAAATGTCTGTCTGTGAGTCTCTCTGTTTGTCTGTCTGTCTGTATGTGACACACATTTTGTGGGCACTCTATCTCAAGAACTCATGCACGGAATTTAATAAAAATTTATATTCATGTAGTTCCTGATATAGATTAGTGCTGATTAGTTTTTGGTGTAAATCGCCCTGCAGGTGACGCTGCTATGTAGCCTTTTGCAGGATTTCCGCAAAAGCTCTATCTCAAGAATTAATGCACGGATTTTTAAAAACTTCAGATTCCGTTAGTCCTTGACATGAATAGATGCTGTTTACTTTTTGGTGTAAATCGCCCAACTGGTGGCGCTGCTATGCTGCATTTGGCAGGATTTACACTATTTTCGCAGTAGCTCTATCTCAAGAACTAATGCACACACTTTCATCAAACTTCGGATTTAGTTAGTCCTCCATATGAAATGTGTTGGTTCTAATCGCCCAATAGATGGCGCTGGTGTGCTGCATTTTGAGCTATTTCCTCAATAGCTCTATCTCAAGAACTAATGCACGAATTTTCATCAAACTTCAGATTTAAGTATAACTTGATTAATATTGCTGCTGATTATGTGTTGTTGCAAATCGCTCGACAGGTGGCGTTTCTATGCTGCATTTGTCATGATTTGCGCAATACCTCTATCTCAAGAACTAATGCACGAATTTTCCTCAAACTTCATATTCAGTTAGACGTTGACATAAGTTGGTGATAATTAGGTTCTGGTGTAAATAACCCAATTGGTGGCGATGCTATCCTGCATTTTGCTGGATTTACACGATTTCAGTGACAGTCATACCTCGAGAACTAATGCACGGAATTTCACATTTTTAGAATTATCATGATGAACACAGATTGCCATTTAATTTGGCACTGAGATAGTGAATTTTGAAGTATTGACATGTATGAAATAGAAGAAAGTTTTGTGATGGCCACAACATACTAGTTTATATTTCATATGTAATTTTATAGAATTTTATTTTATTTCACTAAGAATACTATAAATCATATTTATATGAAATATAGCAATAATGCGTTCAAATAACGTTTTTAAACGCATTAAAAGCAATATTAGTTTCACGTCAGAATTTAACATCTGAAGGAATCTTCAAAGATTGCTATATATAATGTGCAATTTCATTCCAGTGGGTTATGCACGAAATTCGATTAAATGATTTGAATTTTTGTGTTATTTGTATTTTATTGTTTCATTTATTGATTGATGAATGTTTTTATTTCTTTATGGAATCGAAACTGAAATCAGATGATGAACTATTTAATTGCTAAAAGATTTATCTTTCGTAATCATCAGCACGCGATAAAGATAGATGTAAAAAAAACACATTCTCTAAATTAATTTAAAAACAATAATATTTGAGTATATTGCGATTCAGATTTTAGATAAATTGCGATATAGTTCTCAAACAAATTGCTTCGGAATGTACATTTTTTCTGTATTAGACGTTGTAAATTTAAAAATGTGCTGTATTCAGTAATTAAACAAATTACAATAAAATTTAACAAAAGTTAAATTGCCACAATTGTTAAAGTGCTACTGCCACCGTCAAAATACATCGGCCTTATGCTCCAACACGTTTGTACTTTATAATATATATAACCGAGATTTCTGTGTGTCTTTCCAAATGAACTGTAAATTCTATGCACACTTTATTCCATAGAAAATAATTTGTGTTGCACTCCATTGATCCACATTAATTGCAATATTTTTGAAATATCGTTATATCATTGAAACTCACGGGAAATTATTATACTGTAATATAACAATTTAGTTCATCTCTGTACACTAACTATCAACACTATCTATCCCATATTCCACATAGTACTAAAGCATGCTGTATTCCACCTTAAACTGAACCGTAGTACCGTCTTAAGTTCCGTATTACCACTGAACTTATCAAGTGTATTATTTTCGAAATAAGGAAGATTTAAAAAATTCATGAAAATTGCATTTTCTCAGTACTGTTACACATTTTTTTCTGTGTGTGTTTTGTAAATGAATGATTAATGCTACATACTTCATATTCAAAAGCAAGCATTCTATAGTAAATCTCCATAACATGTACGAATTACATTGCAGTTTGAGCATATTTACGAGCACGAGAACTTGGAGATAGAGAGAAGAAGGAGATAAATGCCATAATCACTTTCTAACTATGTTTTAAAGTGTAACCATAAGTATAAAAAAAATTATTACGTATATACTGTCTGGTATAATTTGTGCTATTAATATTTTACGTCTCAGATTTTGTTTACAGTTTACAAACGAAAATGAAAAGAGACACTCAGAGCCTAGCATAATTAATATACTTAAAATTTATTATGTATAAATAAACGTATTCATACACTAATTTCTGAAACTTTCTCATTTTATTCTGTTACAAATATAATGTTTTAACTTTTTTCTGCTGCGAATTTAATGAAAATTCCAAAATGTGAAACAAACTAAACTTGAATAAACAAAGAAGCAATATAAAGAACAAACATTTTTTAATACAGTAAAAGCTTTATTTAAAAAAATTCCATTTTCCTTTCTCCAAATATCTCCGGGGAAATTATTTTCTTAAAATTAATAGAGCATTTCAAAATACATATTAGATTAAAAATGTATTACAACAACAAAAATATTTGAAATATTTAAAACTTTTCCATTAGCGAAACTCAAAATTTAAATCTGTTTTTTTTCTTTTGTTCATTTAAATGTATGAAAGGAAAAATTATTTAAATGTAATTTTAAATTTAAATGTACATGTTTTTCTTTAAATGTCCTTTTTTTAACTGTTGCTATTTCACTTATATGAATAATTAAAAAATTATTTGATTATCTCGTATATAAATTGATTACACAACCTAAAATTACGATTCTTAATTGAAGTTTATTTTTAAACACGAAAGTTTGCAAATATAATAGTCATTTAAATGTCCAACTTACCTCAACGTCTGTTATTACAATTCAGAGCTTTAAAAAAATTCTCTGACATCATATGATTTTTTTTCAGTTGCTTAGATGTTTTTTAAGCTTCGACAAAAACAAAGTGATTGACACAAATTATACATTTTCGTGAGATTTATAAAAAATGCGTTTTACTGATTTAACTATTTAAAAAGTTAGACAATTTTAAATCTTTTTAAGCTCGCTAGGCTCCTAATTTCGAGTAGCACTATTTTCGACTAGTTTTGGAGGCCTAATTTAATCACAGATTTCTTTGAGTTGTGTTTTAATAGATCATGCGAACCTTAATATTGACTCAGAAACAACTCGTTCTTAATCGGACAACTGTAGGAATTGTCTGATTTATTCGCAATAACATGTCAAGTGGCCGCTTGTTAACGTGAGATTTTATGGAGTAAGAGATACTCTATCACGTAACTAGACATTTATAATTTACAAACGTTTATTAAAGATATCCTACATATTTCATAAATTATTGTATATCTTGTTAAACTACACTGTAAAAAAAAAATACTGTCAGTTTTCCGGTAGGAATCGGGAAAATAGTTGCCCTTATCGTACCGGAATAATTTCCGACCCAGCTCGGAATAAAATCCGTAAAAATAAGGAAATAGTCAGTAAAATGTTATTTTACAGATTTTATTCCGAGCTGGGTTGAAAATTATTCCGGTACGATAAGGGCAATTGTTTTTCCGATTCCTACCGGAAAACTGGCATTATTTTTTTACAGTGTAGATCATCGAACATGTAGCAAAACTAAACAACAAAAACAAAATGTGTTGCTTATAATCAAGTTATCAGTCAAAATAGCTCTATGTTCAGCATGTTCGCTTTAATAGATTTGGAAGATTTTGTACTAGTGAAATGGGACGTTGTGCTGAAGAATTTTTGAAGAATCAATGAAGAGACTTTGGAGTAATTTTTTTAAACTTGTTTTTTTGTATGCGAAATGTGATTTTAGGAGTATTCGTAAGAAGCTTCAAAGTCCGGTATTTAGCTCACTGTGCGTACCGCCCTACTTCCCAATTTACAATAAATTAATTTTTATGACATTTTACAGATATTAGATATATTTTACTGAGGTTTTGGCAAAAAAAAAATATTTTTTTATGTGACAGTTATAAACGAAAATTTCGACTAATTGAGGCGTCCATTGTATTGTTAGGAGAGGTAGGGGTAATTAGGATCATTTTCTGACAATTTGAACTTTAACAATTAATTGCCAGAGAAGGAAGTGGACTACATACTAATGTTATGTATAATTTTACCCACTAGGTAGTTTCTCTTGAAATGTGTAAAAAAATATTATCAATGTACTGTTTTACCTCATGCAGGTGTCGTTTTCAAAAAATACCTTCCTTGATCCCAGTTATATTTTGATCCATAGTGACATTTTCTCTTATGCCTTACAAGGCACACATTCATGTATAAATTGGATTAAAAGATCTCGGTGTGGGCTTTATAGTAAGATATTTTTGGTTTTACAACTACTACTATTCTCAGAGATACAGTATTAGAAAAATAAATACGCTGGTAAAAAAAAGTTTTTTAAGGGATATTCAATATTAATATATTTTACACACTGCCTTCAAAACAAAATTAAATGCAAAATTTTCATTCGAAACTAATAGTCTCGTTGTATTACTAAAGAACTAATTTTAAAGTTAAAAAAAAATAAATAAATAAAAAATAAATAGCGTAGGAAAAAGGGTCAGTCAAAGTTCTATGTTGTGAAGGAGGAAAATATCATTTGCTTCGAAAGTGTTGACGCATAATTGGGCCTAAAACATGCAGTCAAGGCTAAAATTTAGTATAAATGCAAAATAACATTGTAAAATAAATCTTTTGCTAACACAAGATCTGCAGTATGAAGTAAACCAAACTAGGAATATTTCACAAGATCTGAAAACCGAAAGATTAAAGTAATGCCTTCTAAACCACAATTTGATTTAAATAGAAAATAACATTTGCGATCCCAATTTACCCTTTACGCAAAATCTCTATGATCTTATTTCCCCCCCAAAATGCTATTTCTGAGGGTAATTAGAATCATACAAATTATTAACATTGTCCTTTGTCTGTTGCAAAACGTGTCCATTTCCTCTTAAAAACAACCTTTTTCGAAATTTAATTCCGTATGTCAATATTTCTACATTTTTTTGCACAGGACCTTTTTAACCAAAACATTCTCACTTTGACAGACAACGTTTTTCTTTGTGGTCTGGGAAAACACTGATTGCGTCTACAGGAACACACATTTTCTCCCCCAAAAAATTGCACTTGTAGAATATTAGTCAGACTTCATAATTTGCATGACCAAATTTATTTATCTTTTACAGATTGCTCCTTAAGTGCCCCTAATCACAATTATTACTTATCCTAATTAATAAATTTAACTAAGCACGAAACATTCTTCCACTCTGATGTTTTTGTTTATAAAAAAAATCCTTTAAAATAATTTTCGTTCACAAAAAAAAAAAAAAAAAAAAAAAAAAAAAGATGCATTTCTTCTTTTTGCCAATAACTAAATTTCTAAAGAAAAAATAATAATAGCAATTTTGAAAGGGAATTAAATATGCTGTTTCTTCTAAGAATATTATTTCATAACTAAAAAGAAACATTTCCTATTCAGCTTTTTCTTTTCTGATTTCGAAATACCTACGGAAATTAGTATTTTAATTAAAATAACTCAACAATTTAATACAGGCATTTTCCATATTAATACATGGGAATTATTCCAGAGAGAAACATTCGCCTTGCGTACAATATTTCAAATGAAAATCAAATTTCAACGTAATTGCTTGAGATTCGCAAAGGGCCAACATATTGAAAAAGATTCCATGCCGGGACTCGAACCCGGGCCATCAGTATAGCGCACTGACGTTCTACCGACTAAATTACATGTTGCGATACCCAGCCTGAAAAATTTCTCACTATTATATGTTGGTAAGGCTACAAACGTAGCACAAGATGGAATGTTTACCGTGAACCACCGACCTGGGGAGAACACGAAAACTTAATTTAATCCAGCATCGATAGAAACTATATGTGCTACGTTTGTAGCCTTGCAAACATATAATAGTGTGAAAATTTTCAGGCTGGCTATCGTTTCAAGTGGTTTAGTCGGTAGAATGCCAGTGCGCTGTACTGATGGCCCGTGTTCGAGTCCTGGCATGTAATTTTTTTCACTATGTTGGTCCTTTGCGCCGCTTAAGCAATTACTTTGAAATTTGATTTTCATTTGAAACAGGTATTTTCCTTTAAATTTTTTAAGCAAGCAGGATACTCTTTTTTGCATATTTTTTGTCACGTACAGAGGATACAAACGTAGTGATATATATATATATATATATATATATATATTAAGTATAAAATTAATCAAGTTAGTTAAGTATGAAAATATTACATTTTTTTTACATTATGTATATTACATTATGCATACATTATTCCTTCTGTTTTTATTCATATATTTTTAGTATGTAAAGCATGAATTTTTAAAAGAATCTTTACAAATTGTTTTTGAATTCATTTAAAATAATGTGTTTCTTATAATACATTATATGGAATTTGTTAAAAGATATCTAATATTATTTATAATACGCCTAATAACTATTTTAATACCCGGATGTCTTAATTAAAACAATTACACTGGACAACAGTGGTTTTGTCCTAGAACTAAGATTAGTTAATTCTAGATTAGTTTATGGCGCTGATTCCGAATATGCTTTCTCTTTATCTCTAGATCGTCCAGGTTTTCAGATATTTGCATATTTAAATTTATGCCAATTTAAGCTTTTTTGTACTATTTTATGCAAATTTTAGATACATGTCACACGTTTTCTAGATAATGACTACTTGACTATTTGCTTCAGATAAATATCACGATTTGCATATTCTTAACTTTTACTTATCAGTTATTAAGCCTAATTTGCGCATTTTTCAATGGTGTAATTTTTACAACACTATCAAATATAAAATAGTTGCCACAGAATTGACGTAATGTTTTTCAAGACTAAATTTTTATTCTGATTTCAAATCTGCAATTTGTTTTCTTAAGTCATGTCTAGTTTTTGAATAAGATTAATTTCTACTTTTGCACGGCATTAACACAGGATTGATATAAGATGCTTTTTAGGGGTGTGTAAGTCATTGGCAAAAAGGTGAACAGGGTCAGATTCATATCAGAGTCATAAAGAAAAATTTATATAATCGAAAACAAAAGTAGTAGAATATATCCTAACTAATTGAAGTTTATCATACAAATTATCATAAAAAGCTATTTATGGCTTTTTTAAGAAAAAATTAAATTTCCCTTTTTTCAAAAACTAGACGTGATAGAAGAAAACAGATACAAGATTTGAAATCAGCTCAAAAAACTGGTTTAGAAACATATTAGCGTACTCGTCCTGCAAAAATATTTGAACATCAAGAAACATTATTAGAAGAACATGAAAATTATGCAAATTAGGTACAATATTTCACAATCACATGTCAGTATAATCTCAGAAACAACGTTTTTGTGAACTAAATTAGGTAGTCATCATAACATAAAACAAAACACCCTGTCTGATATTGCTTTATACCTTAAATTTGCAAATAATTGTATAAAATTTACTAAATTTGCATAAATTGAAATATGCTAATATCTCTCATACTTGACGTGCTTGAGTAAATCTAAAGCTGGATTCGGAATCAGCACAAAAAACGCATAAAAATCAACTAATTTATGTTTTAGGACAGAGCAAAAGCTCAAATTTGTTGAGCAGTGTTATACATTCTATTACATATTCTATCTGATCTATTTATATTTTTTCAGTTAAGAAATATATTAAAAAGTAAGTAATAAGTCATTCACGTATAGAAACGCACTCTTATCAGATGCTACAAATAGGATATACTATTGCATTTAACTTCTAAATAAGAGAATATTTTGTTAATTGAGATATACAGTATCTCATCCCAGAGATATTGTTATTTACTGTTTTGAATTACGAGAAGACCAATGGGCTGTCACATGTTAGAGAAAATTCGATTAGTGGGTCATTTTTGGGTCACTGTGGGTTAAGCTAAGTTTATCTGGGAAACAGTCTAACGAGTTTGACGAAATTTTTCTTTCTATTTGTTTTCGTGTACAAGAATACCATTGGGCTAGGTAGCGTGTTCATGAAAACTCGATTAGTGGGTTATTTTGGGTCACAATGGGTCAGGTGTCAAGCTAATTAAATCTAAAAAAAGGCACAAAACATTTTAACAAAATTTTGTAATAAACCGTTTCTGATCATGAGATGATCTTTGGACTAAGCCCCATGTTCGAAAAAAATCAATTAGCGGGTCATTTTGGGTCACTGTGGGTCAAGCTAATTGTTTCTAAAAAACGAATCAAACGATTTTGACAAAATTTTGTATTAAACCGTTTCTGGGCATGAGAAGACCATTGGGCTAAGTCGCATGTTTGAGAAAATTCGATTTGTGGGTCATTTTTGGGTCACTGTGGGCCAAGCAAATTGTATCTAAAAAACGACTCAAACGATTTTGACAAAATTTTGTATTATATCGTTTCTGGGCATGATAAGACCATTGGGCTAAGTCACATGTTCGAGAAAATTCGATTAGTGGGTCATTTTGGGGTCACTGTGGGTCAAGTTAATTGTATCTAAAAAACGGCTCAACCGATTTTGTCATTAGGTGCGTTCGTAATTATATAAATACGTAGCACCTATAGTCGTCGTTCAGTCCGTCTGTCTGTCCGTCCGTCTGTCTGTCCGTCCGTCCGCATTTAATAGAGCAAAAACTACCCAACCGAATTGTCTGAAATTTTAAATATATGATTGTTGTAAAATTTTGTCGAGCCATATCAAATTTTATGAAAATCGGATGTATAGTTAAATTACAGGGACAGTCAAAAGTTTTTCTTTACATTACGGCCAATGGGAAAAATTATTGCACGTGCATTTTAATGATGTTAAAGCTTTCCGAATGGTCTCAAATTTTAAACATATAATTATTGCGACATTTTGTCGAGCCATTTCAAATTTTATGAAAATAGGATGTATAGCTTAATTACAGGGACAGTCAAAATTTTTTCTTTACATTAAAGCCAATGGGAAAAATTATTGCAAGTGCATTTTAATGATGTTACAGCTTTCCGAATGGGCTGAAATTTTAAATATATAATTGCTGAAATTTTGTCGAGCCATTTCAAATTTCATGAAAATCGGATGTATAGCTTAATTACAGGGACAGTCAAAAGTTTTCCGTTACATTAAGGGGAATGGGAAAAAATTATTGCAAGTGCATTTTAATGATGTTACAGACTATGCACTTATGAATTGCAAATAAATACACATTCAGTACAATATGGGGTGCAAAAAATAATTATAAAACTAGTTATAGTACGAACGCACCACATTTGCCACGTTTGACGAGCAATTTCCAACTTGTTTTTTATTACACCGTTTTTCAGCGTCTTGGTCACGAAAAGATCATTGGAATAGGTCACATGCTCGATAAATTTAGGTTAGTGGGTCCCTTTTGGGTTACCGTGGGTCAAGCTAATTTTATCTGTAAAACGACTTTAACGGTTTTGACTAAATATTGTATTTTTCCGTTTTCTGGTTCGAGAAGAGCATTGGTTAGGTCGCATGTTCGAAAAAAATTCGGTTAGTTGGTCAATTTTGAGTTAGTATGTTTCAGGATTATAACAATTGTATCAAAGCAGTAAGTATGATACAGTGAGAATAAAATATCAAATTGAACAAAAGGCTAATTTTGACCGAGCTTAGCTCTGTCACCCCTGCTAGCATACGTAATCCTTGGATAATTTTGTTGATTCATTTCAATTTTGTTGAAAATCGAATGGAAACTTAAAAACATATTAATAAATGTTTTCTTCATACTATCATCCAATCATACGTAATTAACGCAATGATATTCCATGATAAGTAATGGTTCTAGGTTGGCATGGTGATTATACTATTGAATCCTATCATACGTATTTAATTCAATGATATCTCATGATACATAACGATTCTAGATGATTACGTCATATTTAAGTTGGAGTCATATTTTTTCCGTATTACTGAATTAAATTATATGAGAGTAATTAAGGTTTGCAGGCCTCAATCTTTGTAAGGAAATCAGGATAGAAAGTGTCAGCAATGATAAACAAAATACAGAAGTTAATCAACTGGCGAAACTATTACATTAATATAAATTTTGCGAAATGTAATCTCTTAAAAAAGAGCAGCAAAATGATCAGTTATTCTACCGTTTTATAGATAACGATACTTAAATGTATTTTAATAACTTTTGAATATATTATAAACAATAATATAGTCTTTTTACTTTCATAATACAATTAAATAACCGTTATTTATAAAAAACTGTCGAATGGTGGGACAGTTTGCTGCATATGTTTAACAGTTTAGAAAAATGAACTATTGCATTCAGATTATTCTAAACAGGAAAGACAGCACTCATCCTCTTTAACGAAAAGCTACGCGTTGCTGACGGCTGTCTATTTCGCTAACTGTTGCAACAGATTAATCTCGGAAAATGGAACATTAGAAGTTACTGAAAATATTAAATAGCTCGAAAAGTGTTTGTCAGAAAATTGTTAGACAAAAGTCATTAGAAAGGCTAAAGATTGTATTTTTCTACCAAAAACTGATTACCGATATAAACAAACGAACATTTTAGGAATTGTGAATAATTTGACAAGTGTAAACAATGTGTAGTGAATCATCCATTTTTGAAAATTCATTTACAAAAATTTCAAATTTTTCGCGCATTGAATATTTTAAATCCTGTAGTATTATTATGCCTTTGACGCCATTTACCTATGAACCAATGAAAATAGTTCTTAATTTAAAAGCGAAGTCTTAGAAATCTCATGTCTATTTTTGTACTTTTATGTTATCAGGGAACAACAACTCGCCAATCACAGTTTATTATTATTATTATTATTATTATTATTATTATTATTATTATTATTATTATTATTATTATTATTATTATTATTATTATTATTATTTTGTTTACCAATAGTAGTTATTAGTATTTCGTAACAATGTTTTAAAGTTGAAATGAAACACTGTGGTAGTTATAATTAATAGTATGTATTTTAAAGGGAATGAGTGAAAAGCATGTATTTTCATTGTATGCAATATATATGTATTTGGAATGTTTGTATTTTTAATAAATGTTACGTTTTAGGTAGATTTCGAATAAAATACTACCTATTGGGATTGTTCCTATTTTGGAATTTCTGAAAGATTTTTGCAGATCTACACCGATTATGACCCCTAGAACCCAAAACCAACCTCAGTACAAAACTTTACATGTATCTATCTATCTATCTATCTATGTATATATATCACTTTCTTCTGGACACGATAACATCCACAATTCTGCACAAATCTCTTCCAGACTGATACATAAAATTAAGGGACATAAAATCTCGCTCAATTTCGTTAATGGGCAAAATCGGACAAAGGGGATGGAAATAGGGAGGGGATTCGTGAAAACCGAAAAACCCATAACTTCATAATTTTTAGGGTTCCGTACTTAAAAAGATAAAACGGAACAATTATAAGATCACTCCTGTGTCTGTCTATCTGTCTGTCACAGCCATTTTGCTCGTAAAATATGGAACGTGGAAAGCTCAAATTCGGGGAAGTAATAAAGATCATTGACCCACATATTTTCAGATTAATAAACATTCATCAATATATTTAGTAAAAAAATAGAGGGGCCCATTATTGCAACTAGAAAAAAATCTTTTCTTTGCATATCCTGTGAAAGCTTTTGTAACGCTGAACTCAAAAATACATTCCTTTTAATTTTAGGTATTATATTTTCAAAGATATTGTTGAAAATGTAGCGCAAAAATATGTTCCCCCCATCTAATTCCGAATCTACTGAAACTAAAATTATGATAAAATTAGAGGTAGTAGACGTTAATGTAAACCTTGCCGGAAAATTATAGCAATTACCCTAGGTCACATAGTTTTTGAGTAATTAGCATTTTTCTGTTATACACAAATTTCGATTTACGGACATTCAGAAAAATTGTTGATCGTCGCTGAATATACCTAACCTATCGTTGCAGAAGAATAAAAGCATTGTTGATAATGATTTTCGAAAAAATCATCGCTAATTAGCCGAGATATTAACCCTTAAAGTTACGGTCAGTTTGGACATACACAGGGACAGGGGATGCGTACTCTATAACTCGTTAACAACTTTTAATGATATATATGTGTAATGTAATGCCCAGTAACAGTATAAAAGCAATAAATGTCAAACTGTTAAATACATACTAATTTAAGGGGTCTCGGGACTCTAAAAAGTGAAAAAAAAATGAAAAAAAAAGACCATTTTCAACATTTAATGTCCTGAAATGTATATGATTTTAAAACACAATTTTAATTGGGATAAAAAATTGTAAGATACAGAATTAGTATTTATAGGGGGCTCGAAACTGTTAGACATTTGTCGAACAAAAAATTGGCATAGCAGTTTAAGCGCAGGATTACAAAATAAATATTGCAACTAGACTGAAAATTTTGGTGCTTACTTATACTTCAGATTGTAATAATTTCCCCGAACTTAAATAAATTTGTATTTAAAGCATTTTTATACATTCAAGGCAATGTTGCATTTAGCTAATACAAAATTTTGAAAATTTCAACAGTAAAATCGCCTAAAAAAGTATTTTTTTGAACAATAAAAAGGAAATTTTAGGTTCAGTTTATACAGACTAACATGAAATATATGCTTTGAAAATTTCATGAAAAAATATTCAGAAGTTTTTGAGGTATCCTGCGCGTTATGCCCAAGAAACGCCATTTGGAAAATAATGACTTTAAAGTTTCGGAAACGTCGCTTCAGCTATTGAGCGGGTATAATTCTAAAAGTCAAAACTTCTGTTCTAATGGGAATTTAAAGGAAACAATTATATCAAAATATTCAGAAAAGGTAGGAGTTTAACATCTAAAAAAATTAAAATTTCTTAAATTTTCAAGCTTTAAGAGTCCTGCGACCACTTAATCCTATCCAACACGGAGTAATTCTATTTATGAACTTATGAAATAATGAACTGACACCAGAATTTACAAACGAATTTATTAGAAAATGCGAACTTGCTTATTTTCACGTACATGATAAAAGAAAAATTTTAATTAAATATTCTTGGTGCCGTTTGTATGTTTTGGAATTAAAACTAGGTGTCCGTTTTTTAAGGGCATCGCCCTCGAAAGATTTAATTAGAATGAATCGCATAAATACTGTGGGATTCGCGATAGTTTGCAATGATTGTATCTGTCAATACGCCTCGAGTGACTTTAAAAGTTAATTAAACACCTATCTGGAAATTCGCGGCACTGACCAAAGCGGCGTTGCAACTTTGAGACCTCAATTCGAAGCGCGCTTATCAGGATGCCAAATTTAAACTTTGAACAAAAGTTTTGTTTTAGCTACACTGTAGAAATAAAGGTTATTACTACGCTGAATTTAGTTTTATGAAATGCCAAATGAAGTTTAACTATGCACTGCTTTTATTGTCAGTACCGAATTAAGTTCATCATAAACAGATAAGGATAATATTAAAAGAAGAGTAATACGAATAGCTATATTTGATATCATTTAGGTTCGGTATCTCTTTGAACTTTCATGGTATACCATTTACACTTTTCTAATATATACAGTTATACCCAACCCTATGTTGTATAGTTTTGTACAAAGTCTTATTATTCTTTTAGCAACGTTTTTTTTTTTTTTTTTTTTTTTTTTTTTTTTTTTTTTTTTAATAATTCAATTACAAATTCATATATTTATTCTACGAAACCCTCTGTGCACGAGTAATGCTCCCACTTGACCGTTTATTGTACATATCAAATCAGTTTAAAGCTTTTATTACTTCTAAAAATAGGGCCAAAAATTTATGTATCACAGATTTTTGATAAAATTAAAAATTGGCTCAAGGGGCGCAAAAAATAGAGTTTTTGGGAGAAAAAAATTCCTAACTTCATCAATTATCAAGATATCAAATCCAATTAATTTTACTATAATCTTCTTAATATTATCTACAACTTTTATATTCACAAGTTTTTGATAAGACCAATTCGTATCGCAAAAAAAAAAAAAAATAAATAAAAATAAAAATAAAAGTAAAAACAAAAACAAAAAAGGGGGTTTGAAGAAGAAAAAATTGCATAACATATAAAATTCCCAACATATAACATATCCATGAATTTACCATATATCTTCTTAATATTGTCTTCAACATTTATGTAGACAAGTTTTCGATAGGACGAATTCTTACAGCAAAAACAAATTAAAAATACATATCGGTTGAAGTAAAGAATCATCTTATTAAGGGTGTATTCTAATCCAAACTGCTTATTTTCTTACTCCTTTTTAAATTCATTTTTGCTCTCAAGCGCATCCAGTTGGTAGATTCTCTTATTCAGAAATTATATAATATACAGTAATGATCAATTTTTTGATAGAGACAGAATATATTTTTAAAAAATTATGTCAAAGTGGGCATTTTGAACAGAATTTCCCGAAGCGATTGTGTTAGAAACGAAAAATATTGCCCTACTGAGAAAATAATTGTTTATTAATCACGTTTTAATTAATTGAAAGAAAAATAAAAACACAGGTCGCTTATAAATCTTTTCAAAAAACACGTCAGCAAGTTTCATATATATATATATTTTTTTTTTTTATTAAAAATGAATCTGAAAATGTGCCAGAAAATTTCGAGTTTTTGAGCATGGAAAAGTATATTTTTTTATACCGCCTTAACATGATTCTGATAAAACCAGCTATTATATAAAAATGAAATCAGAACTCGTTAAAAGCAGACAGATAAAACTGTTAAAGTGGATTTATATCTAATCTTGACTTAGTTTTTGTTGGTGAAATTAGTATACTTAACTTCTAAATCTACCTCTGCCAGTAGGCCGGGCCGGCAGGGGTTCTTTTTTTTTTTTTTTTTGGCTTTTGTAATTGACTCGCGTATAAGTCTAACCCTCCCCCCCCCCCCAATTTACTTGCAGAAAATTGTCAAAAATTCTTCGTTTGACACACGAGTATATATGGTGCAATATAACTTCGATTATCCGACCCTCCTTTAACCGGAACTCTCCGTAAACCGATGTCGATATCCTGAATGTTTTCCAACTTTTTTTTTTTTTTTTTTTTTTTTTTTTTTTTTTTTTTTTTTTTTTTTTACATTCCTTGTGAGTACAAGCATTCCTTTCCAAACCACGAGTGGAGATAAGAATTTTGGTCCCCCTTTCTTCGAATTCCATTGAAATTAGCTTGAGCTCCCGCAAGATCCGACCCCGCTATAATTGTACTCCCCCCCCCCCCTTGTGTAAATTAAAGGTATATATTTTAAGTGATATTAACGCTATATAAATAGCAGTAAGGCCAACTTATATGGCCCCCCTCTAGGCGCAAACCCAAGCAATAATTTGATCTCTCCGCCCACCCAATTTCAATTGATTTATTTCGTAATTTATTTGTTTAATTATTTAATAGCTGAAACGAAATTTCGTTTTATTAACGTTTTCAAAATTGTTTTGTTTGAAAAATAGTAATAACATAAATTAGATTTACAGTAGCACTGAAAACCTCTTCAGCGGATGTATAGTTAAATTTCTCACAGAAACAAATTTCCTTCATATTTTGCAATCTGTTTCTATGTCTTGAATTGATAGAGTACTTAGACGACTAAAATTATGCTTCTCTTGACATTTAGTTTTTTGCACTGTCAATAGTTAGCAATTCTAGTGTTATTTAAAATAAATACTAATGTATTTATAGGAACTTATAAAAATATAATTAAATAAAAATATTTATAAAATTATAGTTAAATTATAATAATTTAAACATTTGCTTAGAAAAAAACTAATTTAATTTCGAATTATCTTTAGTGATTCGCTCCTCCCCTCTCTCTCTCCACAAACATACACACGAAGTGGAAAAATGTATGTGTTATTTTACTGAAAACTTTTTGAAAAGTTGGTTATTTTTTAAAAGTTGGTGCCACTGATGAATAATGTCAATGGGAACAGTATATTGCGATTTATCACATCGCCAAGCTAACATAAAAGTACTCTATTATTTGTCTTTAGTTTGTTCATTTCAGGTTTGTATGTTGAATTTATTTTGGGAAAATTTATTTGATAAATATTGGACCCACTTTTTTTTTTTTTTTTTTTTTGTGTGTGTGTGTGTGTTGGTGTGTTGGTGTGTGTGTGTGTTGTTTTTTGAAAACTTAATTACTTCTCAACATTACTTAATTTCAAATATTACACCGTTAAAAAGGGAGGATGTCCTTTCAAACTGTTTGAGCCCTGTATTATAATTTACTGACTTTATACGATTTTTAAAGCAAATAGCTCGATTACGGAATAATAGCATACACCAATTTTTATCAATTGTTTTAGATTTTAAAGGAAAACCGCAATTTCTACCCACCTTCCAAGTACAAGCGTTTTTACTACTTTTAAAGTAAATCTTCAGAAATCAAGAAAAATGAAAACATTTTTAAATTGATACTTCCAAAAATATGTGTGGTAACTTAAATTATTCTGAGTTTTTACAATGCTTTCATTATACAATACCTATTGTATTAAACAGTTACATATTACTGCTATAATAAACCCACTGACATTTATATCATTATTATAAATATTTTCTAGATTCTATCAGCTTGATTTGCTTTACTGAATTTTAAATTAATTTATGATATTGATTAAATTAAGACTTTGATACGAGAAAAGGAAGTTGCAAGGAGTACAAATAATTGAAATTTTGGTCTTCGAATAGAAACAGACAGTGTCTTAAGTTATGTATATTAAAATAAAATGTAAATACTATTGAAATTTAAAATACCTTATATATATATAATATCTACCCTATATATATAAAACCCTAATGAATCGAATTGAAGCGAGTTTATGTAACGATTCTATGAAACGACTGATTAAACAACTGATTACGTTTCATGGCGATTTCTCCTAAAATATGGAATACTTTGCGATGAAATTAACACCGAAAATCCGTATTGATCCACAGATCTCAAAACTGGTATTAAAATTTTAAAATTAGAATTCGTTTTTGAAATATTAATTTGTTTGCTAATTTTAAATACTGTTTTTCTAATGATGGCAACTCAAATTTTAATCATAACAGATATTTTTTTCATATTTTAGAAAAGGTTATTTTAAATTAATTTGGCGACGAGTTTGGCCTCTCTTAAATGTATGCTATGAAATGCATCATGTTACTTTTATTCAGAATTCAATTTGTATTTCATTATCATTTTATTTAATACAAAACTTTCATTTAAAATGAATGGCGTTTACTTCATTCTTTTTTTTAAACGAAACGAAACGAAAAATATTAGACACAGATGTCATATACGCAACGGGGTACCTAATTGGCGCCAAAATGGCGTTATTTTGCCTGACATGGTAACCCGGCTATTGTTGCTTATTTATTAAAAAATGTTTATTTGAATTTATTTTCTTTTTATTTACAAAAAAAATTTATAAATTGTTTTGTTCTGTAGTTATTAATTATTTTTTTAATTGTTATTTCATTTTTAAAATAACAGAAAATAATTTAAAAATACATATGTAACAGGTATTTGAAAACGGGGTTTTCGCCAAATTGTCGTAAAAAAAAAATCACGCCAAACCCTGTGCGTATGTGACAACGCAAAAAATCATGAGATTTAATTTCCACTTCAAAGCAACGTTTTAATGTTATTACTTCTCCCGTCGACCAATTTCGCAAATTTTATAAATAGCCAAATTATACAAATTGACATTTTTTTTTTTTTTTCAATTCCTACTATTAGCTCACACTCTCCCTATATTTATTTATTTATTTATATATTTATCTTGTTCAAATTTTCAATCATTAATAAAACACTCATTATTCATCCAATCAAGTTGAAATAAAATTTTTTAAACTTGTACTGGATGACAATTGATGTTAATAGAGTTTTTTCAAATATTAATTAATTAAATAAATTTTAATTAATTAATTTTAGTTTTGCATGGGAAACAAAATGGCGGCCATTGGTTGTTGAAGCATTTAATGCATTTTCAATAAGGGGTTACCATAGGGGGACCCTGTTCTGTCGCCAAATACCGCCAAATTTGTCGCCAACTTCGCAATATATCGCCAAATTTTGCGGCCAAAATGAGTCGCCAAAAGTGACGCCAATTTGGCGATATCTCTAATATTTCGCCAAATTCCCATAGAGTTCCATTGTAAACCTACTTGCTTATAGAAAATCAACAAATTGAGATATTTTAATGCAACAAAAACTAATACTAGCTTAAGGGATTATATAAATTTTTTCTTTGATGACCTAAGTAGGAATTGACTTTACAAACACAATTTTTATATTACTTGTTTTATTTTAAATAACAAAAGAACAAATAAATTAGTGTAACATTAATAAAAATACAAATAAAACGTCGAAATAAAAATCACTTGATGGCGTGAACATGTGTAACTTCCTTAAAGTCAAGTGAATGTGACATTTACGATCAACCATTATTGGCATTTAATCTTATAGTTTGGCGACAGATTTTTGGTCGATGGGATAACCAAGTAGCACCGTTTTAATTTACCACTCGAAAAAAAAAATGCTAACTGGCGAGTTAAAAAAAAGCTATTGGCGAGATTTTCACCCGGCTAACATGAAAGTACCAGGAATTCTTTGTGATCATGGCAACTTTTATGTAGTTTTATTCGAAAAAATAATTTTGATTCTTTAATCAAAATGGAAACCTTTCTTATGAAAAGCGGAGGAATCAGACCGTAGTTTATGGCAGTTACATGACTTGGGCTATTATAATACAGTGTGTGCACGTATAACCTGACCGACCTTTATTTTCGAAAGACTTTTCGAAAGACCTTTATTTCCTAGATGCATACTTCCAATTACAAAAATGGTAAAAATTAGGTGCAGGGTTAAGATAAAAAAAGCTTGAAGCGAAAAAACAATTTAGTGAAGAATTACAGAATCTAAATTTTTATACGGCCCCCCGGTCCTATAAGTTATATTTAGTAAAATTTCCCTGTTACACTGGCAAGTAAGGCAAAAAAAGTCCCGTTATTCTACGATTAAAATTGACCGAGTAATAACTGTTTTAAGTTGTAACATATTTTTTGCTGCTAATTAGGGGTCATTCACAAATTTAGTAGAAATATAATTTCGTCAGATATATTAAATAAATGATTGAGAGTAAAATTAGCATTGCAATATAAATTTGAAATCTTTAATCACTGTGACATATTACTGCAAAATGCACAATTTGTACTGAATATCATAAGGGGTTAAAAATAACAGATTTTTTGTTAAATAAAAGGATGGGAAGCAACAGCCTCAATTCTTTACAAAATGATACATATTTTAAAATGCTGTTAGATTGCACTGTATTTCAAATTTTTGGTTGTGGCATGTTTTTTACCTTTTGAAAATTGATTCTTATGTAATTGATAGCACTGAATCCGAAAATGACCTTCATTTTAAACTATCACGTCAGGATATTTCTCAAATCGCAAATTTCATATTTGCGATTTGAGAAATATTGCAAATATGAAATTTCATATTTGCGATGGCCACTGTATGTGATTTGTCTTGCACAATTGGCTACTAAATTATGAACAATGTTTTGTTGTCGTTAAACCATGAACAGATAAAAATCTGGGAGCACGGCAGTGCGTCCGCCAAGTTCGCACAAGCCGTAAGCTACCTTTTCTTGAACCATTTCGGCATACTTTTCACCCCTTCATAACGTCGTTTTAGGGAGAGATATAGAAATTTTTCTTTTATACACATGTTCGTATGGTCAAACTGAACTAAGGTTCAACGATTTCATGTTTCTATGTTTAGTAGTTTTCGAAATATTAAATTCCGAAAAAGCGCTTTTTTGTCACTGACTCACTTCGCATCATCAAATAACTAAGGTACTTCTAAAAGTCGTAGAATCATGAAATTTCACAAGTAAGTCGGGTTTGTAGCACAATTAACCAGAAAAATCTGAAAACACAGAATTTCCGTTTCTAAAGCATTCAAACAGGGGGTGTTCATTTGGCCGTAAACAGTTCCTTAACACATTCAATTGTGCCAATGTTGGTCGCCAAAACACGATTACAGAATTACAGAGTTTTGAAAGGAGTCACGTGATTTCAAGCAGAATAACATTTTATATATATGCTTTTCCAAAGATGTTTGATAAATAGAAAAAATGAATATACCTAAAACTTTTAATCAGCATAGGTTATGATATATTTACGATATTAAAACAATAAAACATTTAACAAAATATAACCGCAATTCGGTACGTGTCCGATATAGTAGCCTTGGCGAAATACAGAAAATAGCCTTGACGAGAAAAGAAATTTGATAATAACGTATTTTCTTGCAACTTATTTACTGTGTCATATACACAAGCAATTTTTTCCATATGTATACAATTTATTTAATGTAAGGAACCCGTTTATTTAATTTTATATACCAACATAAATAATTTGTATATAAAAATAATATTTTATACATGTATAAAAAAAATGTTTATATGTATATAAATACATATATAAATAACATATATAAAAAAGTTCATCAGGTTTGTTTTCATAGTTGTTTATATCATTTGGCAAACTATCTCAGTTTCTGAAGTCCGAATTGCGCCAAGATTTTGAAAAAATGCCAAGGTCCCTATAGTGGAAAAATATCCTAATTCCATATGAAAGTTTAAAAATCTCCTTTTAATTAAATGAAATGTGTAACTAATAAACTGTCTTTAACGATGTGCAACAGATGCGGCGTCCGAAGTCCGCTGCTAATGTTATTATATTGTATTATTAGCCTGCTTATTGTTAATTTATTGTTAATTTTAAATCTGTAAAAGAAAGATTATAGTTACTAGGGGATCGAACCCGAGCTCCTCGGGTTACAGAGTATAGGTGAAAACCATTCTTTTTTTTTAAATTGTAATTATTTTTTTTACATGTAATATATATTTTAGATTTCCGACTAACATAAAAAATAATTTTTATCTGAAAAATATCAATTATGCAATCAAATAAAGTTTTAAAATTTATTAAAAGCGATACTTTCACATGTCACTGCATGCCAGGAGTTATTAGCCCAAGATTTTGCGACTTACAGCAATCTTTCCGATCATTTCAGTGTTTTAAGCGCGTGATTCAATCACATGTCTGTTAAATTTGTTTCTTATTTACATTATTTTATTTATTTTTCTATAGAGGAAGTATTAATTTTGTTATGGAACATTAGACGGAAATAAATGCTGAACTTTTGCACGTGGCACAGAAATCGCGATTATTTGTTAATTGTTTAATGGCAACACCTGAATGAAACTCATCTCATTGGTTATTGTGTAATATTTCTAAAAAGCAAATGACAATAAATAAAAAAAGTTCAATTAATAACTATAGAATAAAACAATTTATATAATTTAAAAAAATAAAATAAAAGTAAATAAACAATTTATTAATAAATAAACAACAACATCCGGGTTACCATATCAAGCAAAATAACGACACTTTGGCGCCAGTTACGGACCCCGATGCGTATATGACATTGGCGTCAGAAAAAATCGCGCCAACGTGGTGCGTATATGACATCTGTGCCGTCTTTCATTCATCTAATTTAAAATACAATAAATAAATAAATAAATAAAGGTATTTCTCCGGTATAGGTACTTGGAGAAATACAGAAAAGGTCCATGGCGAGAAAAGAAATTTGGCAACGTATTTTCTGGCAACCTATTTCATCAAAATATTTTTTTCCAATAAAACTGCATAAAAGTTGCTATGATCGCAAAAAGTTCGTACTTTTATGTTAACTGGGCGCAATTCTCGCCAATAGCATTTTTTAACTCGCCAGGAGCATTTTTTTTTTCGAGGGGTAAATTAAAACAATGCTTTGATGTTGAAATTAAATGGTTTATGGTATTTATTCTTTTCTTTTCTTTAAGAATTTTTTTTAAGGGAAATTCATGAATTTGAAATGTTTCAGTTTTAAATTAAAGATATCCATTTTAAAATGAGTGAAAGTATTATATTTTAAACTAAATTAATGAAATATGAAAAAAAAAATAAATAAAAATGCGGGCACAATGACCGACACAATGTTTGGCGATTTATCACCTGTGCCCGACTAACATAAAAATACCGAGTTCTTGATTTCTCATCAGAATCTTACGATTTGGCGAAGAATTGAGCACGTAAATTAAATTATGAATAAAAGTAACATGATACAATGCCTAGCATACATTTAAGGGAGACGAAACTGGTCGCCACGGGCGGCTAGTTATTTTAAAAACCGTAATAACTCAGTCAATTAAGATACAATTTTCAAACAAATTGCATTTGAAAGTAGATTTTTTTCTCTATTTCACGGTGTTAAAATTGAAAATGTACGATATTTGGAAACTTAAAAAATCGCTGACATATCACACATTATAATTTCAATTTCTTTTTTCCGTTTTTATGAGAAAATGGCAACAAAAGGTACAGTAATATATTATTTTCTTTCCTCCGTGATTATTTTCCCTCTACTTTCAACCCTCCATGACTTTCAACAAAAATGGAGTACTCCAGTTGCCACAATTACAAAAAATGTATTAAAAACTACAAAAAAATTAATATCTCAAAATTAAATTGAGATACAGCTTTCAAACAAATTGCATTAAAAAGTACATTTTTTTCCTTATACGACGGCGCAAATATTTAAAATGTGCAATGTTTAGAAGTTTAAAATTTTGCAGTAAAGAAAATTGCAAAACCAAAGTTTCATTTCAAATTTCAAAGCGTTGCCATTCGCAAAATGACGTATGCGTTACGCACAGATATGTTTGTCCTTTATAATATAGATAGATAAGATATGTTGGTCGCCAAAACCCGATTACAGAAAATTAGCCTGAGTTATAAAGATGTTACATGATTTCAAGCTGAATGAATTTTTATATGCTTTTACAAAAATCTTAAGGCAAATCTTTCAGTTTATCTGTCCATCTTTCTATCTTTTACTTCCTTAAAACAAATTTTATTAAAGACCGGGAGGCGTCTGAACAGATCATCACCTCATCGAGTTGACGGCTGAAATTTTAGGATTAGTTAAATATCGATTAGCGTATTGAAATGTAACTGGTCTGCCAAGTCATATCTTTGTGGAAACCACCTACAGACCCGATTTTACGGGTTAATTGATGGATTTTTCATTGTGTTTTCCTGCACCCATTACTCCATGTTTCCAAACTTTTGGATGCAGGAAAATACAATAGTAAGCCTATCAGTTAAATACTAAAATTAGGTATTCAGGTGGTTTCTACCAAGATATGACTTAACAGACCAGCTGCATTTAAATATGCTAATCTAGTTTTAACTAATCCTAAAATTTCAGCTGTAAACTCGATGAGGGGATGGTGTGTACAGACGCCTCCCTGTCTATTATAAATTTCGGAATTCTAATCTCAATAGCACTCTGGTCAATCTGGCAATTATCCCTACTATTTATGGAGCACTATTCCTTTAAGTGCGTTTTAGTGATGTTAATGATCTTATGCATATGCATCATACATATTATACATATGCATATAATACGTAATACATTTGCATCATACACATTATAGGTATGTGTATAATACATAATACATATGCATCATTATGACGTCAGAATAAACAAAACATTTTTTGTCGCCAAATTTGAGAATTGACATGATATATTACCAAATTTAGCGAAACTTTGCTAAATGTCGCCAAGCTTGGCGAATATTTGACGCTAGTGGCTATTTTTCAATGAGTTAATTATTAATGCGAGCCATATATTTTTATTTTTCCGCATCATCTGAATAGTTAAATGATATAACGTACTAGATAATTCCAAAGTGCTAATAGTTTCGTCACTGCCCAAAACCTCTGCTATTGTTATTATATTGTACTGTTATTATACTTACTGTAACTATGTTGTTAACTTTTAGACCGCTAAAATTTCTGTATTATATAAAGAGAATTTACGGAAACTATTAAAGCATTGAAACTGCCAGCTCTCCTTGTGATTATTATAATTCTATAATATGTAACCTGTTAATCGATATGTACGTTAGAACGAATCTTCTATAATCCGGTTCCTCGCATTTTAGTTTTCAGGCTTCGAATAAAATTAGCTAAAATCTTAAAACCATGGCACATTGACTAATTCTTCAACACGATGAGATGAGAAGAATGATAGATTTTCAAATGGATCATGGCAGTGAGCCGGTAGACCTCATATTCTTCCGTAATCGAGTCTATTGAAAAGGTTAACGTGAAAAAAAAAGATATTAGCATCAATATGGTTTAATGCAAATGCAGATATTGTCAAAGGATTTCATAAGAACCATTTCACTTGTACCCAGTCGTATCAGTTAAAATACAACAATTGGCAGTGAGCCCAATCAAAAAGAATTACTTAATAGGATTTAAAATTTCCGCATTAGAGAACGAATCGTAACTGCTAAGGTAACATGCATAAGTGAGTAAAGAGATATTTGTCACGAAAGATGAAATACACAACAACACAAAATATATGATGTGCTTCCATGATCGTAAAGAGTTCTTGATTTCTCCATCAAAAGCTTCCGACTTGGCAAAAGAATTGGCAAGTAAATTAAATTATGAATAACAGTAACATGATGCAACGATTAACATGGAATTAATACGGTAAATACTGCTTGCTAGAGGCGGCTAGTACTTTAATATAAAAAGAAATAAAGTATAAATTTGTAAAGCTCAATAAAATAAATTTAGGTATTTTTATGTTAGCCGGGCGCAAGTGGCAAATCGCCAAATACTGTTCCCAACTCCATTGTTCATATTGCATTCATTTCATTTAAAGATATATACTTTCCAGTCATCTCATTTAAAATAGATGCATTTTCCTCATTTTATTTAATAGAATATTTAACATAGAAATAATTAAATAAATAAATAAGAAATAATAACATAAATCAAAATATTTTATTTGAAAATCAAAGCATTGTTTCTAATTTACACATGTGAAAAATGAAAACTGCTATTGGCGAAAAAACAAAAGGCTAATGAGGAGATTTGCTCCCGGCTAACATAAAAGTACCGAAATTTAAGTTTTTTCATATTAATATAGTTTAGAATAACAAACTTGAAAAAACATACAAAAAGTAGTGATATCCCAAAAAAAGTTTTCGGTAAAAAAAAAAAAAAAAGCGCCAAGTTCTCCTTTATGTTTCGGCCAGAAAAAGTAGTGATATCTGAAGTTCGCACAAGTTAAAAGCCAAACATCCCAAATCTTTCATTGAAAATGGCTTCCTGCGACTTGGCCGTTAATGCCTTCGAGAGAGTTTTTCAAATTTTCAAATATGTACAAATGAGCTACATGTCAACTACATTTTTTGATTATTTTAGGCATTTTGTGGCACAGAGTACAGAAATAAAATACACATTTGAAAAAAGCATTTAAACAACTTCAGTCTATTTAAATGCTTAGAAGTTAAAAATAACAATATACCTGTATTCAGGAGATAATATCCCTAATTGCTAAAACATAATTAGTATCAGCTTTTAACAGTTTATAAATCGAATACCTCTTAAAGTATGCAAACAAACTATAATAAATGTTGATTCGAAAAAAATCTCTTTCGCCAATACACAAGATTTCAATATTATACAATAAAATATAATGTAACATACTGTGAGATTTGAAGTAAGTAAATTTTGTTTTATTTCTTGGGTTTTACGTTAATGACTTCAGCTTTAGACCGTACAAAATGGCAATTAAACCACAAGTGGACTAAATGATCTGTAATCAAAACTAATGTTTGTTGAAACTGAATGGCAGTTATCAGAAATCTTTTACTCATAATGTCTTTATGTGAATTTGCCTCTTTGCATTCTAATATTACTTTTAATATTTAAATAATTCATAAATGCGTAATTTCCAATCATTAATTTTGAAATGCTGTAGAAGGCATTAACGGCCAAGTCGCAGGAAGCCATTTTCAATGAAAGATTTTGGATATTTGGCTTTTAACTTGTGCGAACTTCAGATATCACTACTTTTTCTGGCCGAAACATAAAGGAGAACTTGGCGCTTTTTTTTTTTTTTTTTTTTTTTGAAATGCTTATGTTTCTTCAAATATTAAATGTATGCATATATTGATTCTAGTATGTTGTTTCTAGCATTCTTTGTTACGTTTTCTAAATGTAACTTTAAATTTGGTTGAAAACTATTCATACAATAAACAAAACATGAGGAAAATTCTTGAATATCATATTCTTTTCAGTGGCAAGCAATGGTGTTTCTGTAATTTTAATTCATGCCAGAATTTTCGAAAAATTTTATTTTAAAATTAGGAAAAGCAATTTTACCATTTTATTTCTTCAATGTTATAACTAAGAAATTTTATTAAGGTGACATCGTTTTTTTTATTCCTCTTTAAATACAAGTCGTGGGCACTCTATATGCATTATGGCACCATTATCACCCAAGAAATAAAAAAAAAAAATGGAAAAAAATAAGGAATTTTTCTGAATATTTTAAGCGTTGTGAAGAACGTTTCAAAATAAGTGTTGCCGCATCTGGCTTATATGTATTTTACTTAGGGATTCGGAAACCTCACCATTAAGTTTTAATAGTTATTTTTGCTTAATTAGATGAAATAATCTTTAAAAAAGAAAAAAATGGTGGCAACACTGTTCAAAATGTCCATCCGCATTCCATGTAAATTAAAATCCACAATAGTATTTATGCAAGTTTGGTTTACATATGGAAATAAAACTGTACATAGTTTTTTAAACTAAATATAATTAGAAAAGTTAAAGGTAGTTAATTTCAGAGACATGATGCAAGAATGCTGAAAATTTCATAAAATTTAATAAAATTACTTTTTTCTTACGTTTGTATTCAAATATAGAAAATTCGATACACAGTTTTATTTGAACATATAAACACAGCATGTATAAAAAATATTGGATTTTTTTTAATTTATGTGGAATGCGGTTGGAGCATTTTGAAATATTCTTTTTAACGCTTAAAATATTCAGGAAATTCCTTATTATTATTCATTTTTTTTGTGAAAACCTTTATTAGAATTTGGTTGAATATACTATATCCAAACACCCTTCAAGTTGTTAAAGAAATTTTATTGTATCCATTGATATTTATGAATTACCATGAGTGCTGTTTTTATTCAAATGAAGACAAATGTTATACACGATATATACACAGTCAACTTTTAGAGCTACAGATCATTTAAAATTTTTATATTAGACTTTCGTCGCAGACACTATTATTTATTTGTTTAGTTGCTGTTACCCTAATTACCCCCGTGACTAGTATATTTAAAATAAGTCGAACATGTTCTGATCTTTCCTGATATTCCATAACATTACGTCATATAAATATTCGTCTGAAACATACTTGCAAATTTCCATTTTTTTTTTTTTTTTTTTTTTTTTTTGAAAAAAAAAAAGAACGATATGTTTATTTAATAAATAAAAATAAAATATTTCAAATGACTACCATAAAGAGGAAGAAATACAAATTAAATAAATTTTCTGCTTCAAATTATGTTTGTTTTATTGAAAATTTCGGGAAGTCGGCCAGTATGCTATACAAGGTATTGCTATTAAATAACCGTACATACTTGAAAAAAATATTCGATACCAATTACATTAAATTTGAACTGTTGAAATAAATAGAAGTCATAGTGGGTTACGTCGAGAGACTAAAGTGGAAGATCTAACACGCTGTTTTGCACAGAACGCATTCACAGACAAACCGCATTGTCCGCTTGAAGAATTCAGGATACTTCATGTTGAATCTTTCACGCAATAACCAACGAACATTGTTTTTGTTAATTACTGTCAAATCAGCAACAGCTTGGGTGCATAGACGGTGATTTGTGTGGATCAACTGACAACTTTGTTTGATGGTTCAATCCATTTTTGAAGTGCTAGGTCGTCCAGGGTGCGCATCGTCTCCAGAAAGAATAATAGTAAAAAGAGTTTGAATAATTTAAATGTGATGCCCCTTGTCTATTATGCACTTGTTAATAATGTCTAAATACTTAAATAAAACATTATATATAATAATTAAACATAAATGTTCCTTACAGATAGGCAAATTAAATGTGAAAACCAAAAGAGTAATATAAACTAAACAAAATATATTTTTGTGCATTTAACATCATCTATATTTAAATAAAACATTTTATGTGCTTGCAGAATATGCTTGCAAGCTGTATAGGGCAGGCATTGAAACACATTTAACACCATGTGCCAGCATATGTGTTCTATGCGAATCAGAGAACGAAAGATAAAAGAAACTAATAAAGATAGAAACAATAAAGAAATAAAAAAAACCCTACAGATTTTGTTGAAATTAAAATACATATGCACAAAATAAAATTCATACGCACATAAAATTTCTGTTCAGCAAAAAGGGCTCGAAAAATAATCAGTTTTTCAAATTTGGATTTTCGTTTCTGGTTCCTCTTTGAAACTTTTAAAACGCTTAAAAAATTTTAATGCGGTAAAAGAATAAATTATGCCCATGAAATTCTTTTAACCTATCGTAAGTTTCATTGTCAGTTTTGACGAGAATGTTCATGAAAAATTTGAGGTATCCCCTTGTTTCATATGAATACTTATCGCTTTTCCGGCGAGTGACTGTCACACGATCCACTCCCAGGAAGTGCAACAACCAAGCTAAGCAACACATGACCTTGATGATCGAGCATGGGATGGCGGAGATGTCACTTAATAGAGTCAAAGAATGTTCAACTGCACCACACTTGCTGTTTGACAATGGCAAAGCCAGTCTTTTTATGTAATAGCCACACTTTGTGTACCAACAAAATATTCGCAATAAAATGCGCCTAAAAATGTTTTCCATATACAGTACATTTACTCAAAGTCACCGATAATTTTATGGTAGTATATTGCCAACAAATAATAATACAATTTTTAACGAGTTTATACAAAATTGAATATTCTTCTATATCTACTTCAAGTGTAACAGATTATCAAGTAAATGTAATATCTTCCCTATCTATATTATAAAGGATAAACATATCTGTGCGTAACGCATACGTCATTCTGCGAATGGCAACACTTTGAAATTTGAAATGAAATTTTGGTTTTGCAATTTTCTCTACTGCAAATTTTTAAACTTCTAAACATCGCACATTTTACATTTTTACACCGTCGTATGAGGAAAAAAATTATCTTTTAAATGCAATTTGTTTGAAAGCTGTATCACAATTTAATTTTGAGATATTAATTTTTTTGTAGTTTTTAATACATTTTTTGTAATTGTGGCAACTGAAGAACTCTATTTCTGTTGAAAGTCGTGGAGGATTGAAAGTAAAGGGAAACTAATCACGGAAGAAAGAAAATAATATATTACTGTACCTTTCTGTTGCATTTTCTCATAAAAACTGAAAAAATAAATTGAAATTAAAATACGTGCTATGTCAGCGATTTTTTAAATTTCTAAATATCGCGCATTTTCAATTTTTAAACCGTCAAATAAAGAAAAAAATCAACTTTCAAATGCAATTTGTTTGAAAATTGTATCTTAATTGACTGAGTTATTATATTTTTTAAATAACTAGCCGCCCGTGGCGACCAATTTGGTCTCCCTTAAATGTATGCTAGGCTTATCATGTTACTTTTATTCATAATTTAATTTACATGCTCAATCCTTCGCCAAATTTGAAGATTCTGTTAGAGAAATCCAGAACTCCCTACAGTTATGTTAGTCAGGCACAGGTGATAAATCGCCAAACATTGTACCCGTCGCATTTTTTTTTCATATTTCGTTAATTCAGATTAAAATATAATCATTTCACTCATTTTATTTAGAATGGATGACTTTAATTTAAAAATAGAACTTTTAAAATTCATGACTTTCACTTTAAAAAAAAAATTCTTTACAAAAAGAAAAAGAAAAGATAATACCATAAACCATTTAATTTCACCATCAAAGCATTGTTTTAATTTACCCCTCGAAAAATAAAAAATGCTGATGGCGAGTTAAAAAATGTTATTGGCGAGAATTGCACCCAGCTAACATAAAAGTACGAACTCTTTGCGGTCATAGACACTTTTATGTAGTTTTATTTGAAAAAAAATATTTGGATTAAATCGGTTGCCAGAAAAAAATTTATTTCTCACCATGGACCTTTTCTCTATTTCGCCAAGTACCTATACTGGAAAAGCACCTTCATTTATTTTTTTATTTATTGTAGTTCAAATTAGATGAATAAAAGGTGTCATATACGCACTACGTTGGCACGACATTTTTCTGATGCCAATGTCATATACGCACCGGGGTAGTTAACTGGCGCCAAAGTGTTGTTATTTTGCTTGATATGGTAACCCGGATGTAATTGTTTATTTATTAATAAATTGTTTATTTACTTTTCTTTTATTTTTTAAAATTATATGAATTGTTTTGTTCTATAGTTATTAATTAAACTTTTTATTTATTTATTATTTTTCACTTTTTTAAAATATTACACAATAAACAAATGAGATGCGTTTTATTCGGGCGTTGCCATTAAACAATTAACCGCCAATTGTTTACAATTAACCAATTGAACAATTAACCAACAATTAATCGCGATTTCTGTGCCACGTACGATAGCGTAATATATATATATATAAATATATATAGATTTTCAAGCATACATTTTTTTTTTAATTTATCTGTATCACGTGTAGCTCGATTACGGAAGGTTAATCCGCTTGCCCTTAAAACAATGTAAAAAAGTTCAGCATATGTTTTCGTCTAATGTTCCATAACAAAGTTAAAACATCCTCTATAGAAAAATAAATAATTTAATGCAAATAAGAAACAAATTTAACAGATATGTGATTGAACCACGCGCTTATGCACCGAAATGATCGGAAAGACTGACGTAAGTCGCAAAATCTTGGGTTAATAACTCTTGGCATGTGGTGACATGTGAAAGTATCGCTTTTAATAAATTTCAAAACTTTATTTGATTGCATAATTGATATTTTTCATAAAAAAAATTCTTCTTGATGTTAGTGGGCAATCTAAAATATATATTACATGTAAAAAAATAATTAGATTAAAAAAAAAAAAAAAATTGGTTTTCACCTATATTCTGTAACCCGAGGAGCTCGGGTTCGATCCCCTAGTATATATAAAATCCTAATGAAATGAATTTATGAAACGAAAATATGAAACGGCTGAAATGTATCGATTCTTTGAATCGCCTGATTAAACAACTGATTTTGTTTCACGGCGATTTCTCCTAAAATATGGAATACTTTGCGATGAAATTAACACCAAAAATCCGTGTTTATCCTCAGATCTCAAAACTGGTATTAGAATTTTTAAATTCGAATTAGTTTTCAAAATATTAATTTTTTTTTCTAATTTTAAATACATTTTTTCTAATGATGGCAACTCAAGTTTTAATCATAACAGATATTTTTTTTCATAATTCAGAAAAGGTTACCTTAAATGTATGCTAAGAAATGTATCATGCTACTTTTATTCATAATTCAATTTACTTAAACAATCTTTCGCCAAATCGAAAGATTCTGATAGAGAAATCAATTCTGACTATATGTGTATGTTAGCGAGACGCAGGTGATAATTCGCCAAACATTTTTCCCATCGCATTTCTTCATATTTCATTCATTTCATTTAAAATATAATCCTTTCATTTCTTTTTATTTAAAATTCACAACTTTCATTTAAAATTGATGGCTTTCACTGCTTTCTTTATTTAAAAAAACAAAACGAAAAGAAAAAAATTATGCACAGATGTTATCTACGCACCGTGGTACCTAATTGACGCCAAAATGGCATTATTGTGATTGACATGGTAACCCGGCTATTGTTGTTTATTTAATAATAAATGGTTATTTACTTTTATTTATTTTTACAAATTAAATAAATTATTTTGTTCTATGATTATTAATTATTTTTTTGATATTTCTTTTAGAAAATAATAGCAAATAATTAAGAAATACAGTACTACTTAGTTATTCCGTCGACCAATTTCGCCAAATTATATAAATCGCCAAAACACTCGCCAAATTATACAAATTGACATAATTTTTATTTTAAATAACGAAAGAACAAATAAATTAGTATAACATTAATAAATATACGAATAAAACGTCGAAATAAAAATCACTTGATGACGTAAACACGTGTAACTTGCTTAAAATCAAGTGAATGTGACATTTACGATCAACCATTATTGGCATTTAATCTTATAGTTCGCGATAGATTTTTGGTCGACGGGAAAACTAAGTAGTACCAAAAATACATATGTAACTGGTATTCGAAAACAAGGTTTTCCCCAAATTTTTGTAAAAAAAAGAAAAAAAAATCATGCCAAACATGCGATGCGTAGATGACATCTGGCGAAATATTAAATTATGTAACAAACCATGACATTTAATTTCAACTTCAAATCAATGTTTTAATATACCACACGAACAATAAAATATATGCTCACTGGCGAGTAAAAAAAAAAAAAAAAAAAAAAAAAAAAAAAAAAAAAAAAAAAAAAAGGCGAGATTTGCACCCGGCTTTTTTTTTCTTTCGTCACAGATGTCATATACGGCCCCATACTGGCGGGATTTTTTTCTGACGCCAATGTCATATACGCAACGGGTACTTAACTGGCGCCAAAGTATCGTTATTTTGCTTGATATGGTAAGCCGGATGTTGTTGTTTATGCTGTTGATGCGTTCCCCAAATTGGCGTTGGAAAAAAATCGCGCCAATATGACATGAGTGCCAAACCTTCATATGGAAGGCGAAGGGATCAGATCGTATTTGTTTATGGCATTTGATGACTTGGACTATTATAATATAGATGAAATGATGGGGATAGAGTAATATTTGGCGACTTATCACCTGTGCCTGGATAACATTAAAGTATCAAAATGGCACCTAGAGTATAAAAAGCAAAGTGTTCCGCCCGGAACTGTTGATGATAGTCACATGATTTAGGCTATTGTTATAGAGAGTGTTTTAAAATATCGGGAGACAAAGACTCTGAATACTTAATTCATTTTATTTTAGCTTCTTTTCAAATGTTTAACTGATCCTCTTTAATCAAAAACGAAAACAACCATTGGATGTCTTAACAGCAACTGATTCGCCCTTAAATTTTTGCAATCAAAGGGAATTGAATGGAAACCCGTTTACAAGGCGATCTGCTAGAGCTTTTTTTCAGTATAATTTAATCTTTTCTAATATTTTTAAATCCCATCAGATTAGTAAGTTTTTAGATTTTTAGTTTCTGCGGTGTCTCAGTGGGGGTTGACGAGCTTAGCTTGCAGGGGGAAGAGCCCCCTAGATATAATTAATATAATATTTTATATTTACTATAATCGTATTTAGACACATATAAGATTAATGAATGTGAATAAAGCCTGCACTTTCTTAGACAACATTTAATAAATAATTTCTTCGAATCTATAACGTTGATAAGCTTATAAAAATAAATATTTAAAGTAATCTGAAATATATGAATTCCTCAGGGATTTTTGAAACATCCCAGTTTAAAAGAACCTGGCACCTAAAAATGCTCATTTTCTACTTTGCATATAAAAGGCAGATTCGCATGTACAAACAGAAATTTTGTTAAAAAGTTACTTATTTCAAATAGAAAATACTTTTTAAGAATAATCTACAAAACAGTCACATTCATAGATCTCTCATAGATACTCACTCTCAAAGAGTGACATAAAGAAATATTAAGGGGTCTCAGGACTCTTAAAGCTTTAAATTTTTCGAAATTTTCATTTTTTTAGATGTTAAACTCCTATGTTTTCTGAACATTTTGATATAATTGTTGCCTTGAAATTCCTATTAGAACTGAAGTTATGGCTTTTACATTTATACACGTTCAATAGCTGAAGCGTCGTTTCGGAAACTTTGAAGTCATTTTTCTCCAAATGCCGTTTTTGGGCATAACGCGCACGATATCTCAAAAACTTATGAATATTTTTTCATGAAATTTTCAAAACATATGTTTCATGTTAGCCTGTATAAACTGAATCTAAAATTTCCTTTTTATTGTTCAAAACAATATTTTTTTAGGTGATTATACTGTTGAAATTTTCTTAATTTTGCATTAGCTAAATACAACTTTGTATTAAAAATATAAAAAAGCTTTAAATACAAATTTATTTAGGTTCAGGGTAATTATTATATTCTGAAGTATAAGTAGGCACCAAAATTTTCATTCTAGTTGCAATACTTTTTTTTCTAATTGTGCGCGTAAGCTGTTATGCCAATTTTTTGCTCGTCAAATGTCTAACAGTTTGGAGCCCCCTGTAAATTCTAATTCTGCATCTTATAATTTTTTAAGTACATGAAATGAAAGAACGTACTTTACCATTAAGTACATGAAATGAAAGAACGTACTTTAAAATTGTGTCTGAAAATCAAATACATTTTAAGATATTTAATGTTGAAAATGAGCTTTTTTTTTCATTTTTCCAATTTTAAGAGTCCTGAGACTCTTTAAGGTAATTAAGATTCAACTGATGCTCATATCGAAATATATATATCAATGTTTAATATCATTTTAATCTTAATTCACAGTACTTTCGCGGGCAATGTCATCCATAAAAGTCGATTCATAATATTTTTCTCCGCTTTTGATGTATTATTTCATGAAAAAACACTAAACTTATAGGGAAATATTCATACTGAGAAAAATCTTTGATATACATATCTGTTAACATTGCTTTTACTTTCCTAGTAAAGATTCCTAGTAAAGATCCACATGTTTTCGAAGTAAATAATTAAAAAAAAAGACTTTATGTATGCATGCAGATATAAAGACACACGCACACACCACAAAAAAATTTTCAAACGAATAATACTAATAATATTTTTGTTAAATATAAAGATAATAATAACGATTATGAGAATGCTTCAAATTTATTTAAAAATCCAAATTTGAAAAACTGATTATTTTTTTAGCTATTTTTGCTGAACAAAAATTTTATTATGTGCGTATGTATTTTATTTTGTGTATATGTATTTTAATTTCTACAATATTTGTAGTTTTTTTTTCTTTATTGTTTATAATTTTCTTTTATCTTTTATTCTCTGATTCACATAGAACACATATTTTGGCACCTGGTGTTAAACGTGTTTAAATGCCCTATACAGCTTGCAAGCATATTCTGCAAATACATAAAATGTATTATTTGTATATAGATGTTGTTGAATGCACCACAATATATTTTGTTTAGTTTATATTACTCTTTTAGATTTCACATTTAATTTGCTTAACTGTAAGGAACATTTATGTTTAATTATTATACATAATGTTTTATTTAAATATTTGAACATTACTAACAAGTGCATAATAGACAAGGAGCATCTCATTTAAATTATTTAAACTCATGCTACAATTTTTCTTGTAAATATTTTCGAAACCAATTTTATCCAAAAATTAATGCACTATATTATTATCCTCCAATCCGCACCCCCCTCCCTCTCCGCAAAAAAAGAATACAAATATAAAGAAAAAGAAAATTCTTAATAAATAATATAAAAATGGATTAAAGTTTTATCACAAACGTCTTAAAGAAAATGAGAAAAAGTACTTCCCTTATTTACAGTTATATGTATTTATGTATTATAAGGAATATTTTTTGAGCAAAGGAAAATTCTGTAATTATGAGAAAAATGTTTCATAACAAAAATGTAAACACTTACGTTTAATTTTTCCTTTTCGTATTTCAAAATGCTTTGCAAAATAAGTATTTAATGAAAATCGTGCTCCGGTCAAACAGTTCATCCGAAAAATTATTTTTCACAAGGAAATATATAAGAGATTTTGTTTTTTGCTAATTTTGTTTTTTGCTAATTATATTATTTTTTTTTTAATTCTTTGTTTAAAGAATTGCAAAGGGAAAAATAGATATATCACAATCTAATTATTACATGGATTATTTAAATTTATCTCTTTTCCGACATTTCAATTCAGGATATCTATGACAATAACATATAAAAATGTTAATAAATGTTTGAAACAATGTGTATAAAAATTGCTTACATTTAACTACCGGGTGTCCTAAAAAGGACTGACTGATTTTAAAATTCAATAACTTGCAAACGGTGACAGATATTTAAAAAATTCTTGCAGGAGGTTCTTGCATGAGGTCAAAAGTTTTTTTACAGTGATTTTCGATTTTAGTTCGAATTACAAACAAAATAGATGGCGCTGTAAGCAGTAGGCGCTAAATACAGGCTCGATTTTTTGGTCTTTCTGTTCTTACATGCGGAAAAAGGAGATGGAAGTGTATTGAGTGGGTCCCGAAGTGCCAAAAATCGAGCCTGAATTTAGCGTCTGTTGATGACAGCGCCATCTATTTTTTGTAATTCGAACTAAAATAGAAAATCACTGTAAAAAAACTTTTGACCTTATGCATAACCCTCCTGCAAGAATTTTTTAAATATCTGTCACCGTTTGAAAGTTATTGAATTTTAAATTCAGTCAGTCCTTTTTAGGACACCCGGTATATTACAAAGTGTGATCAAACAAATTAAATACATCGAATTTGCTATCAAACAATATGCTGCTGATGATTCTTTTCTTTTTAAAACTGATTTAGTAAAGATGGAAGTAAGCAAAATTTTCGTCTTTTAAAGAATGTTAGTCGTAATGTAAGTATTAAGAAATAAATGGGCAATCTGAAAATAGCACAAATTGTAAAAATGAATTCATATAGCTGTTCGGGAGCATAAAATGTTCCATACAGTGCAAAGATTGAAACCCATGTTTTCAACTTAGAAGTATGAGAACTGCGCAACTTGCAACCACAAGCCACAAGCAAAACATATTGTTCCAAAAAAATCCGTAGGCGTGTTATTCATTTCATTGTAATCAAATTTGTACTACATTAATGCGTTTGATATCTTCGATTAGATTTTCTCGTACTATATTCTAAAAGATTATCGATTTTTTTTTTTTTTTTGAGTAAATATTATGATTAAGCTTGATTATAAAAAAAAGAAGCTGTGTTTCTCAGAAATTCTCGTTTCTAAATATATTATTTAGCCATGATAAATAGTTTGTAATAATATTCAAAAGTCAATGTGTATGTGCCCAGTAGCTTAGAAGTTAGCGGATGGTGCTGTCAAGCTGCAAATCCATAGTTGGGTGCCGGACTCTGCAAAGATTCTCTTAACTTTTCAAATTTTTCTAGATCTCTAATCTGTGTTCGAGGCATGTTCCGGAACTAAACACTAAATGTTTCGCGTTAGGTTGACTTCCAGGAAGAAACATGTACCGTATTGCATCTCAGAGTCCAAGGTAAAAAAACAAAACAAAACAACAAAAAAAGAAAACAAAGTTAGGCACTATAAGCTAGACTACTTTATTGACTGTTGCGTTGGAAAATTGAAAGACAGTTTAATGTGAATGAGAAATAACAAGCGTTTACAATATTATTTACATATGTAATATTTTCATGTAATAGTGTATACATTCTGAATTATTCGGTTATGTATACAAAATAGATCAAGAAATGCTGAATATTTGAAGTGGAAATTCAATAAACAATAAATAACACTAAATTTGGCTTACAAAATTTAGAAAATTTTACAAAATTTTGTAAAATTGGATTGTGTCATGTTTTTTTTGCATTTGATAAGTGCTTCTTATATATTTTGTAGTGCCGAATCCGATAACGATCTTCATTTTTTACCATCACGTATAGATTTTTTACAAGTCCCAAATTTCAAAGCTAAAAAGTAAAAAAACAGCGAAAATCTGAAACTGTAAAATAAATGTTATTGTTAAGTTTCGAAACTTTTGATAATTAATTTTTATGTATTTTTCAACGCTGAATTCGAAAATGGCCTCTATTTTTAACCAACACCTCAGGAGTTTACGTAAATCGAAAATTTCAATGCTAAAAAGCTCAAAGTTAAAATGAACCCCTTCACTTCCACCTCACCTAACAACTGAGCTGTTTTGCGTTATGAATCCGAAGTATAAGCTAAAAAATGAATAAATTATCGAATAAAATAAAGTGAAATTGAATTAAAAAAATGTTTTACATTATAGGATTTTCAATATATTTTTGCTTTTTAACTTTGAAGTTTACGATTTTGGATAAATTCCGACGTGATGTTTAAAAATGATTTTCAAATTCAGTGCTAAAAAGAACATAAAAATCAATTATCAAAATTTAAAAAAAAAACTTAACATTCACATCCATTTTAAAGAATCAGATTTTCGATATTTTTGCATTTTTAACTTTTTAAATTTAAGATTTGCGAAGAATCCTATCATGATGGTAAAAATGAAGATTATTTTATGTCTGAAACACTGAAAAATATATTAAGCCAAAACCTAATTTGAAGAACAAATTAAGAAAACAAAATTTATTTCCTACATTGTTTAAGACCGAGAAGGGACAGATATTAACATATGTCATTCAATTCGTTCTACATTTAATGCTAAATTTTTTTAACAAATAAGTTAAACCAAATGAACATTAATAAATAAAAATAAAATCCATACAACATGATACTTTAAACACCCTAAAAACTTAGATTCCGTTCAAATGAAATCGAAATAAATCTTAGACTTTCTTAAAGTTTTGTATTTTGCAAATATCTTATCATTTTATGTACAATCATCATAAAAATAATACAAACAACTACAATACAAATATTTACAACTGAAAAAAAATCCATGCCGGCTCGGACCTACAGGCGGAGGTAGATTTCGAAGTTAAGTACTAAATTCACCAACAAAACTTAAATCAAGATTAGAGATAAGTCCAGTTGATTCACTAAGAATGAGCTTTAGGGAGCTAAACATTTTGTGAAAATTCTAATGTACACGAATACACACACGCATGCATATGAAATAGGTTTAAAAAATAGCTAAAGCAAATGCAGAGAACCTCAAAGTGTTAAAATAAGTTAATATTTACACAGTCGGTTTTTTATCATGTTTTAATGCATTTCTTCAAACTCACATGACGTTACATATTCACCTGTTGAGGTCCATTTTATTTCCGATTTGACGCAATATTTAATTTTTGTTTTTAATTCGTGAAACTAATTATTTCATTTTGAGTTTTCATGCGGAAATCTTGATCTAGAAAACTTATGACATAATATTCAATTTGTTTTAAATTCGTCAAACTATTTATTTAATTTAATGTTTCACGTGAAAATCTTGCAATAGAAAAGCAATTGTTGTGGTGACAATTTTATTGTTGTTGTTTTTTGTTTATTGTTGGCAACTGCTATAACGAAAAATATATATTTTTTCCTGTCATTGTTGTGTAAAAGCTGGTTATTTCAGAATCTTGTTAAGACGGTATTCAAAATTTTGAACCCTCCCCATTTCCATTTCCTTGGGCCGATTTTGCCCATTTTCAATCGCCGCCGAGATATTAGCCATCTCAAAGTTTTTGGCGAGTTGGAAAACAATCCGTGCATAATTGCGACTTTTATCGTGCGGACAAAATGTAGTACATACATACATACATACATATATATATATATATATAAGCTCAAAAAGGTTAAAGTTAAAACTAAAAATAAAATATAAAAATAAAAACAAAATCCATGCAATAAGCGCTACAGCTGCAAATAACCACACAGATTATATATAGCACATTATGTATTAAATGCATTTGTCAGACCCAGAATCTTGCACCATAAATAAATTAAGTATAACCATACAACATCCAAGAAATTTAAACATATAACCTGAACAAGAAAAAACAACAAAAGGCTGTGGCCTCATCAGTGGTGGGCATTTTGAAAAGCACAGCAATGTTTCAGACTAATTACAATTTACAACAAAATATTATTATTCAGTAGTGGCAGTGGGTTTCGGCCAGAATGTCGCAAAGCATAAATCAAATGCATAAAAACAATTAAAATCATATCGCGAACACTCTCCCACCGGACCCGACGCCACAATAAACAGTGCATCTCAAAGATACAACTGATTCAGAACGTATATGTAATGTATACTGAAACAATAAAATTATTTTACCCAAATCCGAGCCACACAGCCACAAAAAACAATAATCAAATTCCAATGATCCATAATCTGTCCATGCACGTTCTATGTCTGTTGCCACACAATTGCAGACATCCTTGTAAAACCGTCCAAAAAAAGGCTTTAAGTTATACAAATCATTAACTGTCAATCGCATAGCAACTCCTCAAAAATGAAGACTGTCTGTAAAACTAGTATATTTATTAATGAAATTCAAAGGTATATTATTTTTATAATAAAAAATGCTGGCTAAATTAAAAAGTTCTTTAAAAAATAAATTTTTATTCGAACAGAGTTTATAGTAGCGAAAAATCTGACCTATTATGATATTGACGTAAACGCGTTTATGGGTATTTGAACTCCAATTAACTAAATGATTAACTTCAAAATTAAAGTTATCCCGTTTATTATAGATTGATATGTGTATACCGTTTGAAATGTTTATTTTCAAATCAAGATAATCTACAGCACTATTATTTTCATTTGTTTTTTTTTTCAAAACCAGCATATCAGGATAAATGTAACATGATATCCCCAAAAAATCACGATCACAGTTCAAAATTATCAAATCATCGATATATCTGAAAGCTAGAAAATTAACATCGTTATTGACACTACAAAATTGAAATTCATAATAAAATAAAAATAAGTTAGCTGCCGTTGAAGAATAACTTGTTCCCATTCCCATTCCATTATTCTGTAAATAAATATTTGATCCTGTATAAACATAGTTGTTATATAAAGAAAAATTGCATAATAATTTAAATAAATTAAAATCTAAATCGGTGTCAGCTATAATCAGCTATAATTAAATCGACAACCTTTAAAAGGACATCATTTAACCCTGCAATTGGAATATCTGTGAAAAGATTCTAAAAATCATATGTCTGGACACTTTGTATATCATTTTTAATTAATTCATTCCTGATCTCATAACTGTTCAAAATAATCCAATACATATTACTATCTTTATACTTAAATTTTAGGATATTCAAAATCTTTTTTAACATTTCCTCAAATTTGCGATTAAATCCATTTTCAATGCTGTTTACATTACTACAAATAAATCTGTACTTAATTGGTATCTTATGGAATTTAGGTGATACGAAAAGAAAAGGAAATGACAAATTGTTTACTTTAGGCAGTGGAATATTAACCTTTTTAAAAGGCCAGATGTTTCTTAATCAGTGTCTGGATAGTAGATTTATACAATCTGTAGCTGACATTATTGTTAAGCTCTGTAAATATCATATTAGCATAATAACTTTTTCAAATAACAATACGCAATGTGCTATAATTAATACATAATGTGCTATATAAATATATATGTAGAAGTTATTGTTTGTAAAATGTTAATATATAGATAATTTAAATAAGTAGACGTTTGAATCACAATACGTACACTTTAATACAATTCTATAAGGGTAACTTTACATCACTTCGTTGATACTTTTCTAAATACAGCACCTTTCTTACTTAAAACTTACAACATATTTCTTACGAATAATTTGATTAGGCTTAACAATACCTTCCTTGGCATCTAATGAGCCGCTGCTTCATGCACAACATTATTTTTTAGACTGACTCTTTTCTAATTTTTGAATATGTCCAAACCTTGATCTCGTGATTGTGAATTTTCATTACTCGTGCTTTCAAATTATGGATAATAAAAATACCAGAGCATCAGTTAACTTGTTTATCATGTACGTCATAAAGAAAATAAAGTATGTTTAAATTTAAATCCTACAAATCAGTCATCCTGACATGATGGCGTCCCGACATCATCATCTTGGCTTATTATTTCTTTTTTATGTTTAAACAGCTACACTCTTGAGACTTTTATACATTTTTCTTTCACATAAAATTTTGATTATAGGTTCAATACACATACACGTATATTTAACCTATCCGACTCGTCCAGGAGTTTAACCCATAGACCACGGCTTCATGTATTCGGCCTCGGTTGACGTCTTCCCTGGACCTTCATGATGTCCTACTTTCTTTACTTCATACCGATCATGATTCTTGGCTGCAGTTATCTCATTTGGCCCCAAATATTTTTCTTTAAGTTTGATAGTATTGCCAAATTGCGTCCTCTTTATGGCGACGATATCTCCTATTTTGTATTTTCGTGGCTGTTTTCTTTTCTTATCAAACTGCACCTTGTTTTCTTCTTGTATTTTGAGTATATTTTTCTTTGCTTCTTCTCTCATGTCTTCGCGTTCTTCCATCATACATTCGGTAAATTCTTCTTCCAAAATTTTCTTGATGTTCTGCATGTTACTGTCCTTCATTTTAACTCCTGTCATTAATTCAAAAGGACTATACTTGGTGCTTCGTGTTACTGTGCTATTGATAATTCTTTGTAATTTTGGTACATACTTATACCACTTGGATTCATCATCACTAGATAATTTTGACAAAACGGATATCATCACTCTGTGTATTCTTTCCACCTGTCCATTTCCTCTTGGCATCCCAGTTGTTATCTCTAGAGGTTCAATTCTTTCCTTTGTACAATATTCCTTGAACTCGCTTTCAGTAAAAGCTTTTCCTTTATCGGTTATAATTCTAGCTGGGTTCCCGAAAGTTGTTTGTTGTAGTTCCAATTTCTCTATTACTTCCTTGGCCGACTTTGATTTCACTGGGTAAAACCATGCGAACTTCGTAAATGCATCTACTACGGTGAAAATATATTGATATTTTTTATTTGTGAGAGGTAATGGACCTATGTGATCGATGTGATAGGTTTCCAATGGTTTGTCTCCTTTTGGTATAGGGTTTAGAAAACGTTCAGCTTTTCCCTGCTTTCTATTATATAAGATACAATCAACACAGTTCGCGATTATTGTCTCTACTTTCTTCCTTAATCCAGCTATGTAAAATTCTTGCTTCACTAGATCTTCCGTTTTTGATATAGCAAAGTGTCCTCTTTCATGAATTTTTCGTATAATTTCTCGTTGCATCTCTTCCGGCACCACCAATATTTCTTTTCCATTCTCGAATCTGTATAATACATCATCTTTTACTAAGTAATTATCGGACGGTCCATTTTTAATAAGCGACTTGATGCATTGTATAGATTCATCTAGCCTTTGCGCTATTGCGATTCTTTTCGTTATTTCTCCTTGCGATCTTGTTATCACTAATACTGATTGTGTTGTCGGGACGTTTCGGCTTAATGCATCTACATGTTTCATTCTTGTTGCTGCTCTATGTTCTATCTCGTAGTTGTATTCCTCGATGAGCAATGCCCATCTTGCTACCTTAGGTGTTAAATCTCTTTTGTTTAATGTTTTCTGGAACGCAGCGCAGTCCGTTACTATCTTGAATGTATTTCCCATTAGGTAATTTCTGAATTTCTTAAGAGCTTCTATTATGGCTAATACTTCAAGTTCATAACTTGAATATTTCTCCTGTTGTGGTGAAGTTTTCTTGCTCATGTATTGTAATGGATGAAATTTTCAATCATCTCCTTTCTGTAATAAAACTGCGCCAAATCCTTGGCTGCTTGCATCAGTATGAAGTTCTAGTGTGGATCCTTGTTTATATAATTGAAGAACTGGTTTTGTTGATAGTATTCTCTTTAACTCATTAAAAGCTCCAAGCTGCTCTCTTTCAAATTTGAAACAATTTGTTTTCCTTAATAAATCACTCAGAGGCTTGGCGATTTTGGCGTAATTCGGGATAAACTTTCTGAAGTATCCTGTTAAACCTAAAAAGGATTGTAATTGTTTTGTTGTAGTTGGTTTAGGGAAATTTTGCCCAGCTTTTGTTTTCGCTTCGGACGGTTTTATGGTCCCATTTTCAATTATATAACCCAAGAACTCTATTTTCTTTTTAAGGAATTGGCACTTTTTGAAGTCTATTTCTAAACCATACGCTGATGCTACTTCTAATACTCGTTTCAGCTTCTTTATCCCATCTTCTTCATCATCTGAGGGAATGACAAAGTCATCCATATATACAATGATAGTGCTTTCTCGTAGTAAATCTTGGAATACTGTGTTTACATATCTTTGAAATTGATTACCTGATATGCACAATCCGAATGGGCAACGTAAAAATTCGTATTCTCCTTCATGTGTTACAAAAGCTGTATATTTACGACTGTTTTCATCAATTTCGACGTGAAAAAAGCCGTTTTTGAGATCTAATGTCGTAAATACTTTTGCCTTCTGCAATTTGTCGATCACATCCTCAATTAACGGTAGTGGATAGCGATCTTTTAATATTTTCCGATTTATTTTCCGATAATCAATACATAACCGGTGTGATCCATCTTTTTTCTTACTCAGGACTACTGGGGCCGCAAAATCTGAATAACTTCGTCTAATGATCCCATCTTCCAACCACTGTTGTATTTGCTTACTGATTATTTCCTGTTCCACTAGAGGTAACCTTCTTGGTCGTTCACAGATAGGTTTTTCATCCGCTAATAGTATTTTCATTTTTAACCCAGTATCCTTTGTTTTATTTGGTTTGTATGATTCTATAAATTCTCGTATTTTTTCTCTGTTAGTTAAATTTGTAATATGAGTCAAATCCACCTCGGCATTTACGTAGTTGATATTAACCATATCTTCCCAAGCTCGATTATGGTTATCTATACTTGATGTGGCTACTTCATCTGTTTTGGAAAGGACATCATTAATTTTAATGTATCCTACTCGAACTGAATTGTCGTTTACTATTTTAACAACATCTTCCATTACTTTTAACGTCAAGCCTTCGACTGCTTTTCTACCTATTATTAAATCATAGTCAGTTTCTTGTACTACGTAAAATTTATCTTGTATTTCTATACCATCTACATAAACTTTATGCAAGAAATAACCCGTTGGTTTAATCTCTTCTCCACCTAAGCCCGATATGGATATACTGTCGCTGGTTAACTTTGGCGCGTTTATTGCCGTATGATATCTTGAATTGGCGATTGAAATATCACTCCCTGTATCGATTATTATGTTTGTTTTTATTCCTTGAATATTCAGGATTCTTCCTTTCTTTCCATTTAACGTGCCCGTATTAACTACTTTTCTTTGCGTGTTTTGGCTCCAATCTTGGTATTTCGTTTCTCGCCAATTTTGATTACGTTGCGGGTTATAATTTGAATAATTTTGTTGTGTTTTACTTCCCATGGTACAATTCTTACTCACGTGATCAGGTCTGCCACAATTATAACATATTATATGTGCCTCGTTTCTTCCATGGTTCACATTGTGCCTATTGTCAACTTGGCGCCTTTTCGAATTGGCGTAGTCAGCCACTCTCGATCGTTTATCCTCAAAACTCCCACTTGTATTCCTTATAGATTGTTTATTGCAAACCCTTCGTGCCGTTTCGTAAATATCTAATTTGTTTACTAATTCGTCTATCTTTTTTATTATTAACAATTCCTCTGCAAAATGTGTCTTTGTTTCCGCAGGTAAATTATGCCTAATTTGATTAACTACAATTAATTCCGATAATTCATCAAAGCTATCTATTTCAAGGCCGTCGATCCATTGTTTAAAATATACATTGATCTCATAAGCGAAATCGCGCCAATTAGCCGATGGCTCTTTTTTGAGTGAGAAAAATTTCAGCCTAAACTCTTCTGGCGATAGTTTGTACCGTTTTAAAAGAATACTTTTTATATAGTCATAATCCTGCATTTCGGGTTCACTCTCCATGGTTATTATATTAATCACATCTAATGGCATTAGGTTAATTAAATAGTTGACCCATTCTTTTTTATCAATGCCCGTTTGCGCCATTTGCCTTTCATACATAGCCAAGTATAAACTAATATCATTTGTACTATCGTATTTTGTTAATAATCTAAGCAATTCATATTGCTTACCTGAATTTGTCCTTGTGTCCACATCGATGTGCTGTCTTGAATTTTCTTGTAGTTGTATTTTCTTAATCTCAAATTCTCTTTCGCGATCTTTTTCTTCCAATTCCATTCTCCATTTTCTCTCTTCCATTTCCATTTTCAGTTTCTTTTCTTCAAGTTCCGATTGCGCTTTTAGTTTCTTTTCTTCAGTCTCTGCTCTTAATTTCTTTTCTTCAAGTTCTGATTCCGCTTTTCTAGCTGCCACAATTACTTCTAGGCGGTCCTTTATAAAATCTTCATCGTAATCTTCCCAGTTTTTAATTAGCTTTATTAGGACATGGATTGTCGGTTTTTCTGGTGGTTGAATTCCGCATTCCTCACAGAGATCTATTAGATCAATTCTTTTAGCTTTATTTAAGGATACCATGTTTTTCAAAGTTGTACTTGGATAAATATGACTACGGTTTTTACACACTTGCCTTGTTCATTCACAATCCATTTTTTGGCACTGGCGATTGACAACAATTTCTCTTCCAATAATATTTTACTAGTTATTCCACTAATAGTCGCTTAAAATCCCGGCCGAGCCCCCAAATTTGTAGAAGTTATTGTTTGTAAAATGTTAATATATAGATAATTTAAATAAGTAGACGTTTGAATCACAATACGTACACTTTAATACAATTCTATAAGGGTAACTTTACATCACTTCGTTGATACTTTTCTAAATACAGCACCTTTCTTACTTAAAACTTACAACATATTTCATACGAATAATTTGGTTAGGCTTAACAATACCTTCCTTGGCATCTAATGAGCCGCTGCTTCATGCACAACATTATTTTTTAGACTGACTCTTTTCTAATTTTTGAATATGTCCAAACCTTGATCTCGTGATTGTGAATTTTCATTACTCGTGCTTTCAAATTATGGATAATAAAAATACCAGAGCATCAGTTAATTTGTTTATCATGTACGTCATAAAGAAAATAAAGTATGTTTAAATTTAAATCCTACAAATCAGTCATCCTGACATGATGGCGTCCCGACATCATCATCTTGGCTTATTATTTCTTTTTTATGTTTAAACAGCTACACTCTTGAGACTTCAATTTTTCAAAAGTCGCACCATGGTAACGACTACGAGAGGTAGTATTTCTTACGAAATCTACCTAAATGAAAAACTTCTAAGATTTATTTCGATTTAATTTTAACGGAATCTAAGTTTTTATGGCATTTAAAGTATCATGTTGTATGGATTTTATTTTTATTTTATAATGTTCAATTGGTTTAACTTATTTGTTACAAAAATTTAAAATTAAATTTAGAACGAATTGAATGAAATATCTTAATATATGTCCCTTCTCGGTCTTAAACAATGTAGGAAATAAATTTTATTTTTTTAATTTGTTCTTCAAATTATGTTTTTGTTTAATATGTCAAATTTTTTAATAACTACTGCATTCAGACGAACACATTTCAAATTTAATGGAGGGTATCATTATCATGCTTTGATTCAGGCGGTATCGTATAACAATTTGTGATGCAATTTACTTATGTGTAATTCAAAATATTTCACCAGTGCAGTAATGCAAATTGCTGTACTTTGGGCAAAAACTTCCAATCTGCACGTAAAAAATTTGTTTGAAAATGTAATTTTTATTTCTACTATGACGCCATATTCAACTTCTTTTTAATTCTTAATAAAACTATTTCAGTATTTTTTCGCGTGAATATCATTCAACTAAAAATAGACAAATTATTAGTACGGCTTTTGAATTATTTTCGACGATGAAAAAAATGTTACATTTTATTGGAAAAATGTCCAATGACTCTCAATGAAAAAAAAACGAAATTTGGAATTATTAAGGAGAATATTTGAAAAATGTAAATAAATATTAGACCATGTTACTCTCTACATTAAATTTCACACATATGTAAATGCATTTTATCATCCGTTTTGACCCTCACGCCACGCAAACATTTCCACACTTTAAATTTATAATATTATTAGAATTAGTGAAGAAAAAAAATGAGTGGCATCAGGGACAAAAAGGGGGGAAGAAAAAAATGAAAAAGTTATGAGCTCCATAGGCTTTTCTATGTTAAATTAACATTGAGAAGTGACACTGGAAATAAATAAGTATTGCGCTACCACGCAATGCTTAAATAAAGGCAATTATAAAAAGTTAAAAAACACAACCATATCCTATGTTTTTTAACATCTTATTGTCGTATTTTATTCTTTTTTATAACCTTTGAAATTCCGGATTTGCGAAAAATCCAAACGTAATTGTAAAGAATGAAGATCGGTTTCGTAATTAGCGCTTAAAAATGCATAAATATATATTGTTATACGTTTAAAAACGCAATCATCACAGGCTCGTGTAATTTATTCCATAAATGATCTGTACTAAATAGACTATTGAGAAGCTTAACTTTAAAGTAAATAATTCCTGTATAAATATCCTTATAAGGTTTGTTTGTTCTTCAGTAAAAGATATAAGTATTTCAAATTACATTTCTTGTTTATTCTTAAATATATGGTGAACTGCGCATCTTCTTAAAAATTATACATACGATCTATTATTTTCCTTCGAAGACACTTATTACCCGACTGTTAAGAAGGGTTATGTGTTTCACGCGTATCTGGGTATGTGGATTTCTTTATTCCCTCGAAACATTCCAACGGCAGTATGGATTTTAATGAATGAGGTCTCTATAGATTCGTCTTAACCGTCCGATGGTTATAGACTAGATTTTGTTTTTATAAATTCAAAATGGTTGTAGAGACAAAATAAATAAGCATCTTATTGAGTGGCATATTATTGGATAGGTCTTTAAAAATGAAGACGATGTCTCATTCACTATTTTACGGTCAGAAGCTCCGTTTAAATATTACACAACCTGGAAGTTGTGTAGGTAGGATCTCTAGCTTTACTGCAATTCTAACCTTCATAGTTCTCATCAAAAGAGTGTTTATAGATAGGAACTAACAATTAAACACAATTTAAAAGTCATCAATACAAGTAAATAAAAAAAAAAAAATAGGTAAGTAATATAAAAAATAGTTTCGCATTGATGAGAAATAATTAATTAGTTCGCTTTTTACTTGTTTTTCTAATAAGAGTTAGAAACGAGTAAGAACGACGTGTAAAAAACAGAGAAACATTTGAAAAGAAAGGAGAACATACAATGTGCTTGTCGACGAAGCTGAATGTGATGATCGAAAAAATATGTTAAATTATCTTCGGCTGCAAGAATCTTCCCCCTTTCTAATCTAATTAAAAAGGGGAGCAGATGGACAACGTATGACTGCAGTAACGGAATGGAGAACTTTACTTATATTTTTTAAGTTCATTCAAATAAATTTAATATTTCTTTAGGCCATTCGCAACAAGAATCTTGTATACTTTTTTAATGTTTTTGTAAACTTCGAAATAAAAGACCACTATTTAACTACAGTAGCCTTATCTAATCTTAGATCTTTTGCAGTTAAATATGGCAAAAATTGCAATATGAAAAAAAATATTGCCGCAGAAATACAGGGTGTAGAAAAAAATGCTGATCGCGAAGGAGTTGCGCTTAAAGAAGATCTTAGATGTAGATCCATAAATAGCTCTAAGTTGTCAGTCTCTTTTTTCTTAAGATTTTTCTTTAAATTTTCAGATAATTTGTTATACTAATGAAGGTCTAATACGAGTGAGAAATTTCAAATATATATAGACCCATTTATTATATCCCAAATATATAAGATACATTTGTATATTATTGCAAATAATGTTTATTTTATATATTTAAAGAAATAGTGTAACGCGTTACTTTCTGTAAAGAAATATTCACGAGAGATATTTTTTCGTTTCAAAGAAACTTGTTTCCAAACAAAAGTTCTCTAGATGCTACAGATTAAGCCTTATAAATGGAAGAACATTTGGAAGTTGGAAAATTGGATAGGGTTGTCGACGAAGGAGAATAGAAAGATCGAAATCTTATGCCAAGTAATCTTCGGCTGTAGAATTTCCCTTTCATTCGAAGCTAATGGAAATAGGAGAACATGGAGAACAGATGATTACGTTAATATAATTGAAGATTTTAATAAAAGTTTCCTCTATTACTTTAAAAAGTGTAAATGAGACATTTTTCAGGTTAAAGTACATATCAAATGTGACTCTATTAATATAATGTGAGGGAATTCTTTTTATGTTTCTTTATTAATACTTTCAAAAGAAATACTCTATTATTTAAGATTTGCTATAAACTAGAAAATATAAATTTCTATATACTTTTATATATGTCTTGAATAATATTTTTAAAAGTACATTTATTTAAATATTGTTTTATTTAGTATGAAAAAACAGTGAAGTGCGATTTTTTTCTTGTACTCCTTAGAATTAATTTTGTTCATTTCGAAGAAAATTCTTTTTCTAAGAAAACTTCTCAATCTGCTATGCACTAAGACTTTCAAATAGGGAAAGATTTGGAAGGTCGTCGACAAAGGTGAAAGAAAAGATTGAAAGCGCACGACATATAATCTTCGAATAAAGAATTTTTACTTATTTAAAGGATAATGAAATAAAAGGACATGAGAAACAATTGAATATATTAACAGAATCGAAGATTTTGAACAGATTTTTACTTTCTTCTAAAGAATGGATTGGATTGGTGAAAGTTTTCGATTTCCGGTAGGTGGATTTACAAGTTTTAGGGGTCAGAGATCCCGAAAAAAAATGTATTTACAAAATGTCTGTCTGTGAGTCTGAGACTCTGACTGTCTGTCTGTGTGCGTGAAAAATGTTATGAACGCTCTATCAAGAATGATGGAATTTATAATAAAGAATAATATTAAGGGTTTTTTCTGAATATTCCCTTATACGTATGGTTTTAAGTGAAAGAATGCTTAAAGTGGTCGTATAATATTTTCCCTTTTTAAGATGTTTTAAAGGGAAATAAAACTTTTCAGAATAAATAATAACGGTTTTCAGTAATTAATGTTATTGCAGTAACGATTAATATAAATAATTAAATAAATATTTCTTCTTTACCAATAAGGATGACATTTCTTTCTCAATAGACGATTTTTTATTTTATCTAGTATATACATTTAATTACACATACAAACTGTTTGTATACGCCTTAAAGAAATATCTTCAAGAAGGATATATTAATCCTGATAAAAATTTGCTTAAGGGCATTTCAGACATTCGCTTGATACAACAAATTGAAATTTATTTCTGTAGGTTGTTTCTTCAAAAGTTTATTAAATCTGTGTCGAGGAGACAAATTATGCTCCTCTCAATAATTAACTCTTAGACGTGAATAAGTTCAATCTTAAGAAAACACTTGAAAACTATTATTCAAAAGTTAATTTTAGAATATTTATTTATATGTGACTTAATGTGTTTTTAATGCCTGTAATATATTGTTAGTTTAGAATTTCGAAATTTGATACAAATAATGTACAAGAAAAGTTTGTTTAGAGCGTATACGGTATAAATTTTGTAAGTCCGATTAAATAAAAAGAAAATTAAGATTTTTCTTTGATACTTTATCTATATATAATTTTTCTTAACATGATACATGTATATTTAATTATTCATGAATTTTTATATTTTTGAATTAATAATGATGAGATTTTAACATATTCAATTGTTAAATTTCAAAATTATTTAATAAAAGTTACATAATAATCTTTTATAATAATTGGATAGTTAATGTTGAATTAATTAAGTAAATAATTATCAGTTTATAAAAATAGATGTAACAATAGACGTAAGAAAAACCATTTACGGCGATTTTGAATAATGTTTCACAATTTCAAACTCACTGAAATACATATCTCTGAAATACACTACAAGATGCCTCCTGTGCTATATGGTATGGATCATTCATCGTTCATTTACACACTTAAAAGTATTCCATTACATTACGGTCTACGTGGAAATCGTTTGCTGTGTATTTTAATAATGTTACACTATTACAAACATATTGGAATTTATATATATTTCTGAGGTGCACTCCAAAATATTTACTATACTAAAATATTATGTGCAAGCATTCATCATTGTTATACAGGACACACAAAATAATTCGAGTACAGTACCCTCTATGAACAATAATTGCTGGCAGTGCGTTTTCTTTTGAGGTACGCATTTTTAAACTTTAAAAAAAAATTCTCAGTGTGTATAAATACTGCACATCACATACAGGACTACATAAAACATCTGGATTTCATTTTAGTGTATTGGTGGAAATTGCTAGAGGGGAATTTTAAAATATGGTATGAGATTGATTTGTAATTGAACTAAATTGTAGCATACTATGCATTATATGACAAGTCTACTCTGTTAAAATTTTGCAGCATTCTGTCCAGTCATTTGACCGTTTTTATCGAAAACGGTTACACAACCGTAATTTAACACTTTTCTGACCATATTATTGGCCATTTTATGGTCAGAATATAGTTAAACTACAGTTATGAAACCGCTTTTTCAAAAAAACGGTCGAATGACTGGACAGTTTTCTGCAAATTTTTAACAGCGTATAGTTCATATACAGAACTGTGCGAAAAAAAAAAAAATAAGTTTTTTTTTTTTCTTTCTTACTTTTGCTGGAAATTTGTGAAATTGTGTTTTCAATGGAGTTACGCGTTCTACAAATTGTTTATTTAGAGAACTTTTTTAACCTTTTTAATCTATGATATTTTTTTATAGAATTCTGAATGTCTTGAAAAATGTTTCATAATCTATGCTTAACGCATAGCTTTGCGGGTTTTTTTTTCTTGTTTATTTGTTTTTCTAATGTGCATATGACAAATTTCAGAAATGAAAAAAAAAAAAAAAAAAAAAAAAATTCTTGGACAATTCTCAAGGTTTTCGTAGATTCAGATATTAAAAATCTCGGTGTACGAAAACCTTGGGAAGTTACTACTTTATAATTTTGATCCATTATAGTTTAGAAAATGCAGTCGATCAGTGTTTACCAACCTTTTATTGGCCACTCTCCGCCAAAGCATCTGTAAAATCACGATGCCCCCCTCCCCTCCGCACTCTATAATATTTATTAACTATAAAGTGAATTATATGATTATAAAATTTACAGTGTATATGTGATGATGTATATTTCTTTACTATGTAAGAGGCCTACACTAGAGCCATATATATTTACTATTTATCCATTTGCTTTTCTAATGCTAAAATCTATAAAATTTATAAAGTTTATTGCACCTGATTTAGATAGTTAAAATATTTTTTAGATTAAATATGTTCAAAGCAGTCAGATTAGATTTAGATATACTCTTAACTAGCTTCGCATGTAAGAGTTCCTTCTGTGACGTTTTACAGAGCGAACAAAAATAAGACTAATTTAATAAATAATTAAAAGTGTTGCGAAAAATTTTAAAACAACCTTTATAACCGGAAAAACTATAGATATTTTTAATAATGAAAGAAAAAAAAGGTGAGATGGGAGGAAGTTCTCAAAATTTCATGAATGGTTTTTTTCTTAAAATTATTCTGTTTTGTCCATTTTTGAAATTTTTATTAATTTAAAAGAAAAATTATACTTCTTATTTTGTTTTTTTTATTTGCATGTAATTTTTTTATTCTTACACTACAACATAACTTTTCCAAAACAACCACGCAGCGAACGGATGAGTGACAAATTTGGAGTTGCCCCCCCCAGTGGGGCGTACGCCCCACGTTGGGAACCACTGCTGTAGATAATTGTTTTTCTAATTGTATCAAACACATTATCAGTGTTATCCTCGACATATTATACATATATTTATAGCTCCAATAACCACTGAACTTTCACAAAACTCTAAACGGAACTTCTATGTTAGCCGGTAGCAGATCTCATCAATAACAGCTTTTATTTTATGCATGTTTAAATGAGAAATAATGCATTGATATTGATATAAAATATTTATGTTCATTGTATTATTATTATTATTATTATTATTTCGCTTTTTCTGTTTTGTTAAAATGTGCAAATAATAATACTACATATGTTGCAAGTTTAAAATAAATGTTATTTAAATTCCCTAGTACTTTCGGTCTGTAAATCCCGCAGTCATCATCAGGGAAATTTTTCATTAATTGCTGCTCTATTCATTTTAAATACTTAACTATATTATCCTCCTAATAATGATTTCCTTCATTTTTTTTCTTTTTAGGGTGTTCGTCGTTCATAGACTCATCATTTCATCTGAAAGAGAGCAGATCGTCATTTCATAAACAAAGTATATCAATTACTTCGGTATCACTCTTTTCAAAAACACAATATGAACTATGCGGAAGAGCACATAGATAAAAAATATAACGTTATTTTCAAAAGAGAAACCAAAAATGGTCAGAAAAATGTAAATTTACCAAAGTGATATAGTACAGTGCATTATTTATTACATTATAAGAAAATATTATAAATAAATCTCTATCTTTTGAGAGGTATATTTTTATTGAATGTAACTTGTCTTGCTGAACAATAATGTCATACATGTTTTAAAGCTAATTTATTTACAAACATTGTACAAAAACGGTAATTGAGATGTAAAAAAATGATCTCTTCTATAAAGACGAATTGGAGTTATTTCTTTTTTTACACACTTATATTAAAAATTAATTGTGTATTACTCTAAATAAAAAAATAAATAGGTATTGTTACAATAGAAAAAATTCCGTTTCTTCAATTTAACAAGAGGTTTCAAAGGCCAAAGTTTTTACCCTCTAGCCGACCCCCCCCCCCCCAGCGTTGTCCGGGTCCGACATAATATTCTTAAATGAATCTGAAATTTTTATCGCAGGTCCGTACAGAGGGGGGAAGAGACGGTGCAAATTACGGTATACAAATTGAAATGCTATTTTTATATGTTTGCTTTAAAAGCGTAACTAAAAACAATTTGATTCCGCCGTTGATTTGACTCGGTTTTACCGACTATAATGTTTTTGCTTTGTTATATAAGTAGATAATACAGAAAAAGACAGGAGAAATCCGAGTAGGACCCAAACCCTTAATGTTTCGTGCCATTATATCACGTTACCGACGTCCACAGGAGCTATTCAATAGGTTTTACTGTCTACACCTAAAGCATATTCTCTTTGATCTACAACTTTGAAATTTCACACAAATGTATGTCTTACACAACATTTGAGGTATTCAAAATCATAGTGGATCAAGTCTATTTTGAAAAAAAAGAGCGGTAACCCATGTAGAGCGGGCATTAAATCTGTTGTATTCACTCTCAAGGTGAACCATGTCTATAAACAGATGCCACTTATGAGAATGTATGTGGAAACAGACTTGGTTCAATGGGGAAGAAGAAAAAATATGTTTTATGCACCTTCTAATTGGAGTATCTCATTTTCTTTTCAAAATTGACTTGTCTATGGTTGTGAGCCCATCATATAAAGTAACAAATACGAAAAATATTTCATTTATTGTATAATGACATAAGATTTTATTACGATAGGTAAAAATCTGAAAATCTTTATACAATTATAGGGCTATTGACTTGATTCATACTTTAAATTTATACCATTAGCCGTTCTTGAGAAAAATGGTCGTGACAGACAGGCACACATGAAAGCGATACTACAAAGATTCTGTTTTTCTTTTCCTTTTGAATTACAGAATAATAAAAATAGTAGTACTCGAAATTATTTAAATATTGAGAATGAAAATATTTGTTTGAAACTTTAATATTATTCTACTATATTACTTTCATTATACAGGGTGCAATATGTTATCTATCGCCGACCTTTAATTTCTCAACCGTTGGTCGTAGACATATAGTTCCAATTACAAACACGTTTCAAATGAGCTAAATATTCATGTTGTGGCATTATTTAAAGTAAAAAATCAATTTTAGAAAATTACGAAATCTAACTTTTTATACGGTCCCCCAGTCTTTATAGTTACGAGGTGGAACCCGTCGAATTTTGACGAAAGAAAATGTTTACTTAGGAAATGTTGCATCAAATTTATAATACATCGACAACAATAATTACAATAAAAAATCCATCTTACACTTGTTAATTTAACTCTCCAAAGACATATTTTAACCTAAGATTAACAAAATACTTTTTTCAAAAACTTCAATTGTTAAAATTATTGGAAAATTAAACTTTATTCATATACGTAATCAATAACATATAATCAAGGTAAGTAATTTTGATTAAGTTATCAATTGATGCTTGGTATTACGGAATGAAAAAATCAGCAAAAAGGATTTCACCTTGACATAATCATAGAATACCCCCCCCCCTTTAAATCTAAACAAATCAAGTCATTTTCAACGTTTCACATCAATATTAACCATTTAAAAACATTTTAACGCGCAATAGGTTATTGATAAATATATTTTCAAGCTTTAAGTCACGTTTGTCAACTATTACAACTTGCCATGTTAAAATTCCCACTCGTGATTTGACGTCTTATAACAATCTCTGTACCTGCGCGTAAAAATTCCAGAAATTTATAACTTTTAGACGTATTCATGGGGAAATATCCCGTTTTATCAAATAAAATTATCGGTTTCATTTAAATATGACGTCATTTTCAGTTGCTGAAATATTTTGCCTATTGTCTCAAACTCAAAGTCAGCGAAATGAAAAAATAGTGAAATATAACAGCATCATCAGGGAAATTGTGTCTTTTTTAAAGCGTAACGTCATTTTCTGTTCAATTTTTTAAAAAATATATTTTTAATTGTAATGAGAAAACGGCATCAGTAAGAATATAATCAATAAAGATAACTAAACCACTTTTAATAGAAATGAAGTATTTCAGTTGCCACGATTAGAAAATTGGTATTAAAAACTATAAAAAAATTAATATCACAAAAATAAATTGAGGTACAGCTTTCAAACAAATTGCATTTAAATGTGCATTTTTTTCTGCATACGACGGTGTAAACATTTAAAACGTGGTATGTTTAGAAGTTTAAAATTTTGCAGTAGCGAAAATTGCAAAACCAAATTTTTATTTCAAATTTCAAAGTGTTGCCATTCGCAGAATGACGTATGCGTTACGCACAGATATGTTTGTCCTTTATAATATAGATACTTAGTAAAAGTTTACTCATATCATAACAGATATAACACAAAAAGTTTGACATCTGTATAACAAAAATTGACCCAGTTATTAAATTTCAAAGTTTGTGATTTTTGCACATGATTTTTTCTTTCATTAAGGGATCAGTTAAAAGATGAATTAAAGTAATTCGATATCAAAATCAGAGTGCAATGTCCTTTTTACGGCGAAACCACCTTTAGCCGGTATCACCAAATAGGGTTATTTTATCTAAAAATTTGTGGTAACTTTTATGGGTCGACCAACATTCAAAAGTACCGACGATACTGGCTAAAAGTGGCTTCACCGTAAATAGGACATTTCACCCTGATTTTGATCTCGAATTACTTTAATTCATCTTTTAACTGATCCCTCAACGAAAGTCAAAATCCTGTGCAAAAATCTCAAACTTTGAAATTTAATAACTGGGTCAATTTTTGTAGTACAGGTGTCTAACTTTTTGCGTTATATCTGTTATGATATGAGTAAACTTTTACTAAATATAACTATAGGGACTGGGGGACCGTATAAAAAGTTAGTTTTCGTAATTTTTATAAAATGGATTTTTGACTTTAAATAATGTCACAACATGAATATTTACCTCATTTGAAACGTTTTTGACATTTGAACTATATGTCTACGGCCAACGGTTGAGAAATTAAAGGTCGGCGATAGATAACATATTGCACCTTGTATATATGTACATTGCTTTCAGTTCAAAGATTTCAAAGACAACTATTTACATGTCAAATAACAATTATCATACTGTCGATAATTTCAAAACGTATTTACCGTAAGCTTGTTTAGAAAATTTATTGATATTAGTTGTTAATTATATATAAGTAAACATTATATAAAATGAATAAAAGTGCTTTGTTTTGCAAAGATATTATTTATTTATTGTATAAAAAACTAAAGACGTTAAAACATTCTTAAGCGTACACTGTTAAAAATTTGCAGCATTCTGGCAGGTCATTTGACCGTTTTTTTTTCGAAAACGGTTACACAACCATCATTTTAACACCATTCTGAAGCATATTAATGGCCATTTTATGGTCAGAATATAGTTAAATTTTGGTTATGAAACCGTTTTTTTTTCAAAAAACGGTCAAATGACCTGCCAGAATGCTGCAAAATTTTTAAAAGTGTATATTATTTGTTTCTAGTACAGTAGAACTTCCCTTTAACGAATTTTTCTACTTAACGAATTTTTCATCCGAACTTTGATTTTGGGCATCATTAACATGTACATTAATTTCCATATTAGGAAAAATATACTCCGTACAACGAAATTTATTCCACATTTATATGTGTACAGCATTCAAAGGGAGAGGTTGCTGTTGCGATGGATGTATCATTTTATTTCCGCAGATTGTATGAAATTGAAATTATTTATAATGGAGAGAACGAAGTTTTTTTCAACCGGAATAAATCATATTCAAGGATGGAAGAGCACAGTTGAAGTTTATTCTAGCATAGCGAAAAATGTCCGGACCAGGAATCGAACCTGGATACGTGGTTTGCAGTGCCAATGCTTCACCTGTTAAGCTATCCGGACGACACCTGGCAGACATAATTCATTCATATTTGTTGGACATGCCTGCGAACTACAGCACAAGTTTCATTCTTTCGGGCTATTACTATAGCCGGAAATCAAGCGATTCAAGCGGTATAGCTTGAATAGCGGTTGGTGGAGGGCGGGTGGGTCAACCGCCGCGACGAGCGGCCCATCTTCGTCCGCAGCCCTTTATTATACTAATCTACTCCGACTGTTTTGCGGAAGCAAGATTCTTAGGTCCCCAGCCACGTCCCGAATGAAAGACTCTCTAGCGAAAGCCAGATTGAAAAAAAAAAAATCAAAAACTGAAACCGGACAAATTTAAAAGGGAAATTACACAAATTAAAGACACCGAAAAGCGGGAAGGATTGGGCTCGGGGCGATGAAGCTACTGAACGACTCCTAGCTATTTCTAGCTTACATGCTGAAAGTTTTTTTCAACACGGCAAACCCTGTATGCCATGTAATCTGGTCATAATGAAGAGCACGATTTTTTTTTCAACTAGATTAAATCTCGGATTTTGGATTTTAATAATTTCAGATTTTTCGGATAAGCTAAGTACCCGGGTTCGATTCCTGGTCTGAACATTTTTCGCTCTGTTGGAATAAACTCCAACTGTGCTACTCCAGCATTGAATATGAAATTATTTATTTATTTAATCATTTACATTCTTCTCAGTGATAAACAAAACATTTTTCAGGGGTCGCCAACTGTGGCACGTTGGATGCCACTATTTTTTTTTTTTTTTTTTTTTTTTTTTTTTTTTTTTTTTTTTTTTTTTAAGAAATAGTTGGTTTCTTGAATCGCAGAGATTCGATGATTAGATAAGGCAATGATTACGATAAAATTTTAGTGTCATCCAGCTTGCCACAATAAGACACCCCTGCAAAAAAAAACAAAAAAAAACCTTGCTGTCGCTTCTGTTTCACACAAACACTATGGCACTGACAACGAGGGGAAGACTTAAATACAGCCACAAGGGGATTCAGTTTCACGAGAATATTATATATGAGTTGTTCGGACGCGCGAAAATTTTAATGAACAGTGTATTTATATATATATATATATATATATATATATATATACTGGGTTCAATAAGTTGTCTATTGCCGACCTTTAATTTCTCAACCGTTGGTCGTAGACATATAGTTCCAGTTACAAAAACGCTTCAAATGAAGTAAATATTCATGCTGTGGCATTATTTAAAGTATAAAATCAATTTTATAAAAATTACAAAATCTAACTTTTTATACAGTCCCCCGGTCCCTATAGATATATTTAATAAAAGTTTACACACATCATAATACATATAACACAAAAAGTTTGACATATGTACTACAAAAATTGACAGAGTTATTAAATTTCAAATTTTGAGATTTTTGCAACTGATTTTGTCTTTAATTGAGGGATCAGTTAAAAGTTGAATTAATGTAATTCGAGATCAAAATCAGGGTGCAATGTCCTTTTTACGCCGATACCACCTTTAGCCGTATCGCCAAATTGGGGTTTCACAAAGAGGGTTATTTCATCTAAAAAGTTTAGATGATTTTAAGGGGTCGTATACAAAGCTAAGAATGAAATATTGAAATTAAACAGAAAAATAAAAATCAATTTATTATGTCAGAAAATGATCTAATATAAAAAATGAATACATAAAACGCTTGAATCTTCTAGAGATACTGCTCAAAGTGTTCTCCGTTGGTGGCAATGCACAATTGAATGCGTGACATTACTGCGTCCTGGGTATGTTAGAGCATAGCAGTTGTGCAAACTGTGCGATAATCAAAAGGATGACGTGATCTGGAAACCTCCACATTGCCCGAACATTAGGACACGTGTGGTGCGGTATATGGAGAGCCTGGATTGTTGGACCCATCTTCTAAGATGTTACCTTAACGGGCGATCGTTAACTGCATCTGTTACAAAACACGATACGTGACTGGTATGAAGAGTTGCTCTCCGACATGCCTGCCGCGCGTATTTTCAACATGATGGGGCCCTCTCCGCATAAAACATCGAACATCCGGGCGTATCAGACCACCGAATTTATTCAACAGATGCTTGGAGATGGTGGTTCGGTTGAGTGGCCACCGCGTTCACCAGACTTGACTTCCATGGACTTCTACCTCTGGGATTATACCAAGGCATAAGTCTATGTGACTGAGACTACTTCTATGGTTTATCTGAAGCAGTGCATTATCCTTGATTGTCGCACAGTTTATACACCTGCTATGCTCTAACGTGTCTAGGACTCAGTATATGTCACGCATTCCACTGTGCATGGTCACCAATGGAGAACACTTTGAGCAGTATCTTTAGTAGTTTCCAGTGTTTTATGTATTCATTTTTTATAGTTGAACGTTTTCGATATTATTATTAATTGATATTAATTTTTCTGTTTAATTTCAATATTTTATTCTTCGCTTTGTATACGACCCCTAAAAGGAAGCTGAAATTTTTAGATGAATTAACCATCTTTGGTGATACCCCGTTTTTGCGATACCGGCTACAGGTGGTTTCGCCGTAAAAAAGACATAGCACCCTGATTTTGATCTCGAATTACTTTAATTCATCTTGTAACTGATCCCTCAATGAAAGACAAAATCATGTTCAAAAATCTCAAAATTTAAAATTTAATAACTCTGTCAATTTTTGTAGCACAGATGTCAAACTTTTTATGTTATATGTGTTATGATATGTGTAAACTTTTACTAAATATAATTATTTGGTCCGGGGGACCGTATAAAAAGTTAGATTTCGTAATTTTTAAAAACATATTAATGGTCGGCGATAGATAACATATTGCACCCTGTATATATATATAAGAAACCTGTAGAAGTTAATATTACAGACTGTTTTAAAGTTAAGGATCTGCAATACTGAAAAAAAAGAAATGAGGAACGCTACGCTACATTTTTTGTTTAGCTCTCTTTATTATGTGGATTTTCAGACATTATTCTAATTAAATTTTTCTCATACAGTGCATAAACAAAAATTTATTGCACGAATTAAAATACATTTTCTCAATGTTTCCGTGTTATGTGTATTTTTCATTTTACGTGTATTTCATCATAAAATTTCACAAATTTAAGTTGATTTCTATTTAACGAATTTTCTTCATAACGAAGTGTTTAGGTGTAAAGATGAAACTTCGTTAAACATTTACTGTATTTAATTTTTTTTTTTTTAATTAAACGTCACCTGAAGCGTTTCAGATAACATTATTTAAAGAAATTGTTTCTCATTTGGCGCAAATTGCAGCGTTTAATCACCATGCGATCAGACAGTATTAATTGTTCTAAAGAATTTCTTCTACGGTTTAAAATTTTTTAAATGTAATCCTGTACTATATTCTCCTTTTATATCTCTTCAACTTACAACCTTTTTTGTACCGAAAAGATTATATGTATGAATCTAACAATTAAAACTAACATTTTGATTGTTTTTCACTTTATAAAAAACGTAAAAATATTCACATTCTTTGCGTTCTCTTTCAAATTCCATAACAGGAATAGAAATTCCACTAGTACTATATTATTTTTTCACTTCATTTCAGCATTATATAATTCATTCTTACTATATTCTATAAGGCATATATTATTCTACATCGGTATTCGTGGTGAACGAGACAGAATAAATTGAATTGAAGTCTTCCTTACTTTCCAACAACTATCTGTCAAGACGAATGATAAATCTGAAATATATGGAAAAGGTAATATGAACAAAACGGAAAAGAATACATATGATAGTTTACATCCCCTTTACTTTAAAATTGCATTTTAAGTTTATTTTCCTTACACCGGTAATTAAAATTTGTAAAAAACTTGTGTAATTATTTGTATATTATATGGATTCTTAATCTCTTTTAAGTTTTAAAAGCAAATGTATTTGTGAAAGAAATATAATTTAGTTTTAAAATGTTTTCATTTTAATAGTAAAGTCATGCCATTTATATTGAAAAGCAAGGCCATGTCCATGACCCCATATCGAGGTAGCAGCGTCTTGACGAAGCTAATTTGGATTTTCAGAAATGTTTTAACTTTCAACAATCGCACAATTTCAATTTTTAAACCTGGAAATGAGGAAAAATGACTTTCATATGGAAATTATCAGAAAACTGTCTCTCAATTTACTTTTTTTTAAGTTTTTTAAATACTTTTAAAGCTTGAATCGTTTTAAAAATGCATTTCTATCGCGTGCAGCATACGTACTTGAGAATAACTCGTTTCTATTTAAGACAATATAAATATTCCTGTATTTCAATTTGCCTAATGTTCAGTAACGAAAGAAAAATGTCATCAATAAATAAATAAATTAAATTAAATAACAGATCACAAATTTTATATATATCAATCGAATACACAGTGAAACATTAAACACTGAAATAATGAGATTAAAAAAGCTTCTGTAAATAGAAAAATCTCTGGAGATTTCTTTATCTATTTACCATTGAATATGGTTATTGAGATAGCATCACTTTTAAGAGATCTCAAAGTGTATTTCATGCATAATTGTTTTTTTTTGTTTGTTTTTTTACACAAATGCTGTTTGTGTTTTTAGTACACAAATTAAAATAATTGTATATTAAATGCTAAACAAAAACGTATTAGAATTTTAAATTATTTTTTTCCCGTATGATTTTGCACTTTTCATCACAGTTGCTAGGAAAATACTTACATTTTATTCTTTAAAACCACTAGATTAGTTAGCAGACAGTCAACTCATGTAAATATATAAATTTAGATATTAAATCAGAAACTTAAAACCATACATAAATAGTCACATTCAAAATAAAACATAATTTTAATTAATTTAATGAATTAAAATTATATATGTGTTCACTGATGCTGTATTCATTTGTGTCTCATGTTTTGCTGCAGGATTGTGTGCTTATTAAGACTGTTCCATCATGTGATGCAGTTCAAGCTTTGCCAAGATATATGGGAGGTGCTAAACTGGGTATCATTCTCGTAGCTTAAATCGTAGCGAACTTGGAGCGCCATTCCAAGGGTTCCGGTTTAGATTCCTGGCTTGGACATTTTTCACTCTGTTGGATCTACGCTTATTTAGCAATGTGGTAACTCATGTATTAAATATTCAAAATAAAATGTTACCAATTATTGAAAATATGCAGGTTGTATTGTCTGTAATCCGGAAAGACCCGATTAAATATCGCAGTTAATTTAAATTATCTACCAAAAAATTATTTAGTACTTTGTTTCGTTAAATATTTTTAAAAATGACTTTGATAGCCAAATATTTGGATCATCATAACTTTCAATTAAAATCCATATATGATGAATATATCAGAATATGTAGGAAGGGGAGCAGTTAAGAATAGTGTTTTTAAAATTTTGATGTTTTACTCTTAGCTTTTGAATCGATTACAACTAACTCTGTTATATTTTTTTCAGCAACGTAACTAGAGTAAAACTAGTAAAACAAGAGTTTTACAGGAGAATGTTTTACACCAAATGTAATCCACAACTAAAAATGGATCTAAAATCTTATCGGAAATTTCTCGGATATGATATCCGAGTATTTTCCGATACGTTTTTAGAAAACAGCATAAAACAAATAATAAAAACCTTTACTTAGGACAATGGTTGCTTTCCACATCGATAGCAAATTTTTATTGCAATGCTCTCTGACGATAACCATCACATTAAACACCAAACATTTCAGCATATAAAAAAAAAAAAAACAAGAGGTAGAGTAAATGATGGTACACTCAAAGATGAAATACCTAAATGTTGTAGAATGTTGTAGTAACAGAAATCCCAATGACTATGCATTAACTGGATGCAATTTTGGTGAAGATAATAGATGGTAGAATGGATTACATTAATTCCACAGCATTACTCTGCTTGAATTATCATACACAAGCAGTAGAAATATACGTGAAGGAGTGTCACAGCAGCATCATCCAATGTCTGTGGATACAAGAGATGGACTAGGTCATATATAGAAAACTTATGCCAGTCTTTGATAAAAAAAGGAACACAATTCAATATATAAATAAAACAGTGTGCTCAGATGGTTGGATGGTCGAGCTATGCACTGTTGTGACATGAAATGCAGTGCTCCATCCACATGGTACCTCCTGGGTAGTTTTGAAAGCAGCTAGGTAAGAGCTGTTTTCTAAACAACAATTAGTTGTATGCACAACAGAGTGGCAAGGCATTTTTTTACCGAAAGTTGTCAGATTTGATCTAGTTATACAGAATAAAAATATCGTTTTATCGTTTAAATATGTTAAATCATTAATAAGAAAGGTTTAAATAACACATTTAAATAATAACCATTTCTGTAGGAATTTTTTTCTATTTTTTTGAAAAAATGCCAAATGCTACCCAAAATTTTGACTTTTGGACCAAAAGCGCAGACTCAAGCCCTTTTATTCACCGGTAAAATTGCACGAAGTTGATGTACTAGTATAAAGGCAACTTTTGGTACCTACCCGTTTTTGATAAAAAAAAATATTTTTTTTTTCGCTCCACCCTAGTGTGTAATATCTATTTCCGTTTATTTTAGTTGGGAACGGGAAAAGAGGACAGCAGTTATTCGCAATACTCTTCAGTCAGGAAGTCCTCCATAGACTACTGCACGGGGCGACAAAGCGATCATTACGAACAGAACATGAAGAGACGGAATGAGGATGATGGAACATGAAGAGATGAATTTTACCAAAGAGTCAGGGATGGACTAAGCAGGACTAGGAAAAAGAGCTTTTCTGTGATGAATCAAAACCTTGCTTGCTTGGAAGTGATGGTGTAAAGTATATTAGATATCCAATCCACACAAGAAAGCTTCCATGGTACTAAATCGCTACTTTTAAACATGGTGGTGGCAACGTCATGGAAGCGGGTTCTCTTAGACTGTCTAGCGTTATACCACTTCATCGTAAGTATGGCATTATGGATGCCTGTGTATAAAAAAAAAAAAATGGAAAATATCATGCTACCGTTCGCACGTAAACAAATACCCAAGTAATGGATTTAGAAGCAGTACAACGACCCTAAGCATATTTCAAAACTCGTTAAGAAGTTCTTCAAGTAAAGATAAATTAAACTAATGGCGTGGTCAAACCAGTAATTGACTTAAACTCAATCGAGCATTTATGGGACGAACATTAAAAGACATTAAATTAAAAAATGCTGATGAAAAATCCGACGTTTCCAGCCAGGCATGGGCTAGGATTCTTCAATCGAAAATCGACAAGCTTATTGTGCCAGTGCCTTGAAGATGCCAAGCTGTCATAGATTGTCTTAGCTATCCGATCAAACACTGAATGTTATTTTTAGGTAGCTTTCATTACAAAAGGCTACCTATTGCAGCCGTTCGGAGGAAACCGATTTCAAAAAATTTTGGTATATTTTCATCGATCATGACCTCCAGAACCCTAAATCACCCTCCGTTCAAAAGTTGATATATATATATATATATATATATATGACAAACGTAAAGAATTTAAATTCATAGTTAATACATTTACAAATTTTAAATCTTGTCTACATCATTCTGTATTTCGTAATATAATACTTAATCATTTATATAGAATAAAATGTTTATGTTCTTCTCCTCTAATTAACAATAATATTAAGAAACTAATTTATGATGCATTAAATCATGGTTTTCCAAAAAAATTCATATATTCATTAATATACAATTAGTACTTTTCTTACATGATCTATAAACACAAATTAACACATGCGTAAACAAAATTACAAAAAAATTATAAAATAAAAAAATATCTATAAAAAATTAAAAATTGTAAAATAATATAAAAAAAATATTATAGGTTGGTTGGGTGGGCAGATGTTAGAGTACGGAGGAGGGTGGTGTTGTCTGGATAATACGCAATGGTTAATTATTTATATATATAAAAAAAAAGCGGGGCTCTTGTATTATTACTATATTTTTGTTATGTATTTTATTTGGATGTTGATTTGATATTTTATATGTAAATTGGAGATTTTCATTAATATTATAATTAGCTTAATTATTCATTAATCTAATTTACAATTATTTGTTATTAAATTTTAATTTACTAAGGACAATATCATATTAATTAGTAATAGTATGCCACTCTTATAGTGAATAATATACATATAAGTAGTTTTAATATAAATATAGTTATACTGTATGCATTAAAATTAGGTAATTATTTTTATTATTATTCCTCTATTCTTTTTAATATTTATTATCGGTTTAATGTTTTTGAATGTCCCACATTCATACTTTATGGATTTTTATGGATGTCTGAAAATAATCCACATTCTATATTTGTGCTTTTTAAGTAATGGGATTTTAAGTATTATTTAACCTTCTATATACTTCCACATGTTTTTTATTTCCTGTTCATTTTATAAATATCTTATATATAATTCATTAAAAAATAATTTTTATATTATTTTTAATAATTATTTATATTAATTATTACTGAATTTATTTTGTTTTATAGCACATAGCTATATGCTATATATTATCAATGTTCTAGCATTATTTAAACTCTTAGTTTAGTTTAAATAAGTTAGCTAATAGAATATATTGTATGCTTTTAAATTTTATTAACAATAGTTTTAAATACAATGTGTGATTTATATTAGGTTTATAATTCTCTCTATATAAGGATTTGTTTGGTTTTGCTGTTTAAACAGTTATTTACATTCAAAAGCTTACAAATTTTTATCTTGCGATAGATGTTTAATATAATTAATAATAGATGGCAGCACCAAATTTGTCTCTTTCAGATTGCTCTAATTTTTAATTTTTCTAGCTCCATTTCAGTTATAATTTATACACCAGGGGGTATTTTTAGCTAAATTTTGACGATATTGTTAAACTGTTATCTATTAATTTAATAGTGCATTTTAAATAATGTAATTAATATCTATTTATTTTATATTAGATTAAATTTGTTTTACAAGGTATTTCAAATTTTATTTCAAAATGTATTAACTGCATCCTTTGGTATCATTTACTGTGATTTCTTAACTGTTTTATTCACCTTAATCTTTTTGATATACTGGTAGACATGTGCACATGGATTTTTGTAAAATACTGAAATATTAACCGGTATGGTGTTTATTATTTATATTTTATATCCTATAAATATTTAAATACGTTTTATTGATTCTTCCATTTCATTTTATTTGTTTCTATTCTGCTTTCATTTTTAATCAATTCACTTGATTTTAGTGGTTGTGCGGGCACAGGGGAAAATTAATTTTAGCTTTAGCTTATTTTTCCCACAGAAAACAACCATTTTGCTTATATCATTGAATTCTGTGCCCTTGATAACGTAATTCAATGTATAAGCTTTTCAATTTTTGTCGGTGTCCACTTTTTTCTTTTTTCTTCCATAATAATTCTTATAATATATATATATATATATATTTTAATACTTACAGCTTTAATTCATAATAATTGACGGTGGCAGGTTATGTTTAATTAATGTTAATATATATATATATATATATATATATATATATATATATATATATATATATATATATATATATATATATATATATATATATATATATATATATATATATATATCCATATATATATATATATATATATATATATATATATATCTGACATTTGTCATACTGTAACTCTCGAATTTATGAACCGATTTGGATGTAATTCGGTATGTACATAGTACATACCAATGTCTCGACCGAGTTCGTTGGCCAGATTCATCCGCCATTTTGTTTCAAAATGGCGGCCATTTAAAATTTTCTTAACAATTTTAAATTTGAAATGTGGTACCAAAGAATTGAAAATGGAAAATATTTTTTTCTTATGTATTTGACCTTTATACAAAGATTCCGGAGCAGTTTTTGTTTCGTCTATATCTTAAAAAATGGCTGAGTTATAGCATTTTGAATTTCTAGCGTGGCTGACATTTTGAAACGTCCTGAATTTTGTCACGCGATAAAAGGCGTATTTATGAAGCGATTTGGATGTAACTTCGTTTGTACATAGTACATACCAATGTCTCGACCGAGTTCGTTGGCCAGCTTCATCCGCCATCTTGTTTAAAAATGGCAGCCATTTAAATTTTTAAGGAAAATTTAAATTTGAAATGTGGTACCAAAAAATTGAAGATTGAAAAAATATTTTTTTTTATGTATTTGACCTTGATACAAAGACTCGGGAGCAGTTTTTGTTTCGTCTATATCTCAAAAAATGGCTGAGTTATAGCATTTTGAATTTCTAGCGTGGCTGACATTTTGAAACATCCTGATATTTGTCACGTGATAACAGGCGTATTTATGAACCGATTTGGATGTACTTTGGTATGTACATAGTACATACAAATATCTCGACCGAGTTCCTTGGCCAGCTTCATTCGCCATCTTGTTTCAAAATGGCGGCCATTTAAAAAAAATTTAAAAATTTAAAATTTAAAATGAGATACCAAAATATTAGAAAATGAAAAAGATTTTTCTTGTATGTGTTTGACCTTAATACAAAGATCCCGGAACAGTTTTTGTTTCGTCTATATCTAAAAAAATGGCTGAGTTATAGCGTTTTGAATTTCTATTGTGGCTGACATTTTAAAACGACCTGATTTTTGTCACGCGATAACAAGCGTATTTATGAACCGATTTGGATGTTACTTGGTCTGTACATAGTACATACCAATGTCTCGACCGAGTTCATTGGCCAGATTTATTCGCCATTTTGTTTCAAAAGGGTTGCCATTTAAAAAAAATTAAATTTAAAATTTAAAATGAGGTATTAAAAAATTGGAAAATGAAAAAGATTTTTTTATGTGTTTGGCCTTGATACAAAGATTCCGGAGCAGATTTTGTTTCTGAAAATTTGTTCTTTTGTTTATATCTTAAAAAATGGTTGAATTATAGCACTTTGAATTTCGTATGGCTAACATTTTTAAATGATCTTGTATTTGTCACGCGATAACACACGTATTCGCCTATTTCCATGTGAGAAAGCATGTGGATAGTATACATCAACATCTCAGCCAAATATAAGTTATTTTAAATAAAAGCAGCTTGGATAAAGCTGACTAATTTCGTGAAATTCTCATTCATAATGATTTACTATTGATAAAAATTAGTATTGAATCTCCTATATTCGGTTTCCACTAAATTGAGCTTCGTGTGTTTGAATAATATAAGTTGGCTTTTTTAAAATAAGGTATTTGAAAGCTACCTCTTCCTTCCGGCACTGGCCGGAAGGACTTTTTAAAATTGTTGTTAGTTTGCAATTACCACTCATTTGGATATATTTTAAATAAAAATCATAAACTGCTTTGGTCGCAATTCTGGCTCTCTTGGTAATATTTTTTTTTTTTTTTTTTTTTTTTTTTTTTTCAAAGCTGTGATTTGCATCTTGTTTTAGGTACTTTTACTGATATTTGTTTAAAATATCTGAGGAAGTCGGTGAAATATTTGAGGATTGAATATTAAAACAATCATAAACTTTTCTGTACTACTGTAAAATGAACAAAAGTAGTTGTCATTTAAAAATAACGTTGTATATTAGAGACAGTTTTCATAAGAATTACATTTTTTGTGAACAAAATGCTCTAAAAAGTTTTCAAAAAATATGTGTAACACTTAAACGTTACCAACAAATATTAAAACATTGCATTTATAAAGAATATGATAAGAAATAGTCATACTCTTCGGATAAAAGAAGCATACATTGCTCGACAGAAATGTTTTCGAAATAAGTAGCACACTGGGCTGATTGTGCATTTTTCGAAAATATTTGAGTAAGAATTAGTTGTAAAAAAAAAAAAAAAAAAAAAAAAAAAAAAAAAAAAAAAAACATTTTTTTTTTAAATTTTTTATCGACTTTTCTTCTATGGTTTCTAAAGGCAATGGAATTTTAAGAAGTTTATTATATTGCTGTACAAATTCTTTCTACATGAGAAATTGTAACAGAGTTTCATATTTTAATAGATTTATGTATTATCATTTTTTTTCGGAAATATATTTTTGTATATTAGTAAAAGTACATTTATGTATAGGAAAATATATTATCGGATGCCAGTATAATTAATTACCCTAATTTATGTGCTACATGCATAAAAAGTTAAAAACTTTTTGAGCACAATTAAAAAAAAAAACATATTGAATAAATAGAGATAGAAAAATGGTTCTTTTAGTTCAGAGAAGCTAGTGGAGATCTCAAAGATTCCGTTGGTTTCAAAAAAGCAAACAAATAAACAAAATGAAATGAAATAGAATAAAAATTATTATTATCAAAAAATGAAAACTGTGCATTAGGTATTTTATTTTATTTTATTACTATTTTATACAAATTATTTAACTGTATCGGACTATTGATGAGAAATTATTTTTATTGATATAATGATTTGAAATATCTAAAGAAATACTTTCGAAAATGCATAACACACTCCAAATAAAAAAAGAGTGATTATTCACTCCGGAGGAGTGAATAGCCACTCTATCGCAGAGTCAAAATAGGCCCAACCTCTTTGGAGTGACTATTCACTCTGAACAAAAGTGAAATTTTTGACTCTCTGAAAGAGAGAATAGTCACTCCTGGGAAGTGAATATTCACTATAAACAGGGGTGGGTAATCAATCTTTCGGAGGAGTGACTATTCACTCTTGCTAAAGGAGCGCGGTTTTTCACCCCTGGTAGGAGTGAATAGTCACTCTTTCATAGGAGGTAATGTTCATTTTTTATGTAGTCATTTCTTTTTTTATTTTACTTTTATGGGCAATTTAAAAGAATCACATCTTTTACAGCATGCAATGAAAATAGATACAACCGTGGTAAAGATTGAAATAAAATACTTTATTAGCAATATTTATTCATAGTTTGTAACACTAGTTGAACTTTTAAGGAAAAAAATCAGTTAAAGTTACATATGAATTTAAATTAGATTACTAACAGAAATAAACTAATATATTTTATTGCAATCTTATCCTTTGTGTTTGCTTTTATTGCATGCCTTATAAAAATATTACTTTTAAAGTTTTATAAATAACTTTTTATTATGTGGATGTTATATGTTTAACAATGTTTGATTTCATTTTAATTTTTGTTTTAAATATAAATTTCTTTTTACAGTATTTTTTCCGTGAATTGTTGCTATTTTGGCAAAGTCCTATTGTTCTAAACTATTTTTCATTTTTTCACATAAAAACAATGCTTATAAACTTACATATTTTTTTAAAATGAGTTCTAAGCATGATTTAAACATTAAGAATGTGTGTGTATTTTTTTTATCCACTGCGATTTGCTTTTGTTTTATTTAAAATGAGCATGGAGTCTAATTTTTAAGTTCTCTGGAATATGTATATATTTTTCTTTGAAACATATTCCTTAACTTAATCATGATTTCTAATTTTCGCCCATTATTGCCGAAAACAATTCTTATTAATGAAACAAAAAGTAAGCCATATTTAATTTAATTTTTTTATTCCCGTAGATATTGTATTTTGGAATATGAGCAAAATAGATTTGATATGTTTTATAGGAAAAGATTGACCTAGGAAATCGAAAAAAAATAAATATAAAAATAAACACATTACATTTATCTGTATCTGTATGAATTTTAATAAAAATAAAGTAAATGACTGCATAGTTCTTATTGTTTGAAAAACATTTTAATGTAAAAAAGTAGTTATTAATCTCTTTAAAAAAATATTCAGATTATGTAAGAAAATACGAACTGTTTAAAAAATATACTAAAGCTGTCTTATCGATAAACTTCAAAACAGTCATAAAAAACATTTTATTTCAATGCTTAAATATCATGTTTTATTTCTTACTGCCAAAAATTACGTGCATCAAAAACGTAGAAAATGCGTTTAAATTGAAGGAAAATTAATAATTTATGCAGAATGTCTATAATTAATTTATTTTATACTACTCAGTCTCGAAATTTTAAAATCATAAACCGCAGAAAAAGCTTACATACAGTTTAAAAAAATTAATGTACCATCTAGAGACGGCCGATTTTCATTCACGGCACTCGGGCCGGGCCAACTTATTTTATCTGTACAGAGCTTGGACTGGTTTCATTGCTAGTCTTCACGGCCCAAAATTTTCAGTCGGAGTTTTGACACAGCCCGTATGAAAATCATTCTCTCCGCGTGGCCTGGTCCATTCAAAGGTCAGTTAATTTAGGCCTGGCCCAAATTTTTTTGCAAAAAATACATACATTTTTAAATCGACACTACTCTACTCTTAAGCATTTTTTTTTTTTTTTTTTTTTTTTTTTTTTTTTTTTTTAAGAATAGTAGTTTTCTACGCTTATTAAAATATAACTAAATTAAAATATAGTAAAACGTGTGCAAAGGAACCTGCCTATGATGGAGCCCTGTTTTAAACTGTAAAACGTCTTGATCCATGCAAAATTATTATACTAATACGTAAGAAAATAATATATAATACATTTACACTTGCTAAGAAGGGAACTTGTCCATAACACATTTCTTTTTTTTTTTTTTTTTCTATATAATTCCGTCTTAGAAGATTTTACTGTATACTATTTTTCAGATTTTTAACACTTCAATACATAGAATATGGATTAACAATAATAATGATAACCTAAGCATTTACATGCAAAAAATAGAGATTCATTAAAAAAATAAATATCCCAGCCTGCGGCACTTCTATAAAAATGAAGATTATAAACATGAAAAAAAAAAAATGTTAAGATAAATATTTTGGGTCAGAACTCCTCGTACGAGACAAATTTTTAACAAAATCGACGTAAAAATCGATGTTTTGTATAAATTCACTCGTGCCGAACTTTTAAGTATTGTACCGAACCGGGCCACTATTTTTTCTACGATTCGGGCTGGGCTCGCGCCAAACTTTTAATTTTCGTATCGGGCCGCGCCGGGCCGAATTCTTTTTCTATGTTTCGGGCCGGGCCGGGCCCGGGCCTGGAAATTTCGGTCCGTTCAGACCTCTAATACCAACCTTTTCGTTATATCATAATCATGAAATATCATATTTTAACTCCGAAACAATAATAATGATGATAAATACTCTAAGTGTGTAAAATCTGATATCAGTATAAACCAAAAAAGAAAAAAACAAAATCTCACCGAACGGCAAATTAATTTTGATTACTTCGCATCTGCTATGAATTGGAAGAAATCCAGATATCCTCGAGTCACTCAGCTTTGCAAACGAAACATATAAAATTTATTATTATTATTATTTTACTTTTTCGATCGTTGGAAAACGTTGGAATAGGATTGAAAAAGTTGAATGGGGAGAATAAATACAGTAAAATCTGTCTAAGGCGGAATCGATTGGGACCGAGAAAATTTTCCGCCGTAGACAATATTCCGCCTTATGCAAATCAGTAAAAAAAAAAAAAAAAAAAAAAAAAAAAAAGACTGTTGCGTATTTTTTATGTTTGTAATCTTCAGAACCGTTCTTAACGTGAAATATTATTTAGTATAAGTATTTTTGTAGTTCGAATCTCAGCAAAACTATTGCTTCCCAACAACCAAATGGGTCTATTATTTTCACACCATAATAATGCATACATATTTTTTTTTAAACAAAAAAACAAAAACAAAAACAAAAACATGATTTTGCACATGTATTTATTTATTTAATTTTTTATATATAGAGATAGAGTTTTATGTATGAGATTTTGCATTTTATGAATTTAATGAAAAGTATAAAAGTAAAAAATGTTTCAGATTTTTATTTGTTCACTCGGCATTTTCTTTTTATTTACAATCGTTTACAGTTTTTCACACAAATAAACTCCTATTTTTCTCAGCGAAATGGATTAAAATACGGTATATAAAATTAAACTATACTATTCTAAATTATTTTTCTTTTCAACTATCCTAATAATTTTAAAAAAATTAAAAAATTATTGTTTTAAAAACTTTGTTTTTTAAATTTTAAATGTATGACTTTTTTTAAATCTCGTAGTCTTGTATTTACAGTTAGAATATAGGTCTGTAATTTTTTTTTTTTTTTTTTTTTTTTTTTTATTATTATTATTATAAGAGTAATAAAAAAAACAAAAAACAAAAACACGCATATTTTAAATGTAACACTGAAAAAAAAAAAAAAAAAAAAAAAAAAAAATAGAAATCTGTGTTAAAAATTGTAAATAAAAAGAAAATGTTGTCGGCCTCTGCATAGTTTCTTTTGCTTTTCATTAAATCCGCAAAAATGCAAAATTTCATAAAAATTCTTTCGCTGTAAAAAAAATGAATGAGCAAAAATATGTTTTTTATTAATATTTGTATTTTATATGTATTTATTTATATGTATTTGGTCTATTAATCAGTTTTAAATTTTCGTTTACTGAATGTTTTTTATTTTTAAAAAATCCTTTTTTCCGTCTTATGGAAAAATTTGTTTACCGCGGGACCTTAAAATCCTTTCCGTTTCCGCGTTATTCAGATTCCGGCTTATGGAGCACGTATTAGTGTTATTTTCTATGGATTCGCCGGGACTTCAAAATATTTCCGCAGTAGACAGATTTCCGGCTTACACAGAGTCCGCCTTAGACAGATTTTACTGTATTTACACCCATTTTTTTTTTTATTCACATTGGCGGAATTAATGAAATTTTCATTATCTTTTGCTAACCATTTGTGTGCTTTTCAATTGTTAAAACAATTATATTCAAACCGCTACATGAAGAAACATAATAGACAATCTCTTTTCTAGGAAATCAATTTTCTAGGAATAGAATCCTCGATCAATCTTTTTCTATACAAAATACAACTATTTGGCTAATCTAACATATCTACACGAATAAATGGTTAAAATTAAATAAGACTTACCTTTATTTTATGTATTCCATTAAGAATAAGTTTAAAGATATCCTAATCTGTTAATCGTAAAATGGCGGACGAAAAAGTGATCATTTTTCTTATCTTACGAGGGCGCTGTCGCCTTGCTGTTCCTGATTGGTTAATAAGCAATGCATACGTAAGCCACTCTTTCGGGAGTGACTGTTTCACTTTCGATAACGGAGTGAGATATTGCACTCCTTTCTAGAGAGTGGAAAATTCCACTCTTTAAGGAGTGTATTTTTACAAAATTCATTCCTAAAAGAGTGAAAATGCCTGTCACTCTTTCAAAGAGTGGGCTTTTCACTCCTCCCCATTTTAGAGTGCAGTAAAAATGCCAGGTTACGCAATAAATGTCCATGGAAGCTAATATTTGCAAACTCTTTATTGCATCCCTGTGTATGATCTACACAATTTAAACACACGATGCATAATCAAAATGCATAACACATGTAAAAACGCACACTACTGTTAAAAAAAAAAAAAAAAAAAAAAAAAAAAAAAGCTCCGATTTTTTAAGCTGCAAACTTATACACTGCTGCGATACAGATATATAAGCTGCGAACACAATAGCAACTCGACTTTCCCCAGACTTTGAACTTCTTACACCATTCTTACGGAAAGCAGCTTCTACATTTTTCGGCAACTGTGTTGGCAGACTGTGTGGCAGCACCTTGTGTTGTAAAATACAGACTTTTTAAAAGTGTAGTTCCAACAATTATCGTTAATAATCTTTTTTCTGCGTATCTTTCCAACTAAAAGGTTCATTCTATGCACATCATAGTCTAAAAAAATATATGTTGCATTTCAGTGATCCATATCAATACTAATATTTTTGAAATATCGTAATATCATTGAAATTCACCGAAAATGATTATACTGTAATAGAACTATTTTGATCAACACTGTACTTGAACTGTAAATAATATGTCTTCTTTATTTCATATTCAATTGAAGCATGTTGTAATCCACCTTTATAATACATATCATCTTCTTTATATTTCAAATACGAATTATTTTTAAAATGTATTACAAATATTTTTTCCTTTATTATGTTTCAGAATTCTTTGGCGTGTCTTTGTAAACGAGTGATAAATGATACACACTTCATTTTCCATAGCATGCATTATGTGGATCAATATCTGAAAATTGGACAACTTGCATCACTGCCAATAATATTTCATTAATTATACTAAAACCCAACACTGCAAGATGTAATGTATTGTAACATTTGTTCTAACAATTACCAAAAAGGTATACATAATGATGTATAAATAATTAATTTTAAGCTTTAAACAAACAAAATTATTATTTCAGTCCCTGTCCCCAAGTACAAAACTTCAATATTAAATAAATGCTGTAAACATTCCAATAAATATTATTAACATTTGCCATTTAATTTTTATATCTATTTATTTTCAGCATCAGAAAATATAATTATCTTTATTAGTATAGATTGTATAGTAAAATATTGTAGTAAATATATTTGTCCATGAGATTGAACATCACCTCAGTCCTTCTAACACAGATTTAGGTTAAAACATACTAGGTGGCGCTGGAAGATTTATTTCCATTGCAACAGCAACTAATGTTCAATTAGCCACTATGGATGAATGTAAGTTGTTTTTTCTGTTTATCGCATTTTTAGAAATATTTAGTTTTTGTTTTTAATAGGGATGAGTATTTTTTATAGCGTCTTTCATGTACCCATATTTAACTTTTTATATATAAAAAAGCTCATTGCAACGTTATTTATGTAATATACAATTGTCACTTGGCATATTTAATAATTTAAATATGTGCAAAAGGATTCAACAAAATTGCTGTGCAGCTGTTATTACGAAAACATCACACCAGTCCCAGATATTAAACACTGAGTATGATGTTAACAGATATTTTCGTCCATAAACATTTTTCCTACGCATAAAATATACATCCTGATTTCAAAACACCACAGCGTTTAAATGTCAAAACATGTATCATAGTATATAATTGTATGTGGTATTTGGTACATTAATTAAACAAAAATTGGAATGGAATTGCCCGGTATTCAGATATTGACCCATATAGTAAATCACCTTAAAATATAGAAAATAAATTGCAATTTAAACATATTTATGAGAGTTAGAGTACGGTGGCAGGGAGAAATCACAGGAGGTAAACGTTATAATCACTATATAACTATGTTGTAAAGTATTAATACGAGAATAACGAAATTTTATTAATTATTAAAAGTCCGGTCTCATTTCTGTTATTAATAGTATACGGCTTAGATTTTTTTCCAGTTTAAAATCGAAAATTTAATGAGACGTACAGAACTTTCGATAAAAAACTACCGAAAAATAATTATATATAAATAAATGTACATAAAACCAAGTTTTGATTGTTGGTTGATTTTTGACGGCCGACTATCTACTCTTGTGATATAGGCCCTAGAGGGAGTGCCCTTCGTTGGATTTTTTCACCACACGAATAATTCATAACAGTTAAGGGAACCTAACCCGTATTTACGCATGGAAATCCAAGGTTTCGAAGAAAACCACGATAACTCCGAAACGGTTAGGCCGACGGGCGCGATTGGGCTCGAACCCAGCACCTACCGTCTACCAGTTTCGAGAGCAGAACCTCTCAGCCACTGGTGGGGCAAACCAAGTTTTGAAAATTTTGCGTTTAATACTTTTAAAAATATAACGTTCCGAAGTTTTTCTGCTGCAAATATAATCTAAATCCTAAAATGTGAAACAAAGTAAACTTGAATAAACAAACAAACAAAAAAAAGCAATATAAAGAACAAACAATTTTTTAATAAGCAACAGCTTTATTTTAGACGTTTTCATTTTCCTTTTATAAATATCTTAGCGAAAATTATTTTCCTTAAATTAATAAAGCACTTCAAAATGTATATTCTTATAAAATGTGTATTACAACAAAAATCTTTTACTTGAGTAAAATTCAAAATTTAATTTTTTAACTATTTAAGTAAATGCATGAGAGGTATAATTTATATTTAAGTTTGAATCTATTTTAAATGTGGCTTTTTTAACTATTGTTATTTCTCTTACATGTATATTTTTTGAATAAAACTCATTTGATAGTCTTGTGTATAAATTGATTACAAAATCTAAAAATATCACTCTTTATTGTAGTTTTTTACGCACGGGAGTTGACAAAGATAAGAGAAGTTTAAATTTTTAACTTACCTCGGCATCAGTTATTACATGATACATCTCTAAAAATTTTCTTGGACAATGCATATATCTTCCCATTTGCTTCGATATTTTTTAAGATGCCACAGTAAAAAAGTTATTGCCCCAAATTGTTCATTTTCATGAGAATGCATATAAATGCATTTTTCTGATTTAATTATTTAAAAAATTAGACAATTTAAAATCTTTATAAGCTTGGAAAATTCCTAGTTTTGAGTACCACTATTTTCAAATAGTTTTGGTCGCCTAATTTAATCGCAGATTTCTTTCAGTTGTGTTTTAACAGATTATGCGAGCCTTGATATTTAATCAGAAATAACTTGTTTTAAATTGGACAATAGTAGCAATTGTCTATTTTATTCGCAATAACAGTAATGAGTGTTGGCAGATCTACGTGAGATTTTATGGAGTAAGAGATACTCTATCACATAACTTGGCATTTATAATTTACAAACTTCTTGACAACGTTTATTAAAGATCTACTACAAATATTCTAAATTACTGTATATCACGTTAAAAAAGAGCTTCGAAAACGTAACAGAACAAAACAACAAAAAATAAACTTGTTGCTTATAATAAAGGTATCAGTTAACATAGCACAATGTTTAGCATACTTGATATAAATAAATAGAGACTGGTGATGAATATTTTGTACTGATAAAAGTAAACAATGAGCTACTAACTAAGCATTTGAAGATTTTCGATAACATAAGCGATAATTTTCATCAAATTTATTTCAATAGGACTGCTTCAGTGTTTTCTCAACATTGAATTTGTGTTAAAACGGGCATTTGGCGAATCACGTGATTAAAATACCGTGTGAAATACACTGTGTACACACAAAAAATAATTTCCAGGTGGAATAGTCGTTAGATGTTTACGAAAATGGCAACACAAAACCTTATTTTGTATAAAAACTCAAAATGATTTTGTAAATAATTATTTTCTTTTTTTAAATAATTTTTAAAAATTGTAAAATGAGGACATCGTATGTGAATGCTGCATGATAAATGTACTTTATAACGTTAATAAATAATAAAAAAAGAAATTACTTATTTCATTTAATTACTGCTGACGTTTAGAAAAAAAAAAACAACGTGTGTATAAGAAAACAAAATATGCATAACATAACGATAACTTCTGTAAGTAGAATTCACCAATGAAAGTAGTTACCTCTCGTTCGTTTTTGAAACCGAAGAAGCTATTATTATTGTATGGTAAAAGTAATTAAAAAAATTGACAGGGAAATTTTTGTTCCGCAATTAGTTTTACAGGAGGCAGAAAAGTGAAATACTTGTTAATTAAATCATAAAGGCGATATCAAAGCGGGAAACTACAGAGGTAAATTATTTTTGAGTTTATAACAAATGATTTTTTAATCCATTTTCATCTATATGAACTTTTCCCTTCTGTTTATCGTCATCATGCGTTACTTGAGATAATGTGTGGGGCATATTTGCATTGTAGATTTTTAATCATTGATTCAATCTTCAATACCCTTTGAACACAGTATTGAGTACAATTATTTTAAACAAATTTGTGTCCATCCACGAATTGTAAGAATAACAGATATGTTCAAACATTTATTTATTTTTTAAAAATGTTTTGGTAATATCTAAAAGTAATTTTTGAAATCGGTTATACGATTTCTAAATTATATACCTAGATATCATCTTTCACAGTATTAAACAATGAAGTTTTATTACAATCTTTTGTAAATCTGACTGTGTAGGAAAGTGTTTTACAATGTATTCTCGACGCCTGATGTTTTAAGTCGATTTACAATAATGTGTAAATTCTAAATATATTTGAAATACATTTATTAGAATAATTAGAAGACGATAAATATATGTTCTAGGTGTGTAAAAAATTTTATTGTTGCAAGATATATTTTTGTATAATGAAAGAATGGAATCTATATAGGATAGTACCTTCGATTCTTAGTGAATTCTTTTTGAAAGCACCATCGTATATATTTTTTTCTTTAATGACTTAAATGAAACACATTTACTCAACTGTGTATACAAGGTATATCTAAATTATTTATTTAGAATTGAAAATTTTATAATACATGTGAACGCAAACAATTTTTCTATAGGAAACCAGGGTCAAAATAAATTTATTAAATGGAAAATACAGGATTCATATTTAAAAAGTCCTTCCGGCCAGTGCCGGGAGGAAGAGGTAGCTTTCATATTTCTTATTTTAAAAAAGCCAACTTATATTATTCAAACACACGAAGCTCAATTAAGTGGAAACCGAATGTAAGAGATTCAATACTAATTTTTATCAATACTAAATCATTATGAATGAGAATTTCGCAAAATTAGTCAGCTTTATCCAAGCTGATTTTATTTAAAGTAACTTATATTTCGCTGCCAAATTCGGCGATTTCTTAAAGTGTCTGAAATTTTAAGACAACATGGTGGATGAGGCTAACCAGTGAACTTGGTCGAGACCTTAGTAATTTCTGTGCACATGCTCACTCACATCGGAATCGGTTGATACATACGAGTGCTGTCGCAGGCAAAAAATCAGATTTTTCAAAATGTCACCCACGTTAGAAATTGAAACTGCTATATCTGAGCCATTTTTTAAGATAAAGACAAACAAAAAATGCTCCTGAATCCTTATATCAAGGTCAAATACTTAAGAAAGAAACCTTTTTCAATTTCTAATTTTTTTGCACCTCACTTTAAATATATATTTTTTTAATTTAATGGCCGCCATTTTGAAACAAGATGGCTGATGAAGCTGGCCAGCGAACTTGGTCGAGATATTGATGTATACTATCCACATGCCTTCTTCCATCGAAATAGGCGAATACGTGTGGTATCGCGAGACAAATACAAGATCGTTTCAAAGTTTTAGCCATGATAGAAATTCAAAGTGCTATAATTCAACCACATTTTAAGATATAAACAAAAGAACAAATTTTCAGAAACAAAAACTGCTCCAGAATCTTTGTATCAAGGCCAAACACATAAAAAAAATCTTTTTCATTTTCCAATTTTTTAATACCTCATTTTAAATTTTAAATTACATTTTTTTAAATGGCAACCCTTTTGAAACAAGATAGCGAATGAAGCTGGCCAACAAACTCGGTCGAAACATTGGTATGTACTATGTACAGACCAAGTTACATTCAAATCGGTTCATAAATACGCCTGTTATCGCGTGACAAAATCCAGGGCGTTTCAAAATGTCAGCCACGCTAGAAATTCAAAATGCTATAAATCAGCCATTTTTTAAGATATAGACGAAACAAAAGCTGCTCCCGAATCTTTTTATCGAGGTCAAACACATAAGAAAAAATATTTTTTCAATTTTCAATTTTTTGGTACCACATATCAAATTTAAATTTTTCTTAAAATTTAAAATGCCGCCATTTTGAAACAAAATGGCGGATGAAGCTGGCCAACGAACTCGGTCGAGACATTGGTATGTACTATGTACTATGTATATTGGTATGTACTATGTACGATTTTGAATTACATCAAAATCGGTTCATAAATACGAGAGTTACAGTGTGACATAGGTCAGATATATATATATATATTGATATATATATATCAACATTTGAACGGAGGGTGGTTTCGGGGTGTGGGGTCATGATCGATGAAAATATACCAAAATTTTTTGAAATCGCTTTCCTCCGAACGGCTGCAATAGGTAGCTTTTTGTAAAGAAAGCTACCTAAAATTTTATTCATGACTGAAACAACAATGAAGAATATTTGGAGTAATTTTCAACAGACTTATTTGTCTGTATGCTAAATGGGTCGAATTCAGCCGTATGACTTTTAATATTCGGTAAGTATCTCACAGTGCATACAGTTCCGCTGTCCAATTTGCAGTGTAATTCCCTTTTATGACATTTTAGCAAATTTATTTAGCAAATTTGACAGAAAGCAAATTTATTTTATTTAGGATTTTTCAAAAATGTCTTCCATAATGTTACAGTTGCAAACGAAAATGTGGCCTAAGTGGGTTGCTCTTTGTACTGTAAATTGATTAAATGGATGAAAATCTGTCTTCTTTATGCAAAAAAAAATGTCTTCATACAAGGACGTGAATTTGAAAACTCGCCTTATCCAGAAAATCAAATTTTGAGAAATCGCGAAAACCTCTGATTGCGTCCATTGAATTTCATTGTAAACCAAGATTTTACTATGCCAAATAAAGAAGATAAAACTAGGTATTTTTGAAGATAGTAGTGTTTTTTTCGATGCAGATTCACCAATGAAATAGACTCATAGAGAAATCACGATTTTTGTAATTTTCTGTAAGACGACTTTCGAAACTCACGTCCTCAAAGGTATTAGCTCCTTTTACAATCTTGATCATTTGTTCAAATACACTTTGTGTAGTAAAAAAAAAATATGTTTTTACTTAACACTATTTATACTAATAAATGTATCTAAGATCGAAACGTTTTTCTACTCTAAAGATTTAGTTGATAAAAAAATTCCTGAAGAAAAATGTATTTTACAAAATAAACAAAAAACACATTTCGTCTTTCCGCCAATAATTAGATTGCTAAGTAGAAAAATAATAACAATTTAGAAAATGAATTAAATATTCTCTTCCTTCTAAGAATGTTATTTCATAACTAAAAACAAAGATTTAGTTTTCAGCTTTTTCCTTTTTTAATGCAAAATACCTAAGGAAATTAGTATTTTAATTAAAATCGCTGAACGATTAAATAAAGGTGTTTTTCTTCAAAACTTTTGCGCCAGCAGGATGTTCTTTGCTTATTTTCTGTCACGTACAGAAGTTTGAAATTACTTATATACGCATATTTATATTCAACAAATATAAACAAAAGTTATTCTTAACAGAACATTATCCTTCTGTTTTTATTCATGGTATTTTTTTTTTATTAAGAAATAAAAACAAAACTTTACTGGTTCTTTCCGAATTCGGTGAATTCAATAAAAAGCATGTGTTTCCTGTAATACATCATGTGCAGTCTGTTAAAATAATTCTAATACTGTTTTAATGCTCAGATGTTATAACTATTACTATATTATTAGATGTTATAACTATAACTTCTATTACGTATTTTATTTATGTCATTTAGATTATTTTAGTATAGAAATAGATCAAAAAGTAATTCATAGCCATTTTCATGTATATATACTAAAAACACCTATCAGCTTCTACAAATACGATATATTACATTTAACCTCTAAAAGAGAGCCTTTGTTAAATGACAGTCATTTCAGTAAAAGAAAGAAAGTTTAATGGCCATATCTTAACTTATAAGCTTTTTTTAAATGGCAAAATCATAATCAGTCATTAAGGTGGCAAACGGTAAATATCTCTCAAATTGGAAGGCATAATCTTCTTAAGGAAATTAGGTTATACAGACTTAGGAATGATAAATAAAATACCGAATTTCATCAACTTTTCCAACTATTGCATTAATGTAACTTTTGCGGAATGTAAACTGTTAAACATATGCAGCAAAATGAACGGTTATTCCACCGTTTTATAGGTAATGATTATTTAACTGTATTTTAATAGCTTCTGACCATATTGTAGTCAATATAATATAGTCATATTTGCAAGTGTGGGAAAAACGTTCGGACCAGGATTCGAAGCAGGGATCTCTTGGCTGAAGCCGCTAATGCTCAGTGATGACTCCTTTAGCAGAGCATTGGCGATTTCTGCCAAGTAAACTCTGGTTCGAATCCTGGTCCGGGCATTTTTTCACCTACTCTGACATTTACAACTCATGTGGTTTATTTACCCATTAAATAATTGTGTTAAAAATTAATCTAATATCATTACAAATGCTGCGTTTTTTGGAGTTCCATAACCTGCGAATTATTCTGATTGGCTTATTCAGTTACCAGACCAGATGCTGTATTCGTTGAGATTAGCTGGAGAATTAGGTCCTTAATAACAGCGTTTCTGGAGTTCCTGCGATTTATTCTGATGGGCTGATGCAGTTATCAGATCAGATGCTGTATTCTTTGAGGTTAGCTGGAGAATTAGGTCCTTAATAATAGTGTTTATGGAATTCCATAACCTGCGATTTATTCCCATGGACTGATTCAATTATCAGATCAGATGCTTTATTCGTTAAGTTTAGCTGGGATAATTTGGTCCTTAATATTGAGCATTGCCGGCTTCAGCCAACAGATCCCTGGTTTGAATTCTGTGCTGGATATCCTCCTTCCTCCCTTTCACTTGGAAGTTTACAACTCATATTATTTATTTACCACTTAAATAAATGTGCTAAAAATCAATCCAATATAAAATCATAAAACTTTCATAATATAGTTAATTAGCCATTATTGATAAAAACGGTCGCATTGCGCGACAGTTTATTGCATATGTTCAACAGTTTACAAACATAAACGGTCTAAACAAGAAAGGCATCTTTTATTCTAAAATATTTCATCAGAAATCACGTAAATGATAAAACTCACTTTGGAAATTTGACACTTTAAAAATATGTGTGGTAACTTTCATTATTCTAAATTCCTTCATTTTTTCATTTTACTTTATCTACATTATTAAACAGATACAGAGTACTGCTATAATTATTACACTGACATTTAAACTGTGATTATGTATATTTTACAGCTTATCTCAGATTGATTTGTTTTATTGAATTTAAATTAAGTTATAAATTTGATAAAGTTAAGATTTTGATACAAAAATGTAAGCTACAAAGCATACAAATAGTTGAAATTTTGAATTTTTAAAACAAGCAGTGTTTTAAGGTATGTATATTATTTAAAGCACCTTATACATACAGTGGTGGCCAAAATTGTGGACATTTTTTGAAATTTTAATGTTTTATAACTTTGTGTGCTTATTGAATATATTAATTTTCACTTAAATAAAAAATGTTTATATACCAAATTAAAGAAAATTTAACGTAGAATTTAATAAAAAAACAGAATTAAAATATGTACATTACAAAACATGTTACACTTACTTTAGTCTAAATTACAAGCACAATTAGTCATGAATGCTGTATTGTAATAAAAGCTTCCTAGCCAATCAAAATGATTGTTCTGAGAACCAATCAAATGCCAGTAAATAAACTGTAGTATGTTTTGATTTGTAAAAGCGGTATTTTGCTGGAATGAGTTTTTCAGAAGGGTTTTGTGCATTTAAATGTATTTAAATAGATTTTTTTAATACAAATTAAATTTAAAACAATGTCATGAATCTGGCGTACAAAAGTTTTTCTTACGTTATCAAGAAACTAAATCGGGGATAAATAACCCAAGATCAGGCCGAAAAAATGCTTCTGAGGATAGAGGGAAAAAAAAAAAAAAAAAAAAAAAAAGATATGCCTCAAAGATAGAAGAATTTTATCATATGCTGTTAGATGTGAAATGAATGCAACGGGTATTTCAGTTATTTCAAGAACAATAAATAGAAGAAATGCCGGTTTTGGAATGAAAGGTAGAATTTCGAGGAAAAAAATAAATCTTCAGTAACGCAAGAAACGAGTTCTGTGGGCAAAATAATACACTAATTTGTCAGAAAATCAATGGAAACTAATAGTCTGGAGCGACGAGAGTAAAATATCGCTATTTGGTAGTAAGGGGCGAAAATATGTGAGATGTAGAGTAGGGAAAGAGCTGTATCCTGATTGCATTGAAGCATCTACAGAGAACCCAACAAATGTCATGAATTGGGCATGTCTTCAGATGGTGTGGACCGCATTCAAGTGATTGATAGCACTCTGAAAGAAAGAAAAAGAAAACATCGAAAATTTACTGGAATCAAAATTGATACCTTTCATCAGGGATCGCTTATTTATCTTTCTATTCTCCATTTCTTTTCTTTCTTATTTATATTTATATTTCTCCATTTATCATTCAGCAGTATTCAGTTCCCTACCATATGATAAAAATATGCAAAGAATGGTTAAAAAATAAAAGCATACAATTATTACCCTGGCCAGAGAACTGCCCTGATCTGAATCATATAGAAAATTTGTGGCGACGTTCCAAAATCCTTGTACGAAAAAAGCGTCCATCTAATAAATTGCAACTTATTGAAGCTATAATTCATTTTTGGCATCATGTGATTAAAAAGGATGAACTTCAAACTCTAGTTATCTCAATCAAAAGACGCTGTGAAGCTGTAATAAAAAACAAGGGTTATCTTACTAAATATTGAATGTCTAAATGTAACTTTAAAATACAATGAAATATAAGATAATTCTTATTTTTTGTAAGCAAACCTTTTTTTGTAATACAGAAATTTTAATTACATTTTTTAGTTAAATTCTACATTAATTTTCCTTGAATTTGGTATTTAAACATTTGTATTTAAGTGCAATTTATTATACTCTTCAAAGTTATAAAACATGAAACTTTCAAAAAATGTCCACAATTTTGGCCACCGCTGTATATATTTTTTTCAAAATCGGCTTTAATAATCATAGCCCAGTGGTTAAAGGGTTGAATTCGGAATTAATTAGGGGAAAGCTGGAAATTGTTTTAATCCCTTCTGTTTAGGTCTTATATGAATAAGCTATGTTTCCCCCCCTCATACTAGGTGAGCGTTAGGAAATATGTATAGAATTATATTTAAAAAAAAAACACGTTTTTTTTTACATACCATAACAATATCTCAAAACAGCTAACTCTGTGAAAAACATTGTCAATACAAATGTTGTAGAGCTTAAAATTCTGAGTAAAATGAGTACCTACATTCAATACTTATGTTGGATATTAAGGTCACAATTCTACTTCAATGTTTTAGACCCATGATCAGGGGTATGACCTCAGAATTAATTAGGGGAAAACTGGAAATTGTTTTAATCGCTTCAGATTAGGTCTAAAATGAACGTACTATGTTTTCTTCCTCTTACTTTGGTGAATGTTAGAAAATATGTACATATTTATTTTCGAAAAACACGTTTTTTTTAGTTTCCTTAACAATATCTCAAAACAGCTAACTCTATAAAAAACAATAAGATTATAATTTTATTATTACTATAAAAAACATTGTCAATAAAATGTTGTAGAGATTAAAATTCTGAATAAAATGAGTACCATCATTAATTTTTTGTTCAACATTAAGGTCGCAATTCTATTTCAATTTTTTTTTCAAATCAAGAGCTTGAAGCCAAGAGAGACCAAGTTAACTTAACAATATCTCAATTGCGGCCTTAATATTGAACAAAAATATTAAGTGTAGGTAATCATTTTACTCAGAATTTTATGCTCTATAACCTTAGTATTAACAATGTTTTTGATAGAGTTACTTATTTTGAGATATTGTTAAGTTAACTTGGTCTCTCCTGGCTTCAAGCTCTTGATTTGAAAAAATTAAAAAAATTAATTGCGACCTTAATGTTGAACAAAAATATTAATGATGGTACTCATTTTATTCACAATTTTACAACATTTGTATTGACAATGTTTATTTATAGAGTTAGCTGTTTTGTGATAGTGTTTAAAAAAAAAAAAAAAAAAAAAAAAAAAAAAAAAAAAAAAAAAACGTGTTTTTCGAAAATAAATATGTACATATTTTCTAACATTCACCCAAGTACGAAGAAGAAAACATAGTACGTTCATTTTAGACCTAAACTGAAGGGATTAAAACAATTTCCAGTTTTCTGCTAATTAATTCTGAGGTCATCCCCCTGATGATGTGTCTAAAACTTTGAAGTAGAATTGTGGTCTTAATATTCAACATAAGTATTGAGTGTAGGTACTCATTTTCCTCAGAATTTTAAGCTCTACAACATTTGTATTGACAATGTTTTTGACAGAGTTAGTCTTTAGAGTAGACTGTTTTGAGATATTGTTATGGTACTCAAAGAAACGTGTTTTTTTTTTTTTACTATAATTCTATACATATTTCCTAACGCTCACCTAGTACGAGGGGGAAAACATAGCATATTCATTCTAGATCTAAACAGAAGGGATTAAAACAATTTCCAGCTTTCCTCTAATTAATTCCGAATTCGGCCTTTTTTTGCTCCCCTACCTCTGGTCTATGAAGGTTTTTGTAAAAATCGCAACACCAAACTAATAATAACTAGTAAATCTACAGATCAGGAGCCTCAACGTCATCTTTGCAAGTCATTGTTTTTTAACACTCATTGCGTAATATTCAACTTCCTACAAATCGCTTTTTAAAGTTTTCAAATTACATAAATATTTATGAGCATACAACATACTTCGTAAAGTTTCAGAAATTAAAAGTGTTAAACAAGTGGTTGTACATTGATGTTCTGAAATTCTGATGAGCTACTTATTCTGGTAACTTTTTAAATCAAAAATTGCATTTCTTCAGGGGGGCTCTGCCCCCCTGAACCGACCGTAGTCTATTTAAATTTACATTCGTAATTTTTTATTGATTGTGCGGATGGTTATAGTATATCTTAGATTTTTTTACGCTGTGATTTATAAGGATAAGCGTAAGTTTTTTTTTATAAATTAATAAAATTTAAATTTAAAATAAAATATTCATGTTAACCGTACACAGACAATAAATCTTGAAGTGACGCCAAAAATGTAACCCTAAAATCCGCTACATTCGGCACAAGACAACGACGTGCTTAAAAAAAAAAAAAAAAAAAAAAAAAAAAAAAACGGATGAAGTCAAACAATTTGGTCCCTGTTCCACGTGCTTGTTTTGTTTGGGCCGAATGAGGGCATTTAAATCTGAGCGATAACGCACATCGTATTGCAAACTGTTTTTACGGCATACTGCATCTCCATCTATCTCTTTCCTCCGTGAATATTAGTTAATTTTATTTTACCCAAGATCTTTTTATTCCAGCATCTTTGTTTTCGATAAATGACGTCTAATTCACTCAAAACTTTTCATCTTGTTATATTAAGAAATACTCGAGAGTTTTCTTTTTATTTCCAATATGCCGCCATATTAATTTTTCTATTCTTAATTTTATTTTTCATTTTTCTGTTTCACGACAAAACATTTCAATTGAAAATTGTTTAAAAGAAAATATTATTCCGGGTTTTGATTTTCTTGGCAACAATTAAAGAAACATTGGTAAATGTTATGGGAAAATGTTACGTTATTTTCTATGAAAATAATGAACTTTTGTATTTTTAAGCAAAATATTTCAATAAAATAAATAAAATAAATGAAATATTGCCTATTTTTATTTCTGGGCTAAAATCCTTCTATATGCAAAGATACAAATGCATTAATTCATCTGTTTTGACGTTGGCTTTACTCAAGCATTATACACGCAATTATACTAATATTATTAGGACCAAATACATTGCTAGGCAACAGAGAAAGAAAATCAAAAAAAAAAATGAAATATGCATTATGTCAATTTGATAAAACAAAATCCTTTATATTATTGGAAAACATGCATAAAATTCCCCCCAATATTATAAACCTAATTTAAAAAATCTCGCAAATATATTGACATAATTTATTGGAATAATTTAATAATGTTATTTAAAAATTTCAGCATCAAAAATTTACCATTTAAATCCATTTTTGATATGAGCCATTTCTTTGAACAAATGAAAATCTGAAAATCGTCTGACTTGCCATTGAAAAGCATTATAGAGCAAAATAAAATGTTCCATATTTCCCGAACGAATGAACCAAATTTAACCAAAAACTATGCAGCTAAGTCCGGGTACCTCATCAACATGCCCAGTGAATTTCAAGCCGATCGGATGCTTTTTGCGGCAGTTATCGCGGAACAGACAGACAGACTAACAGACAGACAGACTAACAGAAACCAAAACTTTTCGTGTCTCCACAGTAAGCCTTCACTGACGTTTCGGCAATTAAAATAAAGTTCATACAAGTTTCATTTCCAAATTTAGAAATATATCTGTCGGACACATGTCGCAATGCATAATTTCTTAAAAATACCTTTGAAAAGCCAGGGACCGAATAAAAATTAAAAAACTTGCAACATTTAAAAAATGAATGCCAGCGCTTTTGCGTAGTAAAAATCAGAAATCTAACCTTATTTTTAACACTTTTACTATTTAAGTTGTCTGTTAATGCATAACAGGTATTTCATTAAAGCGAAAAAGCAATTACCGAATAAAAATTTAAAAACTGTAAATTTGTTTAAATGAATGGCCGGACTTTTTCATCAGCAAAATCTTAAATCCTACCTTATATTTAACCCTTTTACGATTTACATTATCTATTAAAGTATAACAGGTAAAACAACTGAAGCGCGTCTCATTTCTAAGATTTTAATTCAAAAAATTTATGTATTTAAAATCATAATAAATAAATGACATACCCATAACAATGTGAATTGTTGTATATTGATTGATTAAAATATTTATAATTTAACCGCACTGTTTGCACGCGGACTAATATGAACATTTTAACTCAGATATTAAAATACCTTCACAAATAGGGAAAAAAAAAATATTTTAAATTTGAAACTTAATTCCAACTGAAATATTTAGGCCGTCATTTATTCTGTCAATGGATATATTTACAGATATGTGAGCATATATATATATATATATATATATATATATATATATATATATAGTAAACGGATAGATGAAGTTAACTTATGTGTTTAAAGTGAATTTGTACTATATAGTGAGGACACTGACAGTGCCTCAAATGTCCAAATGCGGAATAGAGAAATCCTATATCCAGAAAGTTATACATATAGAAAAAAAGCCAATTATAAAATTGTTAACCCGTTATTGTTTGACCCGTAAATACCACGTTGTAATGTTTTCGTAATTGGTTTTTAAATATTGAATAAATTAATATTTTGTTTTCAAGTTATATGTTACACTTTAAATTTAGAAATTGCCTCCCTGCGTGTTCTACCTGGTCAACATCTAAAACAACAGACCATTCTATCATATTGAATAATTTTCTAACATTCCCTCCGAAAGAATAATCTTAAATTCATAATGCAGATTTATTACGTATTTCTTACGGGAAAAGAATAAAAATATCCTCTATCTTAGAATTTAAAATTAAATTTCAATCTATGAAGAAAACGCCGATGTATAAATTGTTATATAATGTTTCAATTATGAAAACATAGTTTTATAATTAAATATTATCTTTTTAATATTTTATTCTATTCATTTTAAAAAAAAAAATCCTTATAAATTTAGTTTTTTCATTAGGATGGCAACACACTTGAATAAAATAATTATCCGAGAAATTATTTTATTCTAGCTTTAGATTTTTTTTTCTAATATTGTGCCAAATGCAGAAGTCGAAAATTTGTTTTTACATTTAAAATTTCTAAAACAATTGTAAATGAAATCATTTATATTATTAATTTTACTTTTGCATAGTATTTCATTATTTCAATTCTGTGCGTTCAGTACTTTAACGGGCACATACCCTTTAAAGAGGTGAAAAATGTGATTTCTGAGACAAATATTTAAAGTGGGTCTATGCACACATTTTTGTACGAGCCATCTGAGTTATTATTATTTTTTTAATACTATACAATGCTCGCCATGCAACTCAATATTTAATTTGCATTAAACACTGTATAATTAATTAATAATTATTATTACTTAATATGTGATTTTTTAAATTAATGATAATGTGCATAGGTTGCGTACATGATTTAAAAAGATCCATACCCTCTAGAACTTTGAAACTTTTATGTAAGTTTAAGAATATTACAAAAATAAAATGAACTAAAGTCTGATGAATAAATGAAAATATTCTAAACTTTTCATTTTAAAATAGATATATGAATTTTTTGATAATTTTTGTCTCTCGAATATTCGATATTTTTGGTTAAACTTCTTAGATTTTAGTTTAATTTGAAGAAAATGATCTAGTAAAGATATATCTAGAGTTTCGAATCATTACATTTAATACATTTGGAATTTTCTTACGTTTCTACATTCCAATTAAGACCCTGGGGCTCCGTAAGGTCCCATAGGGTCCAAATGGACCCCAAGTTCGGGTGCCTTCATCTTTTTGTGCGCCATGCACTTTTCACTCCTTAATTTTCTCACTTCCTCAGTGCATAATTTTAAAGTTGAGTCTTCGACTTTTCTTCCAAAACCAACAACCTCATATTTTTATTGGGGCCCTCAGGCCTTTTTTGAAGCATTTACCATATTTTTTGTGTATTTATTTAAAATACTATTCTAACGAAAAATTCATACCCTATGCTTTGTTTTGACTAATTATAGATCTAAATCGTCAAATACTAAAACATTGTAACATATTTCATTGTTAGGGTCCTGTTTTTAACTATTAATTGGCCCCTGTTGGAACCTCATACTATAGCTCCCATAAAAATAATCAGATTCAGAAGCTTTTTTTTTTTTTTTTTTTTTTTTTTTTTTTTTTTTTTTTTTTCTAACAACTTCTTAGGTACGCCAACTACTACATGAACGGCCAAAAAACATTTCAGTCTTCAGCAATCGCCAATTTTGAATATTAACCACCTTCTTGGGGCCCTTGTTGCAGCTTCTTTAAAAATTATCGGAATTTATTGACTTTTCTTTAACGCATTTCTACCGTCCTCTGACTACTTAAAAAACTACTAAAAATATCTTTATACGCAACTACATGTCACTTAAGTCTCTGGCATCTTGGGGCCTGTTACGGGCCACTTAATGTTTTTTCACTATAAATTGTCAATAAATTGCCTCCTCTTTATCCAATTTTCATTTTTTGAACACTTTTTCTAATTAGTTATTCTTCCGTTTCTATATTCCAGTTAAAATCTTTTGGCATCCTAGTGTTCCATAGGGCCCGATCTGGAGCCACTTGAACTTTTTGTGCAGCACGCATTTTTCACCATCTAATTTTCTCGCATCATCAAAGCAACATTTTTAAATTGAATCTTGCAATCTTCTCCCCGGACCAACACACTTTTATTTTTTCTGGTCCCCGGGGTTAGGTTTTATCCCAGCATTTACCCCTATTTTTTTCGCATTTCTTTAAATTTTATTCTAATGATTAATTCATGCCGTATGCTTAATTTTGACTAATTGAAGATCTAAAGTGCTAGAACTTAAACCTTTTAACAAGTTTTTATGTTAGGACCTTGATCTTTATTATCATTCGGCCCTCCCTGGGCTTTTTGTTATAATTCCCTTCAAAACGGTCCGAATCACTAGCTTTTTTAAACATCTTCTTAAGTCCCCTACTACTACATGGATGACAAAAAAAATTCTCAGGCTACCACCAAATTTCAATATTTATCTCCTTCATGGCCCCTTTGTTGCAGCTTCCTTAAAAACAAACCGATTCTATTAGATTTACATCATTAACATAATTTCTGTGTCCTCCAGCTACTTTAAAACTACAAAAAAAATTCTTATACCCAACTAAATTCCAGTTAAGACTTTGACCCCCATGGCTTGGTCTTTTTTTATAACTCAGATACCACTTTTTTCGAACACTAATCTCCTTTTTCAGCAATAACTTACGTTTACCTACTACAGGCGTCACGTTAATTTAAAGGTAACTTTAGATAATGGATTTCATCAGTTTATTAAATATCGTGTTAATATTAAAAGTAATTCATGAAATTTACAAGGGGAGAGGTCATCTTCCACCGCTTTGGATCGCATTCTTTCACCTGATTCTAAAGACCCGATTTCATCGGGATTTGGTTCATTCAATATAGGTTACAATTCAGCTACTTTCTGTATTATGAAATTTTATCTTAGACTTCAGTTACCTACATTTTCTAATGTTAACGATGCATTCTTTTTTGTAATTCTATGAGCTTGATTACTACGATGTTTGGCTCACTCAACTTAGTTTTCAGTTGTCTTCGGCACTTGCGGAGCTCTTCTGGTGCATACTGCCTTAGGTATCGTGGACCCAGATTACAGGTTCGTTCGAAAAGAAGTTTGTTTGGAACACACTAGACGCTGTAGAAGGCAACGGTTGCGTCCGAAATTAGGTTCATTTAAAAGAATTTTAAAAGATATAAAATCATACAAACTTGAGTTTTGCTTAAGGTTATTATTTACGGACCCCGGGCTATGCCGGGCGGGTCTGCTAGTGTGTTAAATAAAATAAAGTTAAGAGAAAGGCTTATTGATGCATTATTTATTTAACGTTCGTTGCTTAAAAAGGGAATTATAAAATAGAGGCCTTAACATGTATTTAATTTTATTTTTACGCATCTTTATATTTAAAATAAAAGACGAATATAAGAAGTTGAGTTAAATCCGTATTTTTTCCGTTCGAATGTATAAAACTATCAAAATGATCATTAAATTTCCATATATAGAAAAAATTCTCATTTAACTATTTATATTAATTTAATATGCTACATTCATTAATACAATCAATAGCAATAAAGCTTGCGTGATTTAATTCTTTGTATAATAATAATAATTCAAAGTCAATTTTAAAGTTTCTGAAATGCAAAGAAAATGTATATAAATACATTTATAAATGTAGTATATACAGGGTGTCTCAAAAGTTCGTTTACAAACTTAACATACTGGTCTGCCATATCATGTTAAACAAGATTTACATAGGAACTTGAGCTCGAAAATGCAAATTGCGACCGTTAGAAGGCGATGAGCGCATTTTAAGCAGACGTCAGCCAAGTCGTGTATTGTTTGGACAATTGCACCGCAGATTGCGTGGAGCAGGAGCTTTCCAAGTCCGTAGCCACATCGGTCGAAAACGCACGATTACCCTAGGGGAAACCGTGTTACAGGAATTTGACAGGAAACCGCAAGCAAGCCTCCGAGCAAGCGAACGCGTCTTGGGTGTACATCGTTCCAGCATTATGCGCATACTTCATGAGGACACGCAACACCCCTGCCATTTAAAAAGCGTATAGTCATTGTGCGTCCCAACGCGTTGCATTCGCACGCTGGTATTTGCAACAACGGGTCTCATAGCCGAATTTTCCATCGTGGATTTTGTTTTCGGATGAATCCTGTTTTACGCAGGACGGTGTCCTGAACCTACACAACATGCACATATGGGCGCATGAAAACCCAAGGTGTATAAGTGACCATGCACTTCAACAACGTTTCGCCGAAAATGTTTAAACTGGTATTATCGGTGGCACGTTAATTGGTCCTTACCTACTACCTTGTGGTGAGTCGCTCGTATAATATAATCACTCACTTAAAAACACTTTACTACCTTTATTCGTAGAACATTGATAAACGTCGATTCTGACACTCAACGTATTCGAACACACAAAAACGCAATGTAAACATTTTCGTCTGCGCTGCTATGACAACGGCTCTGGCCAGCTGCCATTCCGAACGAAGAATTTTCTCCCTTGCCTTTCTGCGGCTGCCACAGAGTATCCCCCCAGTGACGTAGGGTACCGAAGAAACGATATACAAGTGTATACTTTTTTTTTTTTTTTTTTTTTTGACTATCTGTGTCAGAATTCACGCTTGTGGAGAAAAATTACAAGGATATTTACATGAAATAAAATTGCAATATATAACAAAATATAGGCATAATGTGTAGTATGCAAAATGAACAATTTATCAACAATTTCAGTAAGTAATATAAGATGCCAGTTTTTTAGGAAAATGGACATGTCTGCCCGAACGTGTGACAGTTTTTGTTTGGTCAGGGTTACTGTCCGCTTTAAGAGAGAGTTTTAATTTAGAGTTCTCTGGAACAGTTTTCGTGGACAAGTCTGAAGTAGAAATCAAATGAGCTGGCTTCACTCGATCTATTGATACCGTAGACTTACGACCATTAAGCTCGATTGTTATAGTTTTCTCAGTTCTACTTAGGACTTTGTGAGGACCAGTATATGGTTGACACAATGGAGGTTGTACATGATCCACTCTTAGAAAGATGTGTGAACAAGATGTCAAGGAAGGGTGTATATAGAACTTCTCTTGGCAGTGAGATGATGTAGCAACTGGACTTAACTGCCGCATGGTGTTTCGTAGTTGCGTGACGAAGTTATCGTTGAAAGGTCGGATCTTGTATTCATCCAGCATATCACAGGGCAATCTCAACGTAGTGCCGTAGACAAGCTCAGCGCAAGAAGCTTGTATATCTTCCTTCACTGCTGTGCGAATGCCTAGTAAAACTATCGGTAATATTTCAGTCCACCTACTGGTTTCGTGAGCTTTGATGGATGACTTTAAATGTCGATGAAATCTTTCGATAATGCCATTCGATATCGGATGATATGCCGTTGTGCGGATCTTCTGTGTTCCCATCATTTTCGTAAATTCATCAAATATTGCTGATCGCATTTGTGGGCCTTGATCCGTGGTTATGAGCGAAGGGCAACCAAATCTTGATATCCAATGCTTTAATATGGCACTACAAATTGTTTTAGCTTGTGTATCAGATATAGGTACGGCTTCTGGCCATCTGCTAAATCGGTCAATCATCGTTAAAAGATAGCTGAAACCGTCAGATGGAGGCAAGGGACCTACGATATCTATATGTATTTGGGAAAACGTGCATCAGGAAGAGAGAACGTGCCAAGAGGTGCTTTGGTGTGCCTCTGTATTTTGGATCTTTGGCACTTCTCACAGCCACGAACCCAGTTTTTGATGTCTCGTTTCATATTTGGCCATACGTATCTGGAACGAATTAGTTTTGTGGTAGCTGCTATGCCTGGATGGGCTAGGTTGTGCAAATGTTCATATATCAGCCGACGAAAGAAACTAGGAACTAAGGGTCGAGGCGTACCTGTTGAAGTATCCCATAGTAGGCTACAATCAGAAATGAGGCAAGGTTTCAATTCCAATTTGAGCAATGTACTATTATGCAGGTTCTGTAGCTCTGAATCATTTTCCTGAGCTTTTGCGAATTCCTCAAAATTTAAGATTGGAGATTTTGAAATAGAATCAATTTCAATTCTTGAGAGGCAATCTGCAACAATGTTTTCGGAACCTGGTACATGTCTAATGTCAGTGGAATATTGGGAAATGTAATCTAAATGGCGTGATTGCCGCGGCGAACATTTATGGGGATTTTGCTTAAATGCATAAATTAGCGGTTTTTGATCAGTATAAATTTGAAAAATTCTCCCCTCTAGCATGTGCCGAAATTTTTTTATTGCCGAATAAATAGAAAATAATTCCCGGTCATATGTTGACCAATTCCGCTGACTGTTGTTTAATTTCATGGAAAAAAATGCTAAAGGTTCATAACGTTCCTGATAAAACTGCATAAGGGTGCCGCCTATCGCGACATCTGAGGCGTCAACCCATATACTCAACTGAGCGCCTGGAATAGGGTGCCGTAAAAGAGCAGCCTGAGATATTGCATTTTTGGCAGCTACGAAAGCTTTTTCAGCATCTTCGTTCCAATTAAAGGGTTCTGTTTTAGGAACACGGGAACGAGATTTCTTTTTGTTTGTATGGCCTTCTAACAATTTCACTAAAGGCGCAAGTATGTGTGCAGCTTGATATATGAAAGACCTATAAAAATTAAACATACCCAAAAATCTTCGAAGTTGAGATAAGGTTGTGGGCTGCGGAAAATCGATTATGCATTTAACTTTATCTGGAAGTGGTTGAATACCATGTTCAGATATTCGAAATCCTAAGAAATCAATGGTAGGTTTACCAAATGTGCACTTGGATACATTTATGCACAAACCATATTCTGCTAATTTGGAAAATAGTGCTTTTAAATGATGATAATGCTCCTCGGCATTTTTAGAGGCTATGAGTATATCATCGACGAAAGCATAGACGCCTGGTAAATCACGTATTACCTCATCTATGAATCTCTGAAATGTTGCAGACGCATTGCATAAGCCAAATTGCATGCGTGTGCTTTCGAACAATCCAAAAGGTGTGCATATCGCTGTTTTGGGAATATCATCAGGATTGATTGGTATTTGATGATATGCTTTGATGAGGTCAAGTCGACTAAAAATTTTAGTGTCACGTAAATTAGCAGTAAAATCAGCTATACATGGTATCGGGTATTTGTCTTTTTTGGTTTGCGCATTCAAGGCACGATAATCACCTACAGGTCTCCATTCCAAAGTTCCCTTTTTTGGAACCATGTGCAAAGGTTCCAAAGGTAGTTGCTACGTGAAGGTCTTAAATGTCCGAGTTGTATCATATTTTGAAATTCTGTTTTAGCAATTTTCAGGCGATCCGGAGCCAACCTGCGGGGTTTTGCCACAACTGGAGGTCCTTTTGTTGAAATAAAATGCATTGTGTTGTGTTTGACAGGCTGATTGGGATCTGGTAATTTTGTAATAGATGGGAATTGTTTAAGGCACATTTCATGTGACCTGTTGTTTCAAATTTTGTTTTTAAATCTCTTAGACATTTGTGGCGGAGATCTGGAACCAATTCGAAATTATGGAGAAAATCTGCTCCCAAAATTGGTGTACTAACATTTGCCACTAGAAAAGTCCAATTAAATTTTCGTCTTAACTTAAAATCTAGAGAAAGGGTTTGTTGACCATAAACATTTATAGGGGAAGAATTAGCAGCCAAAAGCGTTTGTACGGGTGGATTCCGTTTTTGTACATTGTTGGCAGGAAGGATTGACACGTCCGAACCGGTGTCGACCAGAAAAGAAACATTTGTAGTCCGGTCTCTAATGAACAGGCGACGTGACTGTTGAGGCAAAGAATAAGTCGCCTCTACTCTTTGCTGGTTTCGTTTCCCGCCCAAGAACACGGCTTTATGCATTTTTCTTCCTTACATTTTTTTTCCAAATCGTCTATGATACCAACAGATACTTGAATCCCGATTATCACTATTACTTCGCCCTCGAGGTTTACTCCAGTTTCTGCGGTATAGGGACCGACCACGTGAAACAGCAAGCTGATCGATGCGCTTATTTAATTTTTCGATTTCTTTCAATAATTTACCCTCTATCGCCTGTTCATTCGAGCAGGACACGGCAATTGCAGAAGCTGGGGAAGGGGTAACTTCTGAAATACGATCTGAAATTTCCGCTGCTTTATCAAGGGTTAATTCAGAAACAGCCGCTAAAATTGTCTGAACAGAATTTGGTAATCGTTGCAAAAACAATTCTAACATTAAATTGTCTGGAACATTTAGGGATTCTGCGCGACGTTTCATACTACGTAATAAATCTGAAGGTTTCCGATTTCCTAGTTCTTCTCCAGACAAGAGCTGTCGTATCTCTTGCTGGGATGATTCACCTGAGCGCGCAATTAATTCCTTTTTTAAGACACCATAAGGGTCAGTAGCATCTGGTTGCATTAAAATATCACGAATGATTGATGCAACATCGGGTGGAAGATGCGAAACTATATAATTATATTTTGTAACAGATTCTGATATTGCTTTGGGGGTAGCTAAAGCAAATGTGCTTTCGCACATCACAAACCATAGCGCAGGATCTGATCTGTTATATAATGGAATTTGAACAGCATCGACACTAGACATGATTTATGGTAATAAATATATAAAATAGTACAATCAAACCAAAATAAATTCGCGAGTTAAATTTTTCTAATAAAATAACAGAAAAAATATCAGGAAAATGACTCAGAAGAACTTATCTGCTTTCCATCGAGCCGCTGTAGAACGATATATTTTTTGAAAGATGAAGATGATCGGATAACATTCCAACTCATCTAGGAAGGCTGATGCTCTATATAAGAACATTCCATGGTCACCATTGTGGTGAGTTGCTCGTATAATATAATCACTCACTTAAAAACACTTTACTACCTTTATTCGTAGAACATTGATAAACGTCGATTCTGACACTCAACGTATTCGAACACACAAAAACGCAATGTAAACATTTTCGTCTGCGCTGCTATGACAACGGCTCTGGCCAGCTGCCATTCCGAACGAAGAATTTTCTCCCTTGCCTTTCTGCGGCTGCCACAACCTCAGCGCCTCGACAGGAACACCTATCGCATTTTCTTAGAAAGAGTCTTGCCGGATCCGATGAGTGACGTTTCAGCCGCTACACGCCGAAATATCCGGTTTCAGCATGATGGAAAGTCTGCTCATTTAGCTACCCTGTGCGAGAATACCTCCATAGGACATATCTTAATCGCTGGATTGACAGAGGCGGACCAGTCACATGGCCACCGGGATCCCCCGACCTGTCTCCCCTGGATTTCTATCTGTGGGGACACAGGAAGTCCATGGTGTACGAGACGCCCGTAACATCGGACATGGATCTCGTTGCCAGGATGGTGGAAGCGGCGGCACGTGTCCGTGACACACCTGTTCATTTTGAATGGATCCGTCAATCCATGCGTCGACGTTGTGAAGCATACATTGCGGTGTATGGAAGGAATTTTGAACCCATTCTGTAAATGAAAGCATGTTCTTTAATAAAAGTCATATTAATACCTCTTTCGATATCCGTTCTTTCCTCCCCTCCACACTTGCGCCCATTCGCCTCTAGCGGTCGCAGTTTGCATTTTCGAACACAAGTTCCTATGTAAATCTTGTACCTCATGATATGACAGACCAGCATGTTAAGTTTGTAAACGACCTTTTGAGACACCCTGTATAAATGTAAAACTATATGTATGGAAAAATGGGACCCATCTTGTACACTTTTCATTAAAATAAAATCATAATAAATCGTCCTTTGGATGTTTTTGTCTCGTATAACGATATCAACTTCGACACCCTCTAGCACCTTTCGTTTTAATTCCGACCATTCGTTCCTGTTGTTTGTTTGTAGGTGTATTTTCATCCCTTAAAGTTTTGCACATATCTTATGAAACACCCTGTATACATGGATGTTTTACATTATTTTAATGTTAATCCCTAGTATTTTTGCGAACGTTGTCGTACATGAATTATATTTTAGAGCGTGAATCCATACTGCTATTATTCACTGTTAATGTAGGATTTCATAAAAGGACACTAAACTTACAGAGACAATGTTGCATAGCGAGGGAAAACATTGATATGCATATACTATTAATATTGATATATACCATTAACTTATCAAGTAATCATTTTCCAAATTCAGCCACGCGTTTTCGAAATAAAATGAAAAAGTCCTTCCGGCCAGTGCAGGGAGGAAGAAGTAGCTCTAATATTCATTATTTTTAAAAAGCCAGATTATATTGTTCAAACACACGAAGCTCAATTTGGTGCAAACTGATTGTAGGAGATTCAATACTAATTTTTATCAATATTAAATCATTATGAATGAGAATTTCGCGAAATTATTCAGCTTTATAAAGCTGTTTTATTTAAATTAACTTATATTTGTTTGTCAAATACGGCGATATTTTGAAGTGCCTGCCATTTTAAGACAACATGGTGGATGGGGATAACGAGTGAACTTGGTCGAGGCCTTAGTAATTCCTGTGCGCTTGCTCACTCACATCGGAATTGGTTGATATATACGAGTGCTGTCGCAGGCAAAAAATCAGATTTTTCAAAATGTCACCCACATTAGAAATTCAAACTACTACATCTGAGGGATTTTTTAAGATAAAGACAAAACAAAAATATCCGGAATCCTTATATCAAGGTCAAACACTTAAAAAAGAAACCTTTTTCAATTTCTAATTTTTTTGCACCTCACTTTGAATGTATATATTTTTTAATTTAATGGCCGCCATTTAAAAAACAAGATAGATGATGAAGCTGGACAGCGAACTTGGTCGAGACATGGCTATATACTATCCACATGCCTTCTTACATCGAATTAGGTTTATAAATACGCGTGTTATCGCGTCACAAATATGAGATCGTTTCAAAATGTTAGCCATGCTAGAAATTCAAAGTGCTATTATTCAACCATTTTTTAAGATTTAGACGAAACAGAAACTGCTCCGGAATCTTTGTATGAAGGTCAATCACATAAAAAAATTCTTTTTCATTTTCCAAATTTTTGATACCTCATTTTAATTTTTTTTTTTTTTTTTAATGGCAGCCCTTTTTAAACAAGATGGCGAATGAAGCTGGCCAACGAACTCGGTCGAGACATTGGTATGTACTATGTACACACCAGTTACATCCAAATCTGTTCATAAATACGCCTTTTATCGCGTGACAAAATTCAGGACGTTTCAAAATGTCAGCCACGCTAGAAATTCAAAATGCTATAACTCAGCCATTTTTTAAGATATAGATGAAACAAAAACTTTTCCGGAATCTTTGTATTAAGGTCAAACACATACGAAAAAAATCTTTTACATTTCTTACATTTTTGGTACCTCATTTTAAATTTTAAATTTATTTATCGCCATTTATCGCCATTTTATTGGTCGCCATTTTGAAAGAAGATAACGGAGGAAGCTGGCTAACGAACTCGCTCGAGACATTGGTATGTACTATGTATACACCAAGGTATATCCAAATTAGTTCATAAATATGCCTGTTATCGCGTGACAAAAATCAGGTCGTTTCAAAATGTCAGGCACGCTAGAAATTCAAAGAGCAATAACTCAGCCATTTTTAAAGATATACACGAAACAAAAACTGCTACGGAATCTGTGTATCAAGGTCAAACACATAAGAAAATAATATTTTTTTAATTTTAAATTTTTTGGTACCACATTTCAAATTTTAAATTAAAAAAAATTAAATGGCCGCCATTTTGAAACAGGATGTCGGATGAAGCTGACCAACGAACTTGGTCGAGACATTGGTATGTACTATGTATACTATTGGTATGTACTATGGAAATTTGGCATGCTAATAATTTAAAAGCTGTAAATGCTTTCTAAAAGTAGTTTCTAAAAAAGTCAAAATTTAAAAGCGTCGAAAATGCAAGAAAAGATTTCTGAAAAGCTTCTAAATTACGATTTTCATGCAGTCTCAGGAAGTTCTAAACCCATTTCAAAAGAAGTGGTTGTAAATGGGTTGTGACAGTATCTGCTTCAACATAGGCTATATTTTACGCCGGTTCCGCTACTCCTTGGGTTTAGCAGGAGCAAAAAAGTTCTAAATTGCGATTTTCCCTACTGAAGCGGCTGACAACTTGAAACTTCGCATGGTAGTTACTTATAAAATTTAAATCCGCAATAAGAACAGTCGATAAGATAATATAAAAGGGTTAAAAATACACGAAAATTCTGCTGAAAACGTATTAGTTTACGATTTCTAGGCAATTGTTAGAGATAGATACTTTAAATTTGGCGTGGTAGATATATGTGAGACATAGTAAATGCTCTATAAAAATACCTTCTAAAATATTCTAGATTTAAAAAGTGTAAAACGAGCGAAAAGCATTCTAAAAATGTTCTAATTTACGATTTTTCCGAAATCTCAGAAAATGCCATAGAGGAGAGTAGCCTAATTTGGACCACTTCACATATTTTCAGTTGTAATTCACTTAATTCTTGGAATCTCTGAAAAATATCACTACACGGTGTCAATCAATTCATCTACTAACTAAATAAAACTTTAGATCATTTTCTTTTGAAAATCATAAATTTTATTTTAATTTGAAAAAAATGTCGAAAGTGGTCCAAATTCAGCGACTGGTCGCCTAAGTTGGACCAGCAGTCTCCTAAATTGGACCAATAAAATCAGGTTGTTTTAATGACGAGGGAATATAACTAATTTTATTAAAAGCAAAGTTGCGGTTACTGGAACAATAAAACAAAATTACAGCAATGAAATATAACGAAATCAAATATCTGAAAATAAGAGTAATTGTTTTAATTCAAAATGTATTCAAAATATAAATCAAAGTTATCAGTAATTAAGAATAGAAATTATGAAACTAATTGCCAGTTACTTGAATATCATTTAAGGAGTGATGCAAAGATTACACATGAATTTCGTTTATTGATTTTTTTTTTCCAGTGCACATAATATGGAGCCGTATTTGGCAATCTGAACATTGAATCATTTCTACTGTTTTATTTTCTTACAAATTAGGCAAAACCAATCATCACTATCTAGATTTTTATTTTTAGATTCTGAATTATTAGACTTTTTTTGCAACAGAATTTTTCTTTACATTATGATTGTAGTTCTCATTGCCTTGCTAATTGCAGTACGACTATTTTTTAAAACTTGATGTTCCAATTGCTGTTATGCTGTGATAGCTTCTTTTTAGTCGATTTTTTTTGTGTTTTTTTTTTTGTTTGTTTCAAGGTTTACTTTATATGGCGAAGATGTTAACACAACTGTTTTTTGGCTCCCTCTGTACTTTTATTTAACTAAATTTAGCAAAGGATATAACATTTCTAAGGATTTTTTGGCTTTTGGGGAGGATTTGTAGCTGCAGCCTTATTGCAGGTCAATTTCTTCACAAATTACTCTCTCCTTTTTGTTTCCTATATCTTTAACAGATTTTACTGTCACCTATTTGATTTTTTATTCCAGACAGTTTGTCTGTGTCTGTTTCAACATTATATTATAAAAGTGTTAAAAAAATATGCTCTATTGAAAAATACGCTACGATTAATTATACGCAAACATTATATATTCAAACAGTGCTGAATTCAGCACCCTCCCTCCGGAAGGTTTACGGTTTTATGCGTTTTAATGGCAAAAAAAATGTACTTCCACCCTCCAGAACTGAAAAAGTCTACTATTCCTCACGAAATCGCAAATATCCTCCAGGAGGAAAATGTTTGAATTCAACTCTCTAAACCAAATACGCCATAGGAATAAAAAATTCAAAGAAAATAAATACAAATACATATAAGATAAAAGAAATTGAAAACAAAATTTGATGCACAAACATGTAAAAATATTTTTATGTTTATATAGGCCCAAACTGTATATAAAAAAAAATAATCCAGATATACCAAAAAATAAAACTTGCATGGAGATAGTAATCGATTATAAAAAAAATTAAAAAAATAGTGTACAAAGCGTACCGTCCTCGAAATTCATTACTTACTTTTCAAAATTTATGATCACATATCAGGTCCAATTTAAGCAACTTAATCTGGTCCAATTACGGAAACTGCGCCCTTTTTAAAAATAGATAACCTCAAGACGAAGAACAAAAACGAAATCAAACAAATCCGCGTGAAAAATATGCGCAATAAACAGATGAATTTATATATGTAATGTATATGGACACATAACAACTTACCTTAGTTTTAAAGTATTCACTTACGTTTAGTAGGAAAAAAGTAGATCAAAATAGCTAACTTTAGGTTTTTTTAAATTGTCTAAAAACAACGCGTGGTAGGTTGTTGCTTCTTCTAATCATGAGTGACGTCATTCTGATGGGTAGGATTTCAGCGGTAGATGGCGTCTCTTCCTGTAATTAACGGCAACGGTCCAATTAAAGCGGCGCTACAAATTAGGCTACTCTCCCCTAACTTTTTCGAATGTAATCGCTACAAATTTATTGTGACAGTCAGTGCTCCATCATATCCTGCATTTAAAGGTGATTTTACAATCACCTGGAGGTTACAGGAGAATAAAACGTTCTAAATTGAAATTGGAAATTGTAGCTATCTGATATAAATGCTCTGTAAGACAAGTCGAAAAAAATTCGAAATTAACATGCGGTGGAAATACTCGAAAAAAGTTATTAAAACATACTAAATCATAATTTCTATGCAGTTGTTAAAGATACAAACTTAAAATTCAGCGATGTAGATGCATATAAGATATAAAAGATTTATAAGAATAGTTACAATAATTTTGAAATTTAAAAGGATAAAATGAGCGAAAAGCGTACTAAACACTTTCAAAATTTAGACTTCTATGAAATCTCAGGAAATGCCAAACAAAACTAAAGGTGGCAAATTGTAGGTGACAGTCCCGGTCCCTGCGCCAATATAGGCTATATTGTATGTCGAAGCCACTTCCGAAAGGAAGGTAGGTGCAGCAGCGAAAATTGCTAAAATTGCTAGATTTCTGATATTGAACAGATTAGAAATATGAAATTTGGCATGGTAGATATTTATCAGATTTAAATGCCTTCTAAGAACTGTTTCTAAAAAATTCCAAATTTAAGCAGGTGAAATGATAAAAAAGCGTTCTGAAAATTATCTAAAATTCAATTTTTATTAACTTTCAATGATGGAAACTGGAAATTGGGCACGGTAGTTACTTATAAAATGTAAATGCTCTCTATGATCAGTTAAAAAAAATCAAAACTTAAAATTAGGAAGTAAGTGATAACCATTCTAAAAATGTTCCAATTTACAATTTCTAGCGAATTTTTAAAGATAGAAATTTAAAGTTGGTCTGATAGATCGTTATAAAATGAAAAATCTCTTTAAGAACAGTGAAAGAAAGATTCTAAATTCAAAGGTGTAAAATGAGAGCAAGCCTTTGAAACTTTTTCTAAATTTCTTTTTCTATACAATCATAGGAAATCCCAAACCTATTTCAAAATTTATGTTAGTTAATTGATAGTGACAGTCCCTGTTCCAACACAGGCTATATTTTATGTTGTTGCCAATACTATCAGAGGGTTGGTAAACGCTTGAAATTTGACATGATGGTAACATATAAGATATAAACGCGCGTTAAGAACGTTTTCAAAAAAAAAAAAAAAATGAATACTTCAAATTAAAACTGTCACAACTACCTGGAATTAGCAGAAACAACAAAAGTTCTAAAAAAGTATTTAAAAACTTTCTAAATCACATTTTCAATAATATATTAGGAAATACCAAACTGATTTCAAATTAATTTTGGAAAATTAAAGGTGCCGGTCTTTGTTTCAACATAGGCATTTTATGTTAGAGCCACTACCACCAGAGCGGTGATGGACCATTAGAAAAGAAGCTTGGAATTTGACATAATGGTTAATTTTAAGGTGTAAATGCGTGCTAACAACGGTTTCTAAAAAATTCAAAACTTCAAATGAATACTGAAATGAGCGTACTAAATGCGCATAAAAGTTTCAAAATATCTTCTAAATTATCATTTACTTAGAATTAGCTTTAATTCTTCTTATTAAGTCTTCTTTTCATCTGGTGCAGTGGAATAATGAGGTTTAACCAAACTTATTTTCTAATTTTTGAATTATTCCTAACTGTATAATTTCTTCCAATCAAAAATTGACATACAAACACCGAAGGTTTTACTCGTTTGTCCTAAATCACAACATTTTAACTGTAATAATTTAGATAATTAAGTTTATAGTTAAACGTCTGTATAATATCAGTATATTACCTTTCTACCCCTTCCCAAAAAAAGAAAACAAATATAAATAAAGGTCTTAACAAATGACATAAGCTTGTATTAAAGTTTTCTCTCAAACGTCTTAGAAAATGATCAAAAGTACTTCCCTTTTTTATAGTTACATAAATTTATTTATACGCATAAGAAAAATATTTTGAGCAAAGAAAAATTCTGTAATTATGAGAAAAATAATTCATAACTAAAATGTAAACATCTCTCTTTCTTTTATATTTTCTTATTTCGAAGTACTTTGCAAAATATGTATTTTAATTAAAATCTTGCAACAGTTACAATTCATCAGAAAAATAATTTTGCACAAGCAAATAGATAAGATATTTAGTTTTTGCTCATTTGATTCAAGTGTATATATATTTTTTTCATTGTTTGTTTAAACAATTGAACAAAAAAAAAAAAAAAAAAAAAAAAAAAAATCACATTAAAAAAAAGTAATTTAACCCGGGAGAACTCGCTAGTGAGAATGCCCAATTGCTTTTCTTTTACTTTACATTCATATAATATCAACTTTTTTTGGTTGGCTTAGTACTTTTATTCACAAAATAGGTAAAATAATTGTAAAACATTTTGAAATTTTAATTAAAATGAAAAATGATTTAAATAAGAGTCTTAAAAAAGTACGACTTTGAGAGAAAATCTCATGTAGCGAGTTCTCCCGGGTTAACAAATTACAACGACCATTTGGAAAATGATTTTTTCAAAGATTAAAATTTAAGACATAAAAAATCGCACGGAGTTGATCATACATTAAGTACGCCATGAATTAAACATTAATAGTGTTATTACACGTAAAAATTGCAAGCAACAAAAATCGCCTGCAACTCGTCAGATTTCCTGAAACCTACGTATTATCCACCTGAAACTTACGTATTATCCAAGCATTTCATTGGCTGTTCGGGAAAAGGCTTTTCCATCATCAGATTTCCAGGAAATCTGACGACCAAATTTAAATGAAATTTCATTCTTAAACTTCTAAACATCCCACAATATTACTTTTTACACCGGCGTATAGAGAAAAAAATGTACATTTAAATGCAATTTGTTTGAAAGCTGTATCTCAATTTGTTTCTGAGTTATTAATTTCTTTTGTAGTTTTTATTACTTTTTTGTCATAGTGGCAACAGAAGTATCCATCTCTGTTGAAAGTAAAGGGAAATAAAGATTACTGTATAGACCAATCAGAAAAGGAATAAAATGCGGATTCAACCAATAAAACGCCTCAGATATGTTTTTGATTCCCTACCCGGACAGAGAACAATAACCATTTTTCCAAATGGTTAATAAATAGTTTAAAAAGGAATATTCATTTAAATTTACATCTCTTTCGAAATTTCAATTTTGGAATTTCTATATCAATAATAAAAATATGTATACAAATATGTAAAATTGTTAGTAAATGTTTGAAACAATGTGTACAAAAATTGATAACTTTGCAATATATTACGAAGAACGATCAAACATATTAAATATTTCGAATTTTTGACCAAACGGATTGCTGATGATGATTCATTTCTTCTTAGAACTGTTTCAGTAAATATTAAAGTAAGCAAAAATTTCATTTTTTAAAGAATGCTATTAGTAACATAAGTATTAAGATATAAATGGGCAATTTGATATTAGGACAAATTCAAAATATATGTGTACAAATCGTTCAGACGTATGTTCCGGAGCTTTTAAAGTTCCATCACTAGTGAAAAGATTCAAACTCCTTTTTTCAACAAAGAAATATGCGAAAGACGCAGCTTGTAGCAACAGGCGAACCACCGGTGAGTATTGAAAAACGACAGTGTTGTCTGTAGATCTCATACGTCAGTAGAGACCAATGGCAAGAGCTTAGACATTTTGTAACAGCTTAATTAACAAGTCGAAAATCGTACGTCAAACATGGAAAATGAGGTGCGTTTGTACTATAACTAGTTTTATAAATATTCTGATCTTGATGCAATAGTTGTACCACTCTTATGCAAAATCTCATGAATGCAAAATTTATTACGATTATACATATTAAACGAGTAATATTCCACTTCCCTATATCCATGTTTTATTTATTAATGTTTTCCGGATCTAAAAGTTAACTTCAACTTTCATTCCTTTCGGCACCATCTACATGAATTTTGAAAATTAGACGCCAACAACAATTGTATTTCTTATATTCCTCAGACGAAGAGTATGTTTTTTTTATAGTTGAAACTACTAAGGTATTAAAATAATTTAACATCTTTTTAGTATTCTGTCATCTTTTAAGCAGTTTTGAACATAGTCTAAGTTTAAATTTAACAAAATATCTGTTATGATTAAAATTTGAGTTGCCATCATTAGAGAAATGTATTTAAAATTAGAACAAAATTAATATTTCGAAAACTATGTCGAATTTAAAAATTCTAATACCAGTTTTGAGATATGTGGATCAATACGGATTTTTGGTGTTAATTTCATCGCAAAGTATTCCATATTTACGAGAAATCACCGTGAAACATAATCAGCTGTTTAATGAATCGATTCAAAGAATCGATACACATTTCAGCCGTTTCATATATTCGTTTTATAGATTCATTTCATTAGGATTTTATATACCGGGTGTCCCAAAAAGGACTGACTGATTTTAAAATTCCATAACTTCCAAACGGTGACAGATATTTAAAAATTCTTGCAGGAGGGTTATGCATAAAGTCAAAAGTTTTTTACAATGATTTTCGATTTTAGTTCGAATTACAAACAATAGATGGCACTGCGATCAATAGAGGCTAAATTCAGGCTCGTTTTTGGTACTTCGTGGCCCGGATAATACATTTCCATCTCCTTTTTCTGCATGGAACAACAGAAAGGACCAAGAATCGAGCCTGTATTTAGCGACTATTGCTTACAGCGCACAAACGGAGATACTCGCTTTTTTGTTTGTGACAACTGTAACTCTGATGATGATATCGAGTAGGATTGAAGTTACTCAATGTTAATGTTTTATTCATCATTTTCATGTCTGTATAATTTAGAATTTACTTTGTACGGCAATAACGCCTTTGTTTAAACTTACTGGTAATAATGAAATTGATTTCTCTTAACTGCGTGTCTTATTTGAGTTTCATTTAAATTTTTATAAAGCGTGTACCAGCTTACCATACAGGTATAGGGAACCTGCCCTGTGACGGGGTATGTCGGCACTTAATTTTCCTTTTACTTTAGGCTTCTGCTAAACATAAACTATAAAAGCTACAAACTCAAAACTCTGGGTATTTATAGCCCAATGCCTGTTCTTTAACAGTGCAGTTAAAGATTCATAAAAAACTTAAACAAAAAAATTAATAAAAATTAATTACTAAAAACTGCGCCTACTAGCCCCGGTCACCCCTAATACTTTTTTTAACGCAACCTTACATCTGTATCTGAATGCGGATTATTGGTCATTTTTCTTGTACAAAGATTGGCTATAACATATTCATTTCATTCTGCATACCATGTGCAAATTACAATATTGATACTTTTATGATAGCCGATAACACGAGATAAATTGCCGAAAAAATTTCCATATCATATCCATATTGCATTCATTTAATTTAAAACGTGAATCTTATATTCGAGTTATTTAAAATACATGACAAAATAACTAATAGACACAAATAACTGATTTCATTGTACTTTTCCAATAATACATTTTTTTTTTCTTTTAACTCGGGGCAGTTTGGGATTAGAAATGTATAAACTTACATGAAAATAAACCTGATGAACTTTTATACTTATTTTACATATAAATATAAACATTGTATATCTATATTATAAAGGACAAACATATCTGTGCGTAACGCATACGTCATTCTGCGAATGGCAACACTTTGAAATTTGAAATGAAATTTCGGTTTTGCAATTTTCGCTGCTGCAAATTTTTAAACTTCTAAACATCCCACGTTTTAAATGTTCACACAGTCGTATACAGAAAAAAAATGCACTTTTAAATGCAATTTGTTTGAAAGCTGTATCTCAATTTATTTTTGAGATATTAATTTTTTTATAGTTTTTTAATACAATTTTCTAATCGTGGCAACTGAAGTACTTCATTTTTATTAAAAGTGGTTTATTGATTATATTCTTACTGATGCCATTTTCGCATTACAATTAAAAATATATTTTTTTAAATTTTTGAACAGAAAATGACTTTATGCTTTAAAGAAGACACAATTTCCCTGATGATGCTGTTATAATTCCCTATTTTTTCATTTCGCTGATATTGAGTTTTAGACGATAGGCAAATTATTTCAGCTACTGAAAATGACGTCATATTTAAAAGAAACAATAATTTTATTTGATAAAACAAGATATTTCCCCATGATTACGTCTAAAAGTTATAAATTTCTGGAATTTTTACGCGCAGGTACAGCGATTATACTAAGACCTCAAATTACGAGTGGAAATTTTAACATGGAAAGTTGTAATAGTTGACAAACGTGACTTCAAGCTTGAAAATATATTTATTAATATTAATAACCTATTGCACGTTAAAATGTTTTTAAATGGTTAATATTGATGTGAAACGTTGAAAATGACTTGATTTGTTTAGATTCAAAGGGGGGAGGGGAATTCTATGATTATGTCAAGTTGAAATCATTTTTGCTGATTTTTTCATTCCGTAGTACCAAGCATCAATTGATAACTTAATCAAAATTACTTATCTTGATTATATATTACCGATTATGTATATGAATAAAGTTTAATTTTTCAATAATTTTAACAGTTGAAGTTTATGAAAAAAGTATTTTGTTAATATTAGGTTAAAATATGTCTTTGGAGAGTTAAATTAACAAGAGTAAGATGGATTTTTTATAGTAATTATTGTTGTCTATGTATTATAAATTTGATGCAACAGTTCCTTTGTAAGCATTTTCTTTCGTCGAAATTCGACGGGCTCCACCTCGTATATATAATATTAATATTGTTTTTTAGATGCAAGTTACTTCTGTTTGGATGTGAAAATAGGTAAATGACTTGTTTTTACTAAATAAATTGCATAAATGTTTAATGATATGCTTAAGTATATCAAACTGTGGACAGGTTACCACAAAATACTTACTTCTCTTGTCAAATCCATATCCTCAATCTCGCCAAGGCTCGTATACTGAAAAAATTCCAATTTTATTTAAAATACTAAAACAAAACAAAACAAAACAACAAAAAAAAACAAAAAAAAAACAAAAAAAAAAAAAACAAGAAAAAAAAAAAAGAAGAATAAGAAATGAATGTCATAAATCAAATTTATTTATTTAATCATCAAAGAATTGTGTCCAGTTTATACAAGCGAAATATAAAAGATGCTACTGGCGAGTAAAAAATTATGTTACAAAGATTATCGTAAAATATCAAATACTAAGTTACTTTGGCTTTTTTCTTTTAAACAGAAAAAAAATCAGGTTTATTTTCCTGTTTAAATAGGTTTTATTATGCTTTAAATTTAGTGCGTACATATTTTCTTTGTAATCCTGTTTTCTACGGAAACATACAGCCGGTAAAAATGACGTACACTAAATTTCTGCGACGTATGTAGATAAATTATGATTTTTTTATCAGTTTTAAATATAATTCTTTTAAACGAATTGAAACTTATTTTTCATAGTATCATTCAGTAGTTTACCCTCATAGTTACACTCTGGCACAATCAGAAAGGAAATCCGACAAATACTTTTTGAGTTATGCTTGACAAAAGGTTTTAAAACCCATCGTAGCTGTATATGCCCCAAAAGTAATATTACTCAGTGTATTAGCCTTCGCTTAGCTCAAACAATTATGTATGTGAATTCTTTCGTGTGGCCCTGTAAGTGAATAATAATAATAAATGTTCTTAGCATATTCTAGAGAATGTAAATTTTACTGCACTTTATAAATGTATATCGATTTCATTATTTTCGAAAGTATGTAACATCATTAAAATGCACTTGACATTTTTTGCTGCTTGGTCGTAATGAAACGGAATAGTTTTGAATGTACCTATAATTGAACTGTACGTGTACACCCTATTTTCATGAAAATTGAATTGACGCTGCAAAATGTTGCAATAATAATATAATTAAAATTTCAAACCATTTGATTGGGTAGTTTTGTGCTGTTCGGACAGACATATAGGCAGTCGTACGGACCAGACGACGACTGTAGGTGCTAGTTATTTACATAATTACGGACGCACCTAAAAAGGAGAGAAAATGGCGGGTGATGAAAGTAAATTAATGAAATGGGAGTCTGACTTTAGAAAAATTGGGTGTACTAGACATATCATTAACCAGGTAATGATTATATTTCATTTTTTTTTAAATATTCTAGATCGTAAATTAATGAGTATTCCTGATTTTTTGAACTCTCGGAAAAGTTAAAAATTATATTGCTAGAACAACAAAGGTTAGCAATAGAGGAGCGTTTCATATCACTATTTTTAACATTTCTTTTATGCTCCCCAAGCAGAACTTAAAATGTCGTTTGGTTTCACCAATATATGTTTTATTACATTCGCAAGATATGTTGCGTCGGTCGTATACTTCCATGTTTAAGCACTGATACCAATGATGATGGACTTTTAAAATCTCCGAAGCAGCTGTTTGCACCCTTGTTTACACGCATTTTTGCAATGTGTGCTATTTTACTGCTGTCCCTTTATTTTTACTCTCATATTGATAGTAACAGGTATAGGCTGCACAAGAAAAAATATCTCGATGTGTTAATGCAGATAAACAAGATAGCTGAAACATTCATTATCACTTGTAATCTGAAATCTGGTCGATACTATATTGTTTGAGGCCATATGCTAGATTATCACTGACTGCAAGAATTTACCTGCTCTCGAAATTGATGAAAAAAAGTAGGAGATGGACAATGAATGACTGCATTAACCGAATGGAGACTTTTATTTAGAATTTTTATATTCATTTAAATAAATTTAATATTTCTTTAAGCTCTTCGCAACAAAGAAGCTTGTGTACTTGTTTCTTCTTTTTTTAATTGCTGTGATCTTTGAATTAGAACATCAGTATTTTAGTCAGTAGTCTATCTAATCTCAGATCTTTTGCTATTAAATAAGGCAAACGTAGCAAAATGAAAAATATTTTGCCACAGAAACCAAGAATGTGTTAAAATTTCTCTTCGAGAAGGTTTTACGCTTAAAGTATATATTAGATGTGGATCCATAAATAACTCTAAATTTTAAGTACATTTTCTGGAAACAGTTTTTCTGGAAATAATTCCGACAATTTGTTATGCTAATGAATACTTAATGCTAGGGAGAAATGCCAGCTATATATACCGGGTGTCCTGAAAAGGACTGACTGATTTTAAACTTCAATAACTTGCAAACGGTGACAGATATTAAAAAAAAATTCTCGCAGGAGTGTGATGCATAAGGTCAAACGTTTTTTACAGTGATTTTCGATTTTAGTTCGAATTACAAACAATAGATGGCGCTGTAAGCAATAGGCACTAAATACAGGGTCGATTTTTTTGCCTTTCTCTTCTTCCATGCGAAAAAAGGAGGTTAAAATATATTGAGTGGGTCACGAAGTATAAAAAAATCGAGCTTTCAAAAAATTTAGCGTCTATTGATCGCAGCTCCATCTATTGTTACTAATTCGAACTAAAATCGAAAATCACTGTAAGAAACTTTTGATCTTATGCATAACCCTCCTGCAAGATTATTTTAAATATCTGTCACCGTTTGTAATTATTGAATTTTAAAATCAGTCAGTCATTTTTAGGACACCCGGTATATATATATATAACCCTTAATTAAACATAACCTACCACCATCTAAAACCGTAATATTATGAATTAAATACATATACATGAATTTATTACATCAATGTGTAAAATACATTTGTAAATTTTTACAAATAATGTTTATTTTATATATTTAAAGAAATAGTGTAAGGTGTTACTTTCCGTAAAGAAATATTCATGAGAGCTATTTTTTTTCTTTTCAAAAAAACTTCTTTCCAAACAAAAGTTCTCTAGATGCTACAGATTAAGCATTATAAATGGAAGAACCTTTGGAAGTTGGAAAATTGGATAGGGTTGTCGGCGAAGCAGAATGGAAAGATCGAAATCCTACGCCAAGTAATCTTCGGCTTCAGGATTTTCCTTTCATTCGAAGCTAATGGAAATAGGAGAACATGGAGAACAGATGATTACGTTAATGTAATTGAAGATTTCGATGAAAGTTCCCTCTATTCCTTTCAAAAGTGTAAATGAGATATTTTTCAGGATAAAGTACATATTAAAGGTGACTTTTAGGTGACTATTAGGTGCTCTATAATGTGCGGAAAATCTTTTTTTTTCTTATTAATATTTTCAAATGAACTATTTTATTATTTAAGATTTATTGCAAACGAGAAATTTTAAATAGTTATAGACTTTTAAATATTTTTTAAGTTACATTTTAAAAAGTATATTTCCTTAAATATTGTTTTTCTTTCGTATAAAAAAAGAAAAAAAAAAAAAAAAAAGAAAGAAAAAGAAAAAAAAAAGTGAGATTCGATTTTTTCTTGTATTCCTTAGAACTCATTTTTCATTTCGAAGAAACTTCTTTTTATAACAATACTTTTCTACCTTCTGTACTCTAAGCCTTTCAAATATTGAAATATTTGGTGGACAAAGGTAAAAGGAAAGAGAAATGTGAGATAACCTTTGTCTAAAAGATTTTTCGTCTTTCCTATGATAATTAAAATGAAAGGACATGAACAACTATGATAATGGAGTGGAAGATTTTTATTAATTTTTTTACTGTTTAATCCAAAAAGCAAAAAAAAAAAAAAAAAAACATTTTCGTTCGAGTTCAAGGGGATATTATACATAAATATATTAGAAGCTCTACTTTGAGAGTGTATTTTATCTTCATTTACTACCTAAATAACTCAATTAAATTATATTACATAAAAAAAAGTATTTGCTGAAAAAATAAAAAAAACTAGACAATTCATTTCCTACATTGTTGAAGCCCGCGACGGGACAAATACTAATATAACCCATTCAGTTTTTTTCTAGATTTAATGTTAAAAAAATTGTAACAAATAATTTAAAACAATCTAACATTAAAAAGAAAAAGAAAAGCCAAACAATGTAATATTTAAAATACCCTAAAAACTTTGATTCCGCTCAAATGAAGTTGTTTTCTAGAAATGTTTTTAGATTATATCACGGTTACTACCGCTAATTACCGACATGTGTTTTTAGAAAATCATTACTAATAATCTTTAGATAATTCCACGTAGATATGTACTTTAAACGCTCGTCAACTCCGCCGATGAGTGCCTTAAAGTAAAGTTTGCTTGCAACGGAAAATGAGATAAACGCTACGGGACCTAGGACATTTTTTCAAGTAACATAATTATCCCTCACCTAAATATTTCCTGAACATATTTTTGAAATGGCTAATGATCTATAAAAAAATTGTGTCAATAGGCTTTATAAATTTGTCAAGATTGAACTATCCACTAGGGTGGGTCGAAAAAATTGAAATTTTTATAATCCAAATGTAATAGCGCGGACAAGTTGCCTTTTGTAATAGAGAATAAATTCCTAAAATATTACATCGATCGGTTAATATCTTTTACCGCCGCAATGGGGCCAAAGTTTCATAAAATCGCAAAAAATATGTTTTTTTTTTTAATTTTTTTTTTAAATTATCCAAACATACCAATACAATTTCTAGTAGAACGCAATAGCTACATGAAGATATGAGAAATGTCCCGGTAAATGTTCATTATGATGAAATCATATCTTTATTTGCCGCAAAAAGACCATATTTTTTGTAAAAAATTCAAAAATTTCAATTTTTCATTTTTTTGTCTAATTTTTTATAATTTCTATAATATGTCTAGAAATAAATGATTTTATTTTATATCTATTAATATATCATAATTTTTATAACTATTTGTAATAGACTTGAAAATAAAGTTAATCATTCATTTTTCTTGGCGATCGCTTCATCTACTGATGTTTTACTTCATAACAGCCAATTCATGCCACAAAATTATATAAAATGAGCAAAATGTTTTAGAATTTTATTAGTTAAAATATAGAGATGTTTAACCGAAACGGGTTAAATAAACTTAAAAGGAAGATGTATTTAATGTAAATGAATTTTATAATATAACTTGCTTTCAGATGAAGCCATTATTCCTCGAGAGACCAAAATTGATCAGATGTGATCCTCCCTCTGTTCTAGTAAAGAAACTTTATCAGCGCTTCATTGACTAATTTCACGCATCTTTCTAGTGATTGAGTGGGACAAGGAAAGTTATAATAGCTGGTATCTTTAATCGAACATTTTAAACTCACCAGCGTTGTTAGTCGATAGAGAAACCATAACAGGTGGTTCCGTTAGTTTTCAGTTTTGCCAGTAGACTAAAGCCATACAATTTTAAGCTTCAATGTTGATGTCTGCTATGATAAAGTGACGGATGGCACTATTCTAGTCCACAGAACTTCGTGCTTTTGCAATTTTCTTCATGGCTGAGGGCCTGATGTTCTCCTCTTCATATTCTATCATTCCAAAGAGGCTATTGCGAAATAGTCATTTCGTGAAAATACAGGAACTATAATCTTTCGTAGATTATCTGTCAAGTAACGTAAGTTACTAACTATAGTGCACAGATTCTGGAAAACATGAGTGATTCATTTTAGTTGTGAACCAACTGATGCAGTACACTTTCAGGATGTACTCAAAGAGTATGACATGTTAAGAAGAGGGTTTCTTTGTTCCAACGTAGAGTCTCAAAATTGGAATACCAGTAATGATCCACCTTGCGTGAAATATTTGCCCAGGGACTCAGCAAAAAAGGTCAATTTTATACACGCGTGTTGAAAGAGCTTGCAATTTCAGACATATACTTCTGGTCAGTTGACAAATCATCTTTATCAACAGCTAGGTGATCAGAATAAATTGGCTTAAATTTTGCAATTGGTAATAATTCGCAAATCACAAGAGATCAATCAATTGGGCCACAATATGATAGAGAATCTGTTTTTCGTCATCAAGATGTTTGAAAAGATGCCTCAGTGGAAGCTCATTGATGTGAGGTCAAGGAAGCCAATAAAGTGGTTTTTTAAAAGTTGTTCTCAAGTAATCCTACTATAACACCACCTTTGTAACATGTTTTGAAGACAGTTCTGCGAAATTCGACAGCAATTATTATTACAGTTTGGATATCATTTTTCTTCAAAAAAATCTATAACGTCATTGCATATAAAAGTCTCCTTGCCAGACGATGGGGTCAAATGACGAAAGTAATTGAGACCTGGTTCTAATATCAAAGAGATATGTTCCTCCTTGACTTCGCAAAGATGAAACTTTGCCACCTCTTTAACTTGGCAGATATTTCTATATTTAGGGCCATCAAAGTATAGAGTAAAAGGAGTACATTACGAAAAAAACGAACAAAGTGAAACGTGGCCCTCTAGCAGCGAGAGATTAATTTTACGTGCAGGCAGCTGCAGTTGTTTCTATCATTGAGCAATTTTTTTTATAGAATTACAGTGATCATGGTTAACAGTGTGCATGAAATTAACAACATAAAATGCCTTTCCCAGCCTATTAGAAATGTAAAAAATCTGAAAACATTACAAAAGTTATGAAAATTGAAAAAATGAAAAACTTTAATTTTTAACATTTTTTTTTTAAATTTTGGCCCTGTTGCGGCGGTAAAAGCAATGATGTCACAAAAATGAAATGTGAATGTTACATTACTAATATCATGGCGTGACTATTGCGTTCTATTAAAAATTGAATAGGTATGTTTGGCTAATTAAAAAAAAAAAAAAATGTAAAAGTATGTTTTTTGCGATTTTTTCGAAATTTGGACCCCTTGCGGCGGTAAAAGATATTAACCAATCGGCGTAATATTTTACGTATTTTATCTTTTTTACAAAAGGCAACTTTTCCGCGCTATTACGTTTCGATTATAAATATTGCGGTTTTTTCGACCAACCCTACTATCCACGTTCCACAGTTTCTGAGAAAAAGGGCCGTGACAGATGGACAGAGAGTCATACGAGTTATTTTATTATGGTTCCGGTTTTACTTTTTAATACAGAACGTATTAAAAATAACGCATTGCATATTTATACATGTAAGATTTTGGCATAAAAATAAGGAAAAGATGCGTGTACATTCGCATGATATTTATGAATTATGCAATATTCAGAGTAATGGTAATTTAAAATTAATTAAAAATAACTTTTTTGACCTCTTTAGTACGTATATAATATCTGTTTGTAATGAATTTATTCACAGTTATTTTAATAGTGTTTATGTTTGTGAATACTGTTTTTTTTTCTTTTTTTTTTTTTTTTTTTTTTTTTTTTTTTTATAAAATTAAACATTATTGAAATATAAGACTTATAGTATTAACAAATGCAATAAATATTTCCATGCATTTCATATACACATATATATATATATATATATATTTAATAAAAGATTTAATTACAAAAAAATACTGTAAAAATCGATATTTAATTACCGAAACATTTCTATTGTACACATTGCATAATTTGATTGCATAATTTGATAAAACATTTTTTTAATTTATGTACTAAAGATATATCAAAATATTTACGTAATAATGGATTAAAAATTTTACATGCACGTCAATGCTTTATTTTGCATTAAGAACAGAAAAAAATTATTAATTAACATCCAATTTTATAAAACTAAATCTCTCTAAAGATATGACAATATATTTTTTTTTCTCAGTTACGTATGTAATGGAATTTCTAAAACGCGAAACAAAATGTATTCGTATAAACAAAGAGACTGTAATTATGGGAACTTTGTTTTAATATAGAAAAGAGCTTCTCTTCAGCATTTATATTTTGTTTTCACAAAATACCCAAGGAAATTATTATTTTAATTAAAATAAACGGTATGCATGTCTTAATAATAATAAAAAATAGAATAACAAAGAGAATTCCGAATCTTTTCTTTTCAAAGTTCCTGCCATAAATAAAAGAAGAAAATTTAATTTATTTTATCTTGGATAAATTAAAAAATAATAATAATTATTATTTTAAAATAGATTTCTTTATTTAGATTTCCAGGAAGAACATTCCATTGGATATTTTATACAATTGAATAAGGTATATAATTGCAGCGTTTTTATTATTTATTTAAGTAGTTGAGTAACTTGACTCTGTGCAGTCTCCCTCCAATACTAAATATTTTGTAAGCTAGATGTCTCATTTATTTTTATTTATATAATGTTTTCAAACAATTAATGTAAGAACATTGATTTGGATAATAAAATAATCATGTAATTGTATAATTTGACTAATTGTATACTATTTAGCTTTTTCAATCTATATACGTAATATAAATTTTAAACGTAGAACTTTATTTAAAAAAAAATGTATCTAATTCTTAATCTATACTTTTTTTTTTGTTTTATACAAATATAGAAAGCGACTGGATGTATTCTCAGAATTCACCTAAAATTCTTAGGTGCTTAAAATTTTTGCTCATGTGCAGAATTAATTAAAACGGCATTTATATTTGTTTTCGTTGGATTTAATCTTCATATATGTACCCGATCCTACTATACTTTAATACCAAAATCTCTTAAAATATAAGAAAATATTTAACTACACTAATTCAAATATATTAAAAATACATCTACGCATGCTAAGCATACACATACATGTGCAAAAAAATCTTTTTTTAATTGTTTTTATAGAAATATTTGTCTTCCAGCGTCAAGTATGTCTTTCATTTTGACGATCGCAGGGCATGCCGAGAGAGGCATTTTTTTTTCTCATATTAATATATATATATATACATTTTTTTGTTTAGGTTTCATGCAAATAACAACTTAGAATTATCAGAAACATCTAGTTTACAGCTATTAACATAAAATTCTTCTGGAAGTCGTTCCATAAATTTACAAGGTTCTGTAAATATAAACAATCGTTCTGTAAATATTGAAAATACATTGTATTGTGTTGTGTTACAATAGGTCTTTTTCCAAATAGTTTTTAAAAATTAGGGAAGGTTTTCAGAATGATCGGTAACAACGATTTCTAATAAATTTTCGTAAATATTTATATTACATAAGGAAACAATTTTATATTTTATTACTGAACTTTGTAAAATTTAGCAGATATAGTGCTTAAATTAATAGAATGTAATTTGCAAACATGCAGATTCACGTGTAAATAATTTTCATTACCTCAATAATATATTTTAATTTCCTGCTAATATATACATTTAATGGACTAACTCAATAGCAATATTTTATTTGAATCTGAAATCATTTGTATCTATTTTGGTACTTTTTAACAATGAAACTAATGTAAAATATCGATTAAATTATTCTTCAATTGGACAATTATTGATCAAACGCATATATAAAGTGCTATGCTAAAGTTTCAGTAAGCGTATCTTTTCAAACACTCGAGCATTCTGCAGCAGATCCACTAAATATGCCTTAACAATATAAATAATCTTTTTTTATGCTCCTTTAAAATTAATAAAAATATGTATTTGCTGAAATTTTATTCGGCTAAAAGTGATATCAATGCTTTAGATTTATTACAGTAATTGATTATTATTATTTTACATTTAATAAAACTAATGTTCCCTACGCAATCTCTTTTCAGGTTTATAAAAATAGAAATACAATTTGAATCTAGGGAATTTGCTTGATTTGCCGATGAAGACCATTCAAAGCATGGAAAACTTAATTTTGATCAGACGTTCCCAACTTGTGCTCCACCACGCTTTAAGAAATAAAGAAAATTTTATAGAAATCAATACACTTTAAACGCCGGTTTTAGTTTTACATTAAAATTCATAATTGAAAACCACATTTTAATCAGGAACAATGGAACAATGAAGACGTATTCTGGATTGCCTATTTGTCAAGCAACTGTACATCCAAAATAAAGGTGAATCCACTAGGTGAGGCTTGGGGAGTCATGAGAGAAATCTTATAAATATGTGGTTAGCCACAAAAGAAACAACAAAAACAGACAAAGCAAGTTAAAATTAAGTTAAAAACTCAAAAGTATAACAGTATATAAGTGAGGAAGAAAAAAAAGAAGAAAAAAAATATTGCATTATATCCGAAAATGACAGACAAATGAGCTACCCGGCCATGCCCATTCTAAAAAAAGACTCTTTACAGAGACCACACATTTAAAGCTTAAAGGGAATTGCTAGTATATAGCAGAAAAACAAAATGTTTTTATTTTTTTCTAAGAATATACAGACAAGACAAGGGAATAAAATTTAAATTTAGAGAAGAGTAAGGGAATCTCAGTCTTCATTGTCTAACAAAAGCGTATATTTTGGGCGTTTACGGTTGGAAGGGTCTGATACCTCGTAGTCTGGAAGTTCAGCAATGATTTCGTTCGGGATTTTATAAACATTTTTGTAAAATTTTTTGTCTAATTGATTTATGCGTTTTTTGGGAGAAGTGGTATTTAAATCTCTACGGACTGTGCCGTTTCTAAAGTAGCAGCGACCATTCCTGATAGTACGAACGTTTCTATTGTGTATTTTACCAAGGTTATTCATGCTTGTTTTACAGGCAATTCCCCAATGGGACTGGCGTATGTTGCTATTTGTCTGACACATGAATTATATAACAAAAGTTTATTTCTTATAGAGAGGGTTTTATCTATTTAAGGAGAGGAGAGAGAGATTTGGAAATACCGGTAGCTTGGCATCTAATATTAATGATACGTTTTTTCCATTTTAGACGTTTATCCAGAGTAAGTTCCAGATACTTGGTAAGGTCGGATCAGGGTATAGAAGTATTATTAATGTGTAATACGAATAGGGTTTGTTAGTTTTCTAGAAAAGTATATAGCAGCAGTTTTTTGTTCATTGAGCCTAATGCGCCATAAAGTGCTCCAAACAATGAAGTCGTCGATATGTTTTTTTAGACTTTTGTATAATGCCTAGACAAAAGGAGCTGAGGCGTATATTGCAGTGTCGTCCGTATACAGGGCAAGAAAAGTCCTCAGAGTAAGCGGAATATCGTTAAAGAAAATATTGAATAATGTAGTGCCGTGGACACAGCCTTGAAGAATGCCAGCGAGTATACAGTAAATGCAGAGAGTATATTGTTAATGCGGACACAAAAAGTGCGATCACTAAGATATGAGTGTATTAGGTGAATAAGTCTAGCATGGATTCCGAGCTTAATTAACTTGCAGATTAGGCTCTGATGACAAACTTTATCAAAAGCCTTAGCGATATCCAGAAAAACAGAAGCAGCTGGAATATTCGAGGTGAGCGTTTCACTGAGGAGTCAACTCGAAGTAGTTGATGGTGTGTAGAGTGTTTGGCTCTGAAGCCAAATTGTTCAGATATCAGAATGTGGTTTTCATCTAGAATATCATGGAGTTGTGACATGACACCTTTATGAAATGCTCAACGACTTTACTAATAGAGTGTAGCAGTGAGGTGGGACGAAAATTAGTAGAGGATGACAAATTACAACGGGGTTTAGGAATAGGAGATACAACAGAAATTTTCCAAGTTTTAGGGAAATGGTAAAATCTCAGAATAGAAATAGTGAGATCAGTAAGATAGATTATACAATTTGGAGGAAGTTTTCAATCAGTTAACTCATTTAATAAACTAATTTTATTTTCTATAGAAGAATTCCGGTCCAAATATTTATTTCTACTGCCATTCTATTTTTAATTTTTTTGCTCCAAAAATGCGATAAATGGAGAAACAAAATATGGGGTTAAAGTAAGAAAGCGAATAATCGCAATAAGAACAACATATGTAAATTTAAATTTTCTCAACTCCTCTCAGTGTGATTTATTGATACGTGTAAATAAGTAACTCCAAGATGCATGTTAAACTGAGTCATCATTTCAGAGAAACAAGTCTGGCATGAAAAATAAACCGCAGGATTTTTTAGAAATGAATGACAATGAAGTGTATTCTTTCTAAAGAACCTATCGCACTACTTGTTAAAACCAATAATGAAAAAAAAAATCTTGCTTCCTGTATGATAATTTAACGAGCAGTTTGTGTTCTTTAAGCACGTTTAAGTATATATGCGGAGACTCTTAACAAAGCTTGTATAGTAGATACTGTCAGAAACTTGCTTGGTAAAAAAATCCATAATTCCTGTGTGAAATAACACCAATAACCTCGAAAAATTATCTATAAGACTGGTCTCATAAAAGACACATCTGAGAGTCATTTCCATGTACTAAATTTTAATACATGTGGATAAATGTGCTGACGTCATTTGATTAGCAGTTTTATATGAATTTTTCCGGGACACACATTTACAAAACTATTAGAACGATTTTGTTGAAAACCACTTTAAACCAATACACTACGGAAAACGAAATATTTTTATATGAATACTTATCACCAAATGGATGAATACTTATCATGATCAATCTATGCACATGCATGCACTGATGATGCGAAAACAATAACGGATCACTATGCTGAACCATTTAAATAATTGAAGACAAAGCAAAGCATTGTAGGAACGTCTAATGTACTCTTTATTGCCACACACTACACTTGAGAAAGTGCCTTCTGAATTTATGACAATGCTGTATGATGTCATTAAAATAGGTATTAAACTACATAAGTAACATCCTCGTAAAAGCAAACTTTTGAAACTTGTGTGTGAGGTTATTCAAAGCTACAATCGGTAACTCCTCAACCGTGTTAACGTAAGACGGCAAGTCGAGGAAGAGCGTTTACACGTTAGATGAGACTTTGTGCTCAGGTGATGTTAGATGACAACTGGCAAACATTTAAAATAAGGAAGCATGATTGTGAAATTAGCGTATTTGTCCGAAATGTTTGCCAAAATGAATAAAATGATTTTATCATTGCAGTAGTTTTCGATGCAGGATCTAAAAGTATATTTGTATATGTTGAAACATGTAATGGTGATGTAATTGTGAGGTAAAGCAGTATTTCGATTTATTAGATCTTGCTAAAAAGGAATGCCAACTACACTCAGCTTAAAAAAAGTAATTATAAATGAAAAAAGATAGAAATAGCAGGGTCATCCTAATGCTTTAAATGAGTCGCTCAAACAGTATTTTTCAACAGCTCAATTTTAGGCTTTAGATGACGCTAAATATCTTCTGAATGCGTTCAGAGTTAACAGAAAACCAAGCAATTTAAACTAAGCGAAACACGAGGTTGTCCTTAATTTGACATTTCACAGTAATTTAAAATCGTTTTTTAAAAAGATCGTCTGTCAGAGTTTCGTGTCATTTTTCAGATGACTTAAAAACTTTGTCAGAGAAAAAATCATTAGTTTTGCTGCCTTTCGCAATGACATACCTCCGTGATTCTTAAACTTACACACAGACACCAACGCGAAATACAGAAGCATTTTCAATGCCGAATTGGACATTTCTCTGAACTTATCAGCGGCTGGCCCGGAATTCCGATAATTGTAAAAAACAATACATTCAATAATTTTACATTAAATGTTTATGCGTTACTGTTTGTCCTACTATGTAAAAAGTATTGCGTTCAAAATGTTACGATTTCTTGAATTTTAATGTATTTTTATGTACAGCAAATTAGAGACAATATCATCGGTACTGATAATAATTGAGATTAATCTGAATATTACGGTAGAATTTTCAAAATATGATTTTGTTATTGGGTTAAGGCAAAATTAATTAGATTATTATACATTCCCTCTTTCTGTATTCAGTAGCAATGCAACTAGAAACCATTATTATTTACACAGGATGCTGTATGTTTATTTGGCTCTGTCATAGAAATTCTCATATCTATAAAACTACGTGTATTGAATTTACTTCATTTACTTCAATTAGGAAATATTTACATACCAGAGTTGAAATTTTCACTTCAACAATTTCCTCTAATATGGCAAAAAATGTACGTGAATTTATTTGTGCAGCACTCTATCAGATCTATAGAATTAATAAACAGCGAGTAAGATGTAAATAACTATTTAAATTAAAAAACGCATGCCGAGAATTAATGTTAACTTGCGCCAATTATTGCTCAAAGATATCACGATAACCGTACTATTTTGTTTATATTTTAATGATAAATTTTATGAAAATACAAGTCTATAGTAACTATTTTATAGTGTACTTCTGTCCACTTTATCTCTATGTTGTAAAAAACAAAAAATGCTGCATTATAAGTTTACGCATGTAAGATTTAAGCACATAAATAAGGAAAGTGTAATAATAATAAATAAGGACTACTGGTAATTTATAAATGAAAAAAATAAATCTTGACCTCTTTAGCACGTGGAAAATATTTGTTAATAACACACTGTTTTGCTGTTTTTTAATTATGTTTATGTATGTGAATATTTTGTGTTATTATAAAGTTAAACACTATTGAAATATATGACTTTCAATATTGACAAATGCGATAGATATTTTCCTGCAATTTCGTATATTTTTTAATAAAATATTTATATAAATAAACAAAATTATAAAACATCGATAGTTAGTTACCTAAACATTACATTCGCACACATTCCATTAATTTGATTAAAAAAAAAGTATTCTTAAATAGTTTACTAAATAAACATCAATCGATCGATTAATAAATTCACATGCTTGTCAACGTTTCAATAAGAAGGTTGTAATAAGAACGGAAAAAATATTAATAAACATCCAATTTATAAAACTAAATATAACGAAATAAAAGATTTTTTTTCTCACATACTTATATAATGAAATTTCTAAATCGCGAAACAAAATGTATTCGGAAAACAAACAGTAAGACTGTGATTATGAGGGCATTGTTTTAATATAGAAAAGAGCTTCGCTTCAGCATTTACATTTTGTTTTCACAAAATACCTAAGGAAATTAGTATTTTAATTAAAATAATTAGTATCCGTGTTTAATTGAAAAATATTTTAGAATAACAAAACAATTCCAAATATTTTCTTTTCGAAGTTTCTGCCGTAAGTATAAGGAAAAAATAAATTTATTTTATCTTGCATAAATAAAAAAAAAAAAAAAAGAAATACTTATTTCTGGATATATTTATTTATTTAAATTTCTAAGAAACAAAAATTAATGCATATTATGTACAGTTCAATAAGATATATAATGATAACGTTTTTTGTTATTTATTTAAGTAATCGAGTAACATAAGAGTTTGTAGTCTGACACTAATATTAAATGTTTAGTAAGCTGGATGTTTCGCTTATTTTATATTTACAAAAGAGTCACAAACATTTGTTTTTTGTACGATTATTGTATGGAATTATGTTACAACTATATGCGTTCATTAATTCTATATAGAATGAGAGGCGGCTGTACAGACTGTCGCCTCATCATCAAGATGACGGCTGAAATTCCAGGATTAGACAAAACTCGATTAGTATATTAAAATGCAACTGATCTGCAAATTCATATCTTAGTGGAAACCACCTGTAGATACGATTTAATAGTTTATAAGTAGGTTTGTCATTGTGTTTTACTGCACCTAAAGATATAAAAACATGGAGGACTGCGAACATGAAAACACAGTAGTAAACCTACCACTTAAATACTAAAATAGGTGGTTTCCATCAAGATATACATTGGCAGATCGTTTGCATTTCAATATGCGAATCGGGTTTTAACTAATCTTCAATTTTCAGCCGTCAACTTGATGAGGTATAGGTTAGTGAAGACGACCACCGCTCTAATACTATTTAGGTTTTTCAATCTATTTACTTAACATAAATTTTAAAAGTAGAAACAGAATTTAAAAAGTATTTATAATTATTAATTTATAACAAGATTTTTCATTTTATACATTCATAGATTGCACATTGATATATTATCAAAGTTTTAAGAATATATTAATGTTTTGCTTGTGTACATAATTAAGTAACATTACATTTATATTCTTTTTCTTTAAAATATAATCTGTATATCTATACTGAATTCTACTACACTTAATTAGAGCACTCTATTAAAATAAAAGAAAAAAATAGCGTACACTAAGTTAAATATAATAAAACTGCATATACGTATACTAATCATACACATAGATATGCTAAAAAACATTTCTTTTTTTAATTGCTTTTATGCAGATATTAGCGTATGAAAGTCAAATATGGTATACTTTAAGCTAAAAGTGAAGGATGCGGAAAGAGAATGGGAAACAAAAATTAAACTGAAAAATTTTCAAAACATTTAAGCATATAAAAAATTATCTACAAAGTTTGAATCAATAAAATAGTTCTAATGTGATTTACTTTTTGGGCGATTACTGTATGAGAAGAATAATTTAGAATGATCATAAACAACTAGATTTCCCAATTAAAAGGACATTTACGAGTTAATAAGTAACGGTTCTACTTGAGAAGAATTCTTTAAATCTCGGAAATACATATTTTCTACTGTTTTAAAATAACTCTTTTTCGAAATAGTTCTTAAACATAAGAAATTGTTTTGAGAATCACCGGTAACAACGAGTTTTATTAAATTTGCGTAAATGTTTCTGTTACATCAGGAAATAATTATATATTTTATTATAATGCTAAACTCTGTAAAACATCTGGCAGTGTGGGTTCTTAAATTAATAGAATGTAACATCGAAACATGCAGTTTCACGTGTAAATCGTTTTTACTACCTCAATAATATTTTTTTTTTCTTGCTAATATATAAATTTATGGAACTGACTTAATAGTAATTTCTTATTTGAGTTTGAAAACCTTTGTGTGCATTTTGGTATTTTTTTTTTTAACTGAAAAATTTCAACTAATTAAAAATTTCGATTAAACTTTCTTTTTTAGAAATAGGAGGTTATAACAACTTGTATAAACAGATATACTAACGTTTCAGTAAAAATATCTTTTACAAACATACACATGACGAATTCCCAAGAATTCCATTAAATATACCTTAATAATATAAATGTTCTCTTTTTCAGTATGTCCTCTTAATGATAATATAAAATTATATTTGCTGAATTTTTATTATCCTAAAAGATCTTTTACTTATTTAGACATATTGCATTAAACGATTTACTGTTGTTTCTTCAAATACTTTCTATAAATTTCATGTTACATAGGTAACATATTTAAAGCTTTATAAAAATAGAAATACTTGAAATGAGACAATTAGCTTGGGTTGACGATAAATGAGATGGGAAGATCGAAAACATAAGTTAGATTATCTCAGGCTGTGATAATATCAACTCTTTGTGCGATAGTGGAAACCGGAGAACTTAGACAGCAAATCATTATATAAATTGAGTTAAAGAATTAGGTTCATTTTGATTCATTTAGAATTTTGGTTTATTTATTTTGGAAATGTTAATATGACATTGAGAGTTAAAACTGAATGTTAAAATAGAAAATTATACTATATTTATTTTACAAATATAACATTTAAATTTTAATTCTGAATTAAAACTTGCATATGGATATTCTTCTTTTTACTATAATCTTCTAACATTAAGTTAAAAACATTCACAGCAGAATATTAAAAAATTGAATCTACAAAAAGATGATTGAATAATTAATAGATTTTATCTAAAAAAACGAGTCTTGCTCAAAATGGCAGTGATATGACCTGAAAAGGACCTGATAGTGTTTTCTATATCGGTTTCTCTTATCATGGTCTATAGTTTTTCACCACATATCGTGTACTTTTTACTTATATGCGCATTATTTTAGTTCCGGAAAGCCAAACTGTGGTAGGCAAAGGGTTAAACGGATTTTTTTTATTTTGTAAAAGAGTTTAAAAATAAAATAAAATAACCTACAACAATGTACATAACACATACATTTGGCAAATATTTTCGTCTAAAAATAGGTTATTTACACAAAAATAAAAATGACTATTATCGAAAGTTAAATAGTATTGAAATATTTACACGTTGTCACAGACATATCAAACAAGGCTAGAAATATCTAATTATTCATAGGAATATAGCGAATAATTTATAAGCTCACGAAATAAACTATTGATAGTATTTAGATATAATTATCAGTATTGGATTGCAATTTAATGCTCGCAGAAAACACCTGTTTTGTAACGTTTATTAAAATGTGACGTTAACTTTTATTACTTTAATAATCTGCATTGTAGAAGAAAAAATAATATTTTTAATAACCCGAAATTCGAAGCGACAGGGTGCTTCCATCAAAAATTATAGCTATACTGAAAAGCAACTATCTCATGATTCATTTCATGATTCCAACTTAAAACCACATCCGCAAAACTCATAAATTACAGAATTTTGTGGTATATATAATAATTTTACGTGAAAAGATGCAATGATAAAAAGGCAAATATTCGATATGCATAATAACTTTTGGCATCGAAGTTTTTCAATGAAATGTTTCCTTTCGTGAAATCTGTTCATATTCCATGTAGGATGCATTATTAGGAACAATACAAATGCGCTTTATGCAGAAATACCTGGGGCAGGGACGGCGGACCTATGGCACGGTGTAAATTATTTTTGGCGCGGCATTAATTCAGGTTCTACATCAAAATATAGTACAGTTTCACAAAATGCTTTAATTAATCTAGATGTTGTCTCTGTTACCTGAATTCGATTAGTTCGGTTGGTTATCATTGTCATACGTAATTCAAGAAATTGAAATCTAACTTAATGAGTCCCAATCTAGCTCCATATTGGCTCAGAAAAATTTAAGAATAAGAGAAAATTGGACGATTATCGCAAAATAAAGATTAAAAGGTCTTATAACCCGTTGAGGGGCAAGTAATTGTGTTTCTGCAATGTCGATGTCACACCGAAATCTAAAAAAAAAATATATATGTTGCATAACAAGGAAAAATAATTTTACGACCTTTCCCCCACCCCCTCCAAATTTCGAATAGTAAAATTTAATAAGTTTTTTTCTGGTGCAAATATTCATTAATTGTAAGTAGGATATAATATATACCACTGCCCCTCAAGGGGATAAGCAAAAATACCAGTGGTAAAACTTGGAATTCAATTCCAGACACTAAAAGCTGTAGTGTAGATTCTGGCACTTGCTTTTTTGACATTTTTTCTGCCATACATTCTTATCGGAAATAAATATTATGAAAAATTCAAGCAAGAACATCTTGTCAAATGAATCCAATTCAACTTGCATTCTCTTGAAAATAACTAGGTACGCAGCTGATATAATTTTTTTAGCATCTAAGATGAGACAAGAAAAATAATATTTTAAGAATAAATTTCGAAAGTATAACATCAAACATTACCGATACATTTTTAATGCTGAAAACAAAATTGTAAGTAATTTTGATTCATTATTATTTGATCTAATATTTTTTTTAATTATTGGCATGTCATGATCACGTAAAACATACTTTTGGGAAATTTTGGCACTTAGACGTGAAAAGCTTCGCCATCACTGACCTAGGGTATTAAAAAAACTACAGAAGGCCACATGTTTCCCTTCCTCCGAAAGGTATAGTGAGATGCCAGTTATCTATCGTGTCTACTGCTACTTTGGTGCTGTTATAATCCAGAATGATTTTAGTTTTTTTGTGCATATTTGTGCTATTATCATACTGAAAGGTGCACTGCAGGACTACGCATTTGCTTCTTTCTGGGGAGGACATTTACGTCACTCAGTGACAATATACTGCACAAGTCTAATGCTGCAGAATTCATGATTGAAAAAAGTTAGAAATTTAATTATTACTTTAGTTTTCGCGAAGTGGAAGCTACCAAGTGCACTTAACTAATTTATTAACAATACATTAAGATTATACTTTATTGGAATCGCCAATTAAATCAGTATTAAATAAAATTTAAACGGTTACATTTTTCATTGAAATTAGTGACTTATGTTGGAAAAAAATGATTCTTAAAGATTTTTTAGCATATATTAAAATGTAATGATTAAAATACAGTGGAGAAAAAGATGCTTAGTAGTTGACCGATTATCATCATTAAATTGTAATTGTATTCTTCGCCTTGTTGAAGCTCAGCATTTATATCATTAACTAACCCCTTAATTCTCGCTCCCGTGATATTCACGGGCTGTGTTTTTTATTCAGATTTCTCGATTCCCACCAGTTTTATAAAATAGTGTAATTGTCTTTATTATGGTATCATTTTATTTGTTATTAAATAAGGTGAATATTTGTTTTTAAAAAAAATGGTGGCAATAAGCAATTTAAATTTTTAAACCTTAATTTAATGCGACCGTTAAGGGGTTAAGGTGACAAGTAAAATTAAAGTTTAGTAGTGACAATAGGCCTACAGCTGCGCATCTTTTACACTTCTGAAAAAATCCTTAATGTTTCTTGTAACATAGTTTTCAAACATACAATTTACTTTTATTTAAAAAAAAACACAATATACAAATAGCGAAAATTAATTTTTAATATCTATGATTTAGATAAATATCATTAATTCCATAAAAACATTTTCTTGACTATATTAAAACTCATACCCAAAATTGTATTTTTTTTCGGTGAATAAGAATGTTTCAATTTATAAACAATATTTATATACATCAAGTTTTTAAATTCTGTTTTGAAAAAAAAAAAAAAAAAAAAAAAAAAATCTATTGGCCTTGTTGCACATGCAAATAAATTTTGGAAAAAAGAAAAAGAAATAAAATGTATTTAGATAAAGAAAAAAGTGAAAAAATAAATAGAATTTTGCATTAAATATATTGCATCTTAGTCTAACATGGAAAATTAATATTTTACTTAAAACAATCAGGCAGTTAAATAAGAAAGTTATTCAAAAATGATTGTATCATTACAGAAAGTTTCAAAATATTTTCTTTGCAAATTTTTCATCAGGAGAAAAGAACGAAAATTAAATTTGTTTTTATGCCGCTTACATTAAATATTTGAAAGAATTTTATTTTGTTTTTATATTTTTAATACGATTTTTAATTAGAATATTTTAGCGTGTGCTAACATTATATTAAATTAGGGTTCAATATTATAACGTTGTTTTCAAATGATATTTATGTTCATCAATTAAATTAGTTGTTGTTTGCCTTTATTTTAATGTATCACCAAAATACAATTATAAAGTAAGCTAAATACAGTTTTATTCTTTAACCCCTTAATTCTCGCTCCCGTGATATTCATGGGCTGTGTCTTTTACTCAGATTGTTTAATTCCCACCAGTTTCATAAAATAGTGTAATTGGCTTTATTATGGTATCATTTTACCTGTCATTAAATAAGATGAATATTCCTTATTCAAAAAAGTGGTGTAAATAAGCAATTTGAATTTTTAAACCGTAGCTTAATGCGGCCGTTAAGGGATTAAAGAAGAAATTTATTGAGATAGGATTATTGTAGTAAAATCTGTTTGTTTATATACTCCTGCTGCATGTATATTTGCTTTTAAAAGTATAAAAAGAACTTAAAGCGTGCTTCTAAAACTATATAAATACAATTTATTATTATTATTATTTGATATATAAGGTTTTTAGTGTTTTAAGCACCTATTTTAAATTTGGAGTCATATATGTATCCATGTCACTCAGATTTGATGCCACTTAATTGAATGCTATTTTTAAATAAGCTAGAATGACACCCCTCTTGCATTAACACGTTCACGCCGGCGCGGTGGGTCACACTCGACTGTCTAAGAGTTGTTAAGTCTCCGGCTTTTTGCACACCACTATAATTTTAGAGAAAATGTTGTTCCTTTAAATCGCCCAATTGTTCTAATTAAATAAAACAACATTTTCTGTATTAAAATACTGGTATCAAAAAAGCCAAAATCTTGGCAGCTCTGAGACAGTCAAGTGTGACCCACCGCACCGGCGTGACGTGTTAGAAAACAAGTATGTTGTGGAAAAAAATATGTACAGCGCTTCTAGTGTACGAAACAACTGCAGTAATATACATTAAACAAAAACATAATTTGAAGAACAAAAAAAAAAAAAAAAATATTTCCTACATTGTTTAAGCCCGAAAAGGGACAGATATTAAGTTATTTCATTCAATTAGTGGTGTAAATTAGTGGATCAAATCTGAGTGACATGGATACATATATGACTCCGAATTTAAAATAGGTGCTTAAAACACAAAAAACCTTATATATCAAATAATAATAATAATAAATTGTGTTTATATAGCTTTAGAAGCACGCTTTAAGTTCTTTTTATACTTTTAAAAGCAAATATACATGCAGCAGGAGTATATAAACTAACAGATTTTACTACAATAATCCTATCTCAATAAATTTCTTCTTTAATCCCTTAACGGCCGCATTAAGCTACGGTTTAAAAATTCAAATTGCTTATTTACACCACTAAACATTTAATGTTAAATTTTTGTAACAAATTAGTTAAACCAATTGAAGATTAAAAAATAAAAATAAAATTCATACAATATGATACTTAAAACACCCTAAAAAATTAGATTACGTTCAAATGAAATCGAAATAAATCTTAGACTTCTTCCATTTTTAATTGAAAATATTTGTATTTCAGATTTTGTATTATGTTTATGACAAATGTGCATAAAATGATAAGATGCATGCAAAATACAAAACTTAAAAAAAGTCTAAGATTTATTTCGATTTCATTTGAACGGAATTTAGGTACAAAATATAAAACCATATGTGCACTTTATGGATAGTATACGTTATACCGTCTTCAAAGAGTTAAGAAATCTCTTTTTTAAGGTGCTATTTATGTTGGGGTTTTCTTCTTAAGAAAAAGGTGTTTACATTTTATATGTAAAGCGATACAGATGTGTGGTTTTTTTCTGTATATTTTACCACACTTAAGTTTGTACGATTTTACAAAACCTTAAAATTAAAATATTGACTAAGTCATTTAGTTACTAAAAAATAAAAATCATGTGTACATTTTATAAAACATATAAATTAAAGGATTATGCGATTTCTGTTTAAGCTAATTTGCTTTTATTACTTAACAAATATTTCTATACATTTGTTGTTGTAAAGCAATACAGGTTCCGTTTCTCTGTATATCTTATACCGCTTAAGTTTGTACGGTCATACAAAATCTTAAAATTTAATTAAGTGACAAAAATATTTTTTATTAAACTAATATAAACCATACGTAAGCTTTATGGAACGTACACGTTAAGCCAGTTCTCAAGGCGTTCAGCGATTTATGTTTTGTTATATATGCCTATTTTTTTTATGTCTGTTGCTTTTATTACTAAAGATGCTTTGTACACATTTTTTATTGTAAAGAGATACAGATTATTTTGTTTATATTTTATCCAACTTCAGCTTTTACAGTTATGCAGATTATGGATATTAATTTTTTGAATGAACCGAGCTAATTTTCTTAATGACTGGAATGTGCTACTGACTATTTCAATTAGATTATCAAATTTCACTCTGGGGAACCTCCTAGTTATGTAGCGAACATTCTACCGTTTATCTGCATATTTGATGGCTGCAGTCAATTTTAGAAATTTTCTCTAATAGATTTAAACTGACTTTGCGTTTCAAATTAAAAGGTACCCTATTGTTTTAATATAAAAATTGGCACCGGAAGGCAAAGACAGCATCAAAAATTGATTCAATTAAGGGGACAAGGGGCCTTAAAATCCTTAAATATTTTTTTTTTGTTTGTAAATTTCCCCTAATTATAATTCAAGGGTACATTATATTCATTATGGCATGCATTTATCACAAATATATATATATATATATATATGAAAAAAAGGGAATTTTACGCGTTGTCTTAGAAATCTTCGAAATGCCCCCTGCGTTTTCCATATCAATGAAAATTCCCAATATTTTTTATATAAGTTTGGTTTAGATATATAAATGAAATAGAGCATCGAATTTTATATATTTGAATTTAAAGGTTTAAAAAAATTAAAAATTTTGAAATTTTTTCGAAAAATTTTCAAAAATTTTCAATTGATTTGGAGATTTTTTTTGGAGATTGATTTTGATTTTCATTGATATGGAGAACGCAGAAGGCATTTCGAAGATTTCTAAAACGACGCATAAAATTCCATTTTTTTCTCAATAAATTTTTTAATTTTTTTTTTTTTTTTTTTTTTTTTTGTGATATATGCATGCCATAATGCATATAATGTACCCTTGAATAATATTTAAGGTGAAATTTACAAAAAATAAAAGAAATATTTTAAGGTCCCTTGTCCCCTTAAGCGAAGTTAACATTTACATTCTCGTTGTTGATCAAAAACTAAAATGCATTTTGTAATTTGTATTTATAAATGTAGCGGAGCTAATGCTGCTAATTTATTTATGTTTAAGCTATTGAACAAATGCATTGGTACACATGAGAGCTATCTATCGTCGCTATACATGTAAACTTAGAAATTAACATTAAAGAAAATAAATTGTTTCTGCGCAACGATGTCAAATCAAGGGCAAAATAACAAAATACGTGGCATTAAAAGCGGAGTATCCAATTTGTATAGGAATGACTAATAATTTTTTCTTACATGGTTAAAAAATATCCAATGTGCCCATATATGTTTATTAGAGCATCAATTCTTTTAAATATCAGTAATATAATAGAAATCACTGGTTTATTTAACAGTAAATCATATTAAGTAATCTTAATTAAGTAACAAAATACTTCCTCCTAATTTAAAATCAAAGTAAAATCAATTTCGTTACTCTGCATTTTTACAAAGAAAGTTACTCATTTATCCTTAAAAGAAACGAAGAAAAAAAAAAGAGTAGAAAGACAATTTCTCAAATTGCACGAAATGTGAATTCAGACATAAGATATTTTTTCGCTTCCTTTAATCCATAATGTTACATTCTTATATGATGAAATTTACTTGAAAAGGACTAAGCATTTGACAAGCAAGGTATTTTTTTCTCCATAAGTAATATCCGCAAAGATACACGAAGTAATTTACTAGATTCCTGTTAATTAAATCTCAAAGGAAACATCAAAGCACACAATTATTCAGGCAGTTTATTCCTAATTCGTAACAATTGATTTTTCAATCCGTCTTAACAAAGACTTGACTCCTGCTTCATTTTTTTCGTTAGTACTGTTTATTTTTTCTGTAATGTTATATAAATAACTACACGGAAGTAATAAAAATATAGCTCCTTATTAAATTAATTAATAATCGATAAAATAAATGCATTTTTAAATTAATTACTATAATATCTAATAATACTAAATAAATAAACTATAAGAAATACTTTTTAAATAAGTGTGGTCATTTCACTAAATATTAAAGTTATGTGATTTAATATTCTACTCTAGCATTTCATTTCTACGACATCAAATTACCACTTCATATTTTGCTCCATTGATTTTCGATAATGAAATGAATTATAAAACACGTACGTCTCTTTTTGTCACGGAAACACAAAACTTGAATGAAGAATAAGTAAATAAGTAGATATTATCAGTGTTTGACAGGTTTAAAAAGAGTTTATGACTTCGGTTCGTCTGTATACACTCTAAAAAGTTTGCAGATACATGTTTTTGGTGGCAACATGCGGCCTCCGATTTTGTGGAGTAATTTAACTTATATAATGGTGTAATTTAAACTGATTTATTCGGTGTAATATTAGGCATTAATGTAACGCAACACTAGTTATATTGGCTAAATTACTCAATAAAATGGAGGCAGAAAGACTATTTTCAACTTTAACGAGTAGCGTTGAATACATTTTTTAAAGTGTATCTATCAATTTGTTTATCTCTCCGCGCTCTAACTCAAGTGAATACACTTAGTCTCCCGAAATACTTATAAATGTTACGAAAGTTTAGTATAGCATGTTACTATGGTGTATGTAACTATTAAAGTTTATTTACAGGAAAATACTAAACAATTGCATTACAATATTCTTAAAAATTTTTAGCATTATGTCCAGTCATTCGATAGTCATTTTAGAAAATGGATACATACCCGTAAACTGTATTTGATTGAACCCCAGTACAAAAAAAATCACAATGTGTAAAATTTGCCCCTTACACTAATAAGGTCATGCACAAAATTTCAGCATTTTATCACAAAAAAATCGCAGATATATGTTTAAACAAAGATCATGAAGGGTTAATCATAAGCTATAATGTAAATGTTTACAGTTAGAATACGGAGGACGCGATGCAGAATATTTCGCTATTCAAGTATTACACTGATAAACAAGAAATTTTTTCTTCAAAAATTTTAACAGATTTAAGTAACCATAGCCTTAGGAATTTAGAAAATATTCACAAAAAGGTGAAGTTTGCTTCCGTTTCAGAGATATCTAAATTTAAATATATGTCATTATATTATTTTATTCCTTTTAAAGTACTTTGTTTTTGCAGTATAATGACCCTAAAATTAAAAAAAATCTGTTACTTATAATATATCTAGGCCCCACACAGTAAAAAATAACGGTGAAAATTACAGCAAAAAACACCGTTATTATTTCCCGAAAACTAAAAAACACACTTCACAGCCTTTTTTGCTGTTTTTTTCTGTCTTTTTTCAAAGCGTCCTCTACTGGCCGAATCGCGAAAGATTCGTATTGGAATATAAACATCACAGATTACTCTATTATAAACATTTCGATTTCAAAAATAAGCATCCTAGACAAGAATCAAGTCGAAAAGATATCAATTTTCAGTATCATTATTGAATTCCCCCCCCCCCCAACCCGCTCTTTTGAAAAAGCAAAAAAAAAAAAAAAAGTTTTACTGGTTTTACTGGAAGGTTTCTCGGTCTCTGCGCTTGCGTCGTTGAACGATGTCCACTCCTCTGCTGAGACGAAGACGAAAGAAACAGAACATGCAGTGTCAGGAACCGCTTTGGGCTCAGGTCAGGCAGCCATATTCCCATATTGTTCCGTGAAGATGCAAGTATACTACCTATGAATCTGCTAAAGACGAAAAGGTAAGTGCTGGCTCTATTTTCTCTTCTGGTGTCACTTAAATAAATATTTTATCCTTTTTAAAATTCATCATGTGAAACAAACATATGCAACTTTTTTCGGTAGTCACATGTGAGCGAAACGTGCTAGGCAAAAAGGATTTCTGTATTATTAAAAAATCCTATAAAGATAATAATATAAGATTTTTTTTTAATTTATTGACATTCATATGTATTATTATAATGCTTTACTGATTTGAGCTATTTAATTAAAATGACAATTACATATTTTAAAGGCAACACCATAATATTAAAAGAAAAGTGTTGCAATGCATAGCTAGGGGTAGGGGGTGCACGGGCCGAAATTTGAAAGCTCGGACCCGCCCCGATACAAAAATTAAAAGTTCGGCTCGTCCGCGGCCGAAAATTCTTATCTTTTTTTTTTTTTTTTTTTCATGTTTATAATACGAATTTTTATAGAAGTGCCATAGCCTGCAATATTTATTTTTTTTAAGAAATCTCTGTTGTATGTAAGCGTTTCAATTATTAATAATATTGTATATTGTTCAATTCCATGTATTGAAGCAGGTTTTTTTTTTTCTAATCATTTCTTTTCTTATTACATATACATGCATATTTATTGATAAAACAGACATTGTTGGATATATAAGTAGTATAACTTCATTTGAAAATAATTTAAATTTAATAATTACAGTTAATTTATGTAGAAAATTGAAAAAATTCATATTTTAATTTAAACAGTATCAGTAAACAGTTGGGTTCAAAGAACAAACTGCTCTAGGGTCAGGTGGGGTAAAGTCCTGACTAATATAGAAATTTTAATAATTTTCTTTTAATTTTAGATTTATTAAGTATTGATCAAAGTTTCTCACTCAAAAAAACATTTTTAGTAACATGTTTGAGGCACTGAGCGACACATTTTGTTTGTCTTTGTTACACCTTGTTCTTTTAACTCTTCAATTAACTTTTCTGCTGCATTTTGTTTATTCCAAATTTTGTTAAATTGGAAGTTCAGAAAGCTTTGCACATGTCTCAAGAAAATATTTCCATTTATAGCTAAGTTATATTTCTCACAGATTACTATATTTTAATAAGTGTACAAATCTACTAGTCTTTAAAAATAATAAATTTTAATGTTCAATTGTTGAGTAATTGCAATTTAAAAATGTATGCATTTTTTGCAAAGATTTTTAGGCCGGGTTTAATTTTACTGACTTTTGAATGGACCAGGCCATGCCCTGACAATGATTTTCATACGGGCCAGGTCAAAACCCGAACTGAAAATTTTTGGGACGTAAAGACTAGAAATGATGAAACCAGTCCTGGGTCTGTACAAAAAAAATAGGTATGGCGGCCGATCCTTATGGAGAAAAGTAAGACCCGCCCCAGCCCCTAAAGAGTAATCACTGGGCCTGGCCCGAGTGCCGTGAATGAAAACAGGTCGAGCTCAGACCTTGGCAAGACCCGTGCAGATCTCTAGTTAGGGGCTATACACAGGGTTGGGGAAATCCTTTTCCTCGCCAGTGGCGAGTGGATTTTCTGATTGGGCGAGTGAAATTTTAGGTAGTTTTTAAATAATTGTAGGCTGTAAAGATATACCAAAAACATTTTTTTAAAAACCTAGATATGGGCAATTCCACGGTTATTCTTGTTACATTTATGGTGGTGTTTTAACATAGAAATGCATTACTTTTGATGCCTTTTTTTTAAATGCACAGAATTTTTTGCTGCATAATAAAGAAGAATGCCTACTTTTTGTATTTGTGCAAGAAAAACATGATAAACTTTATTAGTTTTATAGACTGAGTCATCTAAAGTATGGTTACTTTTGTTACCTGAAAAAGACATAAGTTTTTTATTCCTCTACATTAATGACTATTTTATCTAAACTACATACCAAAATCTTCAAATTTAAAATTATTTCAAAAAAGGAATGATTACTTATTAAATGACACCTATCTAAAAATTTTAAATTCTAATATATTATTTAAAATTGGAAAAAAAACAGGTTACTCTTGTTACAAAAAAAAATGGTTACTCTTGTTACATTCCCCTTCAAAGATTTGGTAAGAAAGTTATAAGGCACATTATGAGAACAAATAATTATATAATAATGCATTTATTAAATTTTATCAAAGGAAAAATTATTTCTAGAGTATACAAGTGATGGTAAACTCAATATTTTTACAATTTATACTGCCCCCTGGTGGTAAAAATTGAAACTAAAATATATATGGCTATGGTGCATAATATGAAAGGGTGGTCAAAGGAGTGTCGACTAAAGTTTGAAAAGGGTGAAGGTTAGAAAAGTTGCTAAAAATACAGAAGTTAGAACCCGGACGGGTAAATAATATATGATTTTTTGAAATTTTTATGATTTTTCGTGTGATTGCAAGTGTTCTGCTAGAAGTATGCAAAATTTCACATCTCCAATTTAATTAGAGGCTGAGTTAGAAAAATTACTTAAAATACACAATCAGAGCACAGGAGGGTAGATATGACTTTTTCAAAATTTTATGATTTGTCATTTGATGTGAGGTGTTCAGCTATAAGCAGGGCTGCAGATTAGGAGTCAGGCTTATTTTGAGCGAAAGAGTCAGAGTCGGATCTGTTAAAATTCCCGGGGTCAGAGTCATCCATTTTACAAGCAGATCTGCGTTGTTGGAGTCGGGCCCATTTTTGAGCAAAAGAGTTTGAGTCGGATCCTGTTAAAATTTCTAGAGTAGGAGTCGTCCATATTTCCTACCGACTCTGCAGCCCTGGCTATAAGTATCCAAAATTTTAAGTCTTCAACTTAATTAGGAGCTCAGTTAAAAAAAAAAAGCTCAAAATGCACAAGTTAGAGCCCAGAGGGGTAAATATAAGACTTTTTCAAATTTTTAAGAGTTGTCGTTTGATGTGAGGTGTTCAGCTAAAAGAATCCAAAAATTCAAGTCTTCAACTTAATTAGGGGCTCAGTTAGAAAAAATAAGCTTAAAATGCACAAGTTAGAGCCCAGAGGGATAAACATACGACTTTTTCAAAATTTTATGATTTGTCGTTTGATGTGAGTTGTTCAGCTATAAGAATCCAAAATTTCCAGTCTCCAACATACATAGTTTCTGAGAACGGACTCTGTGACGGACAGACAGACAGAGGAGTGAGACGAATAGGGTTTCGTCAGATGAACGAAACCATAAATATTTAATTGCTTTATTAACCTTGGTATCTTCTAAATTTGTTTGTTCTTAACATGTAGAATTATTAAAAATATTTATTATGAGTAAAAAAAAAAAAAAAAAAAAAAAAAAAATGCCAAATTTCTGTTTAACTGTTTATAATAACTTCAAGTATCATGTAGCTATTACAGGTAGTGTTGAAATGATGAAAAAATTGGTTAAAATCATTTAATAAATTAAAAAAAGTTGTGGTTACTCTTGTTACAAAGAATCTAAAGTTACTCTTGTTACAAAATGAAATTTAAGGTAATAAGTCATAATTTTCATAAATTAATTTCATACTGTTGAAGATTGCACAAATAACAGATAAGCAACACATCTAATTGTGATTTTAATTTATTTTTTTCTCCTTAGGATAAACTTTTATGTTTTTGGTTACTCTTGTTACATCTAAAAGAACAAATTTAATTAACCTTTTTAATTAAAATATTATGTATATATATCTTTTCTTTAAATATTAACTAATAAAAAGATACTTACTACTAGTGTAAAAAATAAAACTGTAGCAAAACAAACAAAACTATTATGACTGATTGGCATTTGAAATAGTATGAAATTCAGGCATATTTGCTGCTAAAAAAATGTTATTTTGTAACCCATTTACAAACAAAAATACATCTAAATATAGAAAAATACCTCAATTTTATTTTTCTTTGGACTTTTTACTAAAAAAAGATATATAATACACCTATGTCTTAAGAAGAAAAAAAAACGTTCATGATGTCCTACTTTGCATGGAATTGCCCATATTGTAACTTTCCAAATTATTGCAATGGAAACATGGTACTAAGTTCTATTTTATATTAGGCTTTCTTCTGTTGTATATATTTCTTAATTTTTAGAAAAAATTATGAAAATGCATTGTAGTAATAGTAATTATTTGTGTGATTTTGTCGTATCGTACAGTTGATAATAGTTTGGCTATGCATATATAACATTACCAACATTTTGCTTATTTTAGGACGGGACACACACCCCCTCCCTTTATGATATCATAGATACATTATCATTCGCCAACCCTCCCAGCAGATGATATCTTTTATCAATGCCTAAATGTTATTTTATTTTTATATTCTTTTTCTTTCTTTTTATACACTTTCAGAGATGTACACATATGAATATGTATTTATTCATTGCATACTTTACGGATTCAGGAAGTCAATAAAATATCAATACATGAAATAAATTTTTATCCTATAACATCTAAATGAGTTAGTTACTATTTAAAAGTATTTTAATAACAATATAGTGTTACATAATGCATTCAAAAGCAATATTGTTCTCTTGCACTTGTAAGTTTGGTTGGATGAAAAATGATAGCGATATCAAAAAACAAACCATCCCTCCTCCCCTCCCAGAGATATGTTACAATATCAAGTGCCAGACCCTCCCTCCCTCTCTTTAAAGTGATAATGTTATATATGTACAGCCCCTTACTTTTCAGTAGATCAGATTCAGCTGACATTGTAAACATTTTTATCCATCAACCGAGAAGGATAATTAAGAAAATGATTAAAAAAAATATAGGAGACTACAGTGGACCACTTTTGCATTTTTCATTTTTTTTCTCTTTAGCGAAAAGTCCAGTCCGCCTGAAAATTTTGAACATTCCCGAAACATTTTTACATGCCTCAGAATTTTTTTTCGAACATAGTTTCAAATACAATTAAGAAAAAAAAATTGTATACGTTCATTAAGTATTATTGAAATAATATATAAATTTATTTTTTATTAATTCAATTCCTTTTTATTTCCCCTTTACCCCCAAAATAACATAATAATGCAAATTTGCAAGTTGTAACATCAAACAAAACAGAAAAATTATATTTTTTAAATAATAGATTAAGATACAGGAACAATTGCAAATAAGGTAAAGTTATTAAAAACAAGTAAAATAAAGTCATTTTCATTAAAATTTGAAAATGAAACTCCTAAATACTTATGAGCCTGAAATTTTCTGAATATTCTTTTTGATCCAAAGGCAATTTTACAACAACGCTGATATAAACAACAGAAAATAACCATTAAGTTTTGATTCCAAATTTGTTTTATTTTATGTGTAAAATGAATAATAAAATTTCAGAACCTGTCAGGGATTCTTTTAGTAATAACAGGCTACAGTCAATAAGATACTTTTATATTTTGATATTTTCGGTTATACAGACACCATGCCAAAAAGTATGCTAATGTGCCAATAAATGTTTAGTGCAATGCTAAAAGATATTTGTAATTTTATGCCAGCAGTTTGAGTTTTATTTTATTACTTTATTGCATAAAAGTTATTTGTTCACTTATTTTCAGTATATATTTGTGATTTAATAAAACAGTTCGTAAATGTCTGTAATTTTCAAATGTTATATTTTTAAAATGCTCACTTTACTATCGACAATGTTTTTTCTTTTATTTTTCAAATGTTTCAATTCACATGATATTCGTTTAGCGCCAACTATTATGCTGGGTGACAGTGGTATCCATATAATGGAAAAGTACCTATATTTTTAAAAGCAGTAATTACAAACATTTCTTACTATGTTAAATAGACATTTTCCTATGTTTACTTTATTTTACAGTTACTTACTTAGTTAAATTATTATTTCGTTAAATTAATATCCTTGTTTAGGAAAACTAAATTGGCTTATCTACAAAATACATAAGAATAGAATATGTAGTAAGAACATCACATGCTAGTGTTCAAATGTGATGTCACACTTTTGTATTATTGGCATTATATCCTATAATTCTGCGATACTCTTTTATTGTTAAATTTGCATTTGATAAAGCTTATTTTTTGCCGAATTAAAAATCGGTTTAAAAATATTTTTGTTGTTGTAAACTGCCATTTGTTCATAATTTAATAAGTTAATGGAAATTATTAAAAACCCTTTTTTCCTTTTTTAGAATTTAAATATTTCTTTCATTTTATTAAAATTTGATTTTACAGCAGACTCCCTCAAATCTGGCAAATCTTAAAATTTGCAAACATCTAGAAACTGCTCATCATTGCAGATTTAAACATTGAAACTTACAGTTAATATTTGGGTGAAAATTTTAAGGTTCTTTTAATTTTTTTATCATTTAATATATAATTTTGGTCAATATGAAATTTTTTTGAAAAAACTCTTGTTTTTGAGAACAGTGCCGCGGTGCATGTTCCGAGGCAACTCCCTCACTCCCCGTTCATCCTACATCATAATGTCATGTATCCTATTTATTGCAAACTTTGCTTATTTTCTGATTTCCTAGATACTTTTAAAACTTTTCTTTGGGGGGGGGGGGATTTTGGTGGGAAGTTAAAAATTTGGATTCAGCGCCCAAAAAACTTAAGTAAACCTTATAAAGGAAAGTTCAGAGGGGAGACGGGACAGCGAACGTAAATGATGTGAGTGGTTAAGTGAAATTGCGCAACTTAGTCCATGCAGTTCCAAAGCAGGTCCCCTCCCCATTCATCCTACGTCTTAATGTCATATATCTTATTTGTTGCAAATTTTGTCTGTTTTCTGAATTTCTATATACTTTTCCTAAAAGAATAAAAAAAATGATTTTATGAATAAAAACCTCTTTTGGGGAAGCATTTTACCAAAATTTAGTGGGGTTGCCAGGGGAAATTTTGGTGGGAAGTTACAAACTCGGATTCAGCAACTCAAAAAACATAAAGTAAGTCGATTTCCAGAACTACCATTAAGCGCAAAAGGCATTTTGTAAAACGCTGACATACACACACGAAAAAACTACTAGCAAATTTTGCACTTTTATCCTGAGACCGAATGATGAATTTTGCATTTTTGTCCAACGATCGATTTACGATTATCGTAATATTTCATGTTTTCCCCTCTGTTAACTGCCGAATTTCGTGTTTTTTTTTTTTTTTTTTTTTTTTTTCTTCTCGAACTTGATTGTTGAATTTTGCGAATTTCTTATTCGCAACATGATAGAAGAAATTTGAGATTTTCCACAATTCACTGACAAATTTAGTGTTTTTTAACTGCAACCGATAGGTGAATTTTGCGATATTTTTCTTAGACTGATTGGCAAAAATCAGTTGTTTTTTTTTCACACGACTAATCCACGAATTTAGTGTTTTTTTTTGTTTTTTTTTTTACCAACGACTCATTGGTGATTGTTCTAGCTTTTTTCTGCGACCAATTGGAAAAAATCACGGATTTTTTTCCGCAACTAATCGAAGAATTTAGCGATTTTTTATTTATTTATTTATTTTTTTTTTTTTTTTACCATCTTCTGACAATTTTAGTTTTTTTACACGTGATTGGTAGGCAAATTTAGTTATATTTTCTTTTTGCCGATTGGCAAATTTTTTCTCTTTTTTTCTTTCGGCTGATTGGATTGACGAATTTCCAATTTTTTTTTCCCAACGATCCGCTAATAGTCCAGGCAATAGAGACCGTATAGGGGCTCTACCTAGCAAAGTTCATGGTAGTTCTGGAAAAAGGCTTCCTATATGTTTTTTGTGTCACTGAATCCGAATTTATAACTTCCCACCAAAATTTCCCCAGGCAACCCCCCCCCCCAAATTTTGGTAAAATGCCCCCCAAAAAAAGGTTTTTATTAAAAAAATCATTTTTATTGTTTTAGAGAAAAAGTATCTAGAAATTCAGAAAGTAGACAAAATTTGCAACATATTAGATATATGACATTATGACTTAGGATGAAGGGGAAGGGGGGATCTGCCTTGGAACATGCGCGCGGTGCTGCGTAAACTAAGTTGCGCAATTCCACTTAACCACCCACGTGTTTACATTCGCCCTCTCATCTCCCCTCCGAACTTTCTCTATAAGGTTTACTTTAAGTTTTTTGGGTCGCTGAATCCGAATTTTTAACTTCCCCCCCAAAAATCCCCCAAATAATTGTTTTTAACTTAAATTTCTTACTGTTTTAGGGGAAAAACATTACGAAATTCAAAAACTAGACAAAATTTTCAACAAATAGGATATATGATATTATGACGTAGGATGAACGGGGAGGGCTGTCTCTGAACATGCACTGCGGCGCTACATGCACTAAGTTATGAAGTCAGGCAATAGAGGATTTACCTGGAAAAATTAATACTAGTTCTGGATTTCGACTCACTTTATGTTTTTGGAGTCGCTGAATCCGAATTTGTAACTTCCCACCAAAATTTCACCCGGCAACCCCCCAAAAAATTTGGTGTTTGAGAAAAGCGCGCAGTGCAACTTCCGAGGCAACCCCCTATCTCCCCGTTTATCCTACGCCGTAATATCATATATCCTACTTGTTGCAAATTTTGTCTAGTTTCTGAATTTCGTAATGCTTTCCCCCTAAAATAATAAGAAATTTAAGTTAATAACAACTATTTCGGGGGGGGGGAATTTTGGGGGTAAGTTAAAAATTCGGATTCAGCGAGCCAAAAAACTTAAAGTAAACCTTATAAGGAACTTTGTCGTTTTTTTTGCATCCGATTGACAAAAATTGCAAGTTTTTTCCGCGGCTGATCGACGAATTTCAGATTTTTTTTCCGACTTTCTACTAACAAATTTCGCGTTTTTTCTCTTGACCGATTGAAGAATTTTGTGAAATTTTCCTTGTACCAATAAGCAAATTTTGCAGAAACTTCTTGCAACCAATTGGAAAAAATCGTGCATTTTTCCTGCTACTTAATCGGTGAATTTCATGTATTTTTACAAACAACCGTTTGGCATAATCTGCGATATGTTTCTACTGATTGGCAAATTTTTTCCGTCTTTTCTTGCGAACGATTGATAAAAATCACGCTTTTTTCTGTGACGGACCAATTTCACGTTCTACCTGCGACAGATCAGTGAATTTTGCAATATTTTCTTTCTTTGTTGAAAACTTTGTTGCTTTTTTGCAACCAATTGACTAAATCTCTGGTTTTTTTTCCACGACTGATCAACAAATTGCTGATTTTTTCCGACAATTCACTGGTGAATTTCACATTTTTTTAAACCTATGACCGATTTTTAAATTTCGCAGTATTTTTCTTGTACCAATTGACAATTTTTTTTTGTTACCGATTGGAGGAAATTATGAGTTTTTTATTTTTTCCACTACTGATCGACAAATTTCGCTGTTTCCTCCGAGAATCCACTGATATGTTTTCCATTTTTTAACTGCGGCCAATTTGCAAATTTCGTGATATTTTCCTTGTACTGTAAGAAATTTTGACTTTTTCTCGTGACCGATTAGAGAAAATCATCGCAGTTTCTTCCAGCGATGCACTGATGAGTTTCATGGTTTTATTAACTATGACCGATTGGCCAAAATTGAAGATTTTTTTTCTGTGTACTGTTCATTGAATTTTGTATGTTTTTACACAACAGGCTGAAGAATTTCATGATTTGTTCTCCTTGATTGACTGACGAATTGCTCGAGTTTTTCTTGCAACCAATTGATGAATTTCGCAATCTTTTTAAATGAATGATTAAATAATTTTGATTTTTTTTTTTTTCCCAGCCATTGAATGACCAATTTCACAATTTTTCCTTTGATTGAATCGTGAATTTTCTTGAAAATGAGAATTTTAAATGTTCTGCTGAGAAGTCCGTTGTTCTATGACATACGTCGCACTTTTAAGCATATTCTGTTTCGGGGGGCTGATACAATATTTCTAATGAAAAAAAGCAGGAAAAGAAAGCACCTTAGTTTTATGATATTCCAAAAAGCTTGATTCTGGTTTTTAAATTAAATTTTTATTTTATGCAATTATTTATTATTAAATTAATAATTTTCTTTATTCTAAGCCTTCATTATAGTTTCCAATGCTTGGAAAATGGGAAAAATGTCTAATTTTGTCAATCAGTCGCAAGATTTGCCAATTGGTCACTAAAAATAGTACAAACTTTGATAATCGGTCACAAGAGAAAATCGCGTGACTTGTCAGTCAATCGCAGGAAAAAAAAATTGTAAATTTAGTCATTCGGTTGTGGGAAAATATCGAAATCGGTCAGTTGTGTGAAAAAAAAATATTAGAAAATTTGTCCAGCAGTTGCATAAAAAAAAAAAAAAAAAGCCTGAGAGTTTTGCCAATAAGTTGTGTGGAAAATATGGAAACTTATTATGTTGCCAATTGTGTCTGTAACAGGGACACACACAAAAATTCACAGATTGGTCACGAGAAAATATGAAATTTATCGATTGGTTGCAGGAATATATTGCTAAATTTACCAATCGTTCAATATAAAATATCACAAAATTGTATGTTATAACAGGGGACTTTAAATAAACCAGTTCAAAATATGTTTTTTGAATAGACCATGGGTGTTCTTTTTCAGAATAGTGTACCCTGTTTAAATTAAATTCTTGCCTGATTGTCCTATTTTGCTGGAGTGAGCACAATGGTCGTCATTACCCCACTGATTCTTTTCAATTACCTCCTTCCAACATCAAAATCGAATGTCCAAACACAAACCACATTTAAAAGAAAAAGTGGGGGGGGGGGGTTACTACCGTAAACGATGCAGGTGGATTCTTGTTTCTATAATTAGTCTAGTATAGTTTTGTGTGAAGGGGTTGTTCACAGTGGTTCGACTCATAACATTGTGTATATACTTTTTAAAAATAACATGTTTAATAGAGTTCAATATCAATACATTTTAAATTATCTTTAAAAGTTTTAACCATGTTTGAAGTAATAGTTTATGAAAGTTTAACTAGAAGTATTATATTAAACAACGAAAAGTAGAATATTTTATTAATGAATAAATTTAATGATTATTATATTATAATTTTATATTTATTTTAGGTTGCAATGTACCAACTGAGTCTACAGTGAAATATAAATTTGCCTTGTGCATCACGCATTCTAGTTTCTGGTATGTATATAATAGTTGTAATAATTATTTCAAAATTTCTTTTATAATAAATACACATTGTATGGTGGAATTTTGATAACATTTAAAAATAAAATGGTTAAACATTTCTTTTTTAAACTCAACTTTTTGCCAAATCCCAAAATAACTTTTAAATTAACAATTTTATTACAGTGAAGTTTTGAATGAATTGCTAAGAAAAAAATAATTGTATATATTTTTTTTATCTTTTTATTATTCTATATAGTCCTCACTGGGAACTTTTTAGTGCAGCCTTTTTAGGTAGATTTCGTAAGAAATACAGTAAACTTCCAATTATCCACCACCCTATAAACTGCCCCCCCCCTTTCCTATTTTTTTTTTCTTTTAATCAGACACAAACAACGAAAATTCAAATGCACATAAACCTGAGTGCACTTATCAATATTTTGAATCCTTATTATAGTCATCTTGATATAATTATAAACATTTTTAATCTCAATTCAGTAGACTACTTCAAACCCGCAACTTTAAAATCCCGCACATCATCACAGATGTAAACAATGAAATTTTCAGCTCAGATGTATGGGCAAAATTATTATTATTATTTAAATTTATATCATTCTATATGTATTTTATTTTTAATATGTATTTCTCGATAATATGGCTGAACTCATGTTTTTTTTATGAAGGAAGTTTAAATTTATTCTGAACAAATCTCTTCCAAATTGATGCAGAAAATCTCTGTTAAGTTTGCTAATGGGCAAAATCAAACCAAGGAGGTGGAAATAAGGAGAATTTTTGTGAAAACAGAAAAAAAAATCCCATAACTTCTTAATTGTGATACGTATCGAATCAGGTTAAAGTTATTACTTCTAGGAAAATGACCAAAAATTTATGTATGGCAGATTTTTTATGTCATTAAAAATTGCCTCAAGCAGCGGGGGAAAAAAAAAAACCAGGAATTTGAGAAGAAATAAATTTCATAACTTCGTCAATTCACAAAATATCAAGTTTGCGTAAATTTATTATAAATCTTCTTAATATTATGTACAGTTTTATATTGACAAGATTTTGATAGGACCAACTCTAACAGGGGGAAAATAAAAAGAAGGAGTAGCGGGGGGTAGGGGAAATCATATCTCAGTTAATCCGCCACTAAGGCGATAAAGTATCATTGCAGGGTTGCAAAAAAGCCAGCTAAAATTTTTAAAAAAGCCACGCCGGTGGCTTTTAGTGGTTTTAAACGGCTTTTTTTGGCCAAAATTGGCTTTTATACAGTGAAGCATTTTAATTATAAATGACACATTTTTGTGTTTTTTAATTAGTTTTAAAGGCATTTAATTGAGGTCAGGGTTGCCGGCTTTTAGCCAGGCCAAAAAAAAAGCCGGCCAGCTTTTTTTGGTTTTAACCACTTTAAAATAGCCGGCTTTTATTTTTTAAAGTTGGTTTACAGTTAATTTGTTTTAAATTTGAATCAATTAATTTTTAATACACTTATAAATATGTTCTACTAAAAAAATTATAGATTTCTATTACTTATTTGTCAAATAAGTAAGTCCAAAATGTGAAGGCATTATGTCTGGGGAAAAATATATATATATATATATATATATATATATTTAAACATTGAAAATAATATAAGTTAGGCTCCAAACTGGTATTTTGAAATTCTATATTACATAGCTCCACATACACTACACATTTTAAAGATTAATTAATGACAAAATGTAGCACATCAAAATGGAAACATTCTTGTGTGTCCATATGGAGAGATTAAGTTATAAATGTTAAAAGAGAAATTAGAAAGGATATAATATTTGAGGAGAGTGGTACATAAGTGTATAAAAAATAGAGCATTTAAACAAGGAGAAAAATTTCTGTAAATAAATTTTTGAAAAGCTTGTTGTTAAGCATATTCATGCATATGCTGTTTGCAATGTTTTTAATAGTGAGAAATGGTGTTTTTATTAATGACTATGTATAATTTTAAATGTTTACTAGAAATAAAATAAGACTTGTATATTAATAGCTCTTAAAATTAAGTAATAAAATATGTAACTAAATAATTGTCCTCTTTAATTTTATAAAGCAGTAAAAATGAAAAAATTGGCAGTTGGTATGGCCCTTTTAAAATTTAGCTGACATATTTGCAATTCTGACTTCAAATCACTAGCAAAACATCTAAGTTTTATTCCAGTATTAATGTCCTCATTATTGAGAAATTGGGTTACTTATTAAACTCTAAATCAATTAAATGTCATTAAAACTAATTAAAAAACACTTTAAAATGTGTAGTTTATAATTTCATTGTATAAAAGCCAATTTTGGCCAAAAAATAGCCGGTTAAAACCAATAAAAGCCACCGGCCTGGCCTTTTTTAATTTTAGCCGGCTTTTTTGCAACCCTGATTGAGGTAGAAATCTACATAACCCAATTTTTCAATTAATGAAGACATTAATATTGGAATAAAAGGTCATACCAATTGCTTTGTCTGGTTTGCACTGACCTTAACCCTTTTTTTCCCCCTTACTGCTTTATATAATTAAAAAGGACTAATACAAGTCTTATTTTCTTTCTCATAAACGTTTATTTAAAATCACACATAGTCATTTAATAAAAACATCATTTCTATCTATTTAAACAGTATTATGAATAACATGCATGAATGTGCACTATTTTAAATAGCAACTAGCTTTTCAAAATTCTAATGGACCTTATGCACGCGACCTGAGGTCGAGGCTAAAATTCGTCTGCTGGCGGTGTTTAGCATAGCAGTCTATGGAGTGTGAGTTATTAATGCTTGTTTGTTAAAAGTACTGCAAAAAAATTCTTTGATGCTGCAGCATATACTTAATATATTGTAATCTAAATTCAAAATGTTGTTCTGTATGCGAGAAAATTCCCTAAGTTTGCAAATTTTCAGTTAAAATGTATGCACTCAACCTGGGTCAAGGGTAAAGTTGTCTGCTAGCGCTGTTTGCGCCTGCGCATACTGGTATTCTGCAGGTGCAGTAACTGGAATAACAGATCATCATTCTGGCATCTGACGTCACCTTAATAGGGTCCATTCAACAAGTTTTATTTGGAGATTTTTTTTTATATTGTTCTCTTTAATTTATGCACTTACATGAACTAAAATTTCCTCAAATGTTATATCCTTCCTAATTTCTCTTTCAACATTGTTCATTCTACGATTTTAATCTGTCCGTATGGACATATCTGGAATAAGTTACATAACAGCTTAGTAGCAGAAGAACTTTTTACATATATCATTTTTAAGTTATCAGAATATCGATTGCTTATTAATTACTCATTATCGATTGCTTATTATTGCTCAAGTATTATATAATTTCAGAAACACATAAATTCAGAACTTTTGCAATAATTTATAGCAAATACTGGAGCTAAAGAAGAATGAAAGAATGACATCATCTGAACGTTTCTTGTAAAACAATGTATAAGAGAAAAAGAACCAATTGGTATAAAATGTTAAGCACAGCAAGAGCTTCTTCGGTAAAAGTTGAATTAATGTTTTTTTACTTTTGAACTCATGTACACCAAATGAAAATTGTTACGGATTAAAAAGGCTATTTGAAGGCAAAGCTATTTCAAACTGAATGCTGAGAATCCCCACTGAGTGCTAATAATGCTATGCTGTTTAATGTTTTGAGGATTTCATATATAACTGGCTATTCCTTATATTTACTCCGTATGTGTGCATGAATGGGTAACTAATGAAATTATTTGCAACTTTGTAATTACCGTATATACTTGCATATAGGTCGACTCGCATATAAGTCGACCCCCTAACTTTCGAATGCAAATTCTGCAAAAAATCAAAAACCTGCATATAAGTCAACCCCTTAACTTTTTACTTCAATTTTGCGCAAAATCAAACCAAATATTTCACTTGCCTATGCGAAAAAGTAGTAAGTAAATAAAAATAAATCATTGAAAAATTTTTTAATGATAAATTATTATTATTTGTATTTTCTGTAATATTTTATTATTCATACACTTAAAAAGTCAGAATTTTGCAGTATTTGAAGTTTTATGTTTTAATTGACTCGCGTATAAGTCTACCTCCCAAATTTACTTGTCAGAAATTCCTCGACTTATATGAGAGTATGTATGGTACTTACTATTCTCCCTAGGCCAATTATGTAAGACGCTACAACTGCCCCTTTTGAAATTGGCAAAATGGACCCTCCTGCCTCTTAAAAAAATAATGAAATTCACCTGTAGTAGACAGATTTCTTGTAAAAATAATTCCAAAATCCACAGTATTTCTAAATCTGTGCCCAAGATCTTACAAAAGTGATAGAACATTATTTCTTTAGAAAAAAGTTAAAACATGTTGTTATTCAATTGTATTTTTTAATTTGTAATTCATAAAATTATTAAAATTTATAACACTTTATTTATCATACTAAGAAACTATATACTTTTTTATTTATATAATTACTAACAGAACACATTACTGATATATTTCCACATGAAATATTGTCCTTTTTTGGAACTTGCATCCTACCCCCTTTTCTTTCTAGGATGAATACTGAATTATTATCATTTAGTAATTAAAGCATAGAAAGGTAGTATGTTCATAATTGCAGAGTTTAATAATTTTTAATCTTAAGTAGTGTTAACAATTTAATATTACTCACAGTTAATAATTTTAATAAATGTAAATATCTCTAGTATTAAATTAGTTTTACGTAAGTATTACAAAATATTAATGTTTATAACATTGTATGCTACTAATGACTGAAACTAGTAATTTGCATCTATTGTAATTTTTGTAATTATTAACTAATAATTATAATTCTATTAATTAAAGTGTAAATATATGGATTATGTTAGCAATTAGACTTTTGATTGTTTTGGAAACCTAAAACTCTTAGTAGCTATTCAGTATTTGAATGCTAGGGAAAAAAATCATAAAAATCTGTTTTAAATTAAAAAAATCTGATTTTTTCTTTTATTTAAAAAACAAAAAAAATCATTTTTTACACCCTACTGAGCAGTTTGAATTTTTCTCATACAATCACATCATTTTTTGTGTGTTTAAATCAGAATAGTTTTTTTTCATTTACGAATTAAAATTGCTTCATAAATGCATCTAATTTGCAGTTGAGAAAATCATTGCAGTTTGCAGTTGAGAAAATCATTGCATAAAAAAAATAAAGAAAATATATTATCCTGAATTTATTGGCTATAAATAAATATCCAACAATATTTGGGCAATTACTGTTCAGTATTAGATAACTGAAGAACACAGTCGAAAGACCAAATATTCATTATATCCCAAAAGTAATACTAAATCTTTAAGAATATACGATATGTATCTAGGAATCTTACTCTTTTTTTCTTTTTTTTTTCAGATGCATAATGAATTTTAATCTCAACAGAGGAAACAAGCAACAAAAGAATTGTGTAGCAGATTGAATATTGTACAAGTGTGTCACAAGTGTCCCTGTTAAATTATATAACTGGATTATGAGTTGTAATTGATGTACTTGTAATCTTGTAAAAATTAAACTTTTTCAATTTCAACTTTCATGTGTTTTTTTTTTATTATTATTATTTAATTCCAATTATATTTCAGACATTTTTCTAATGCAAATTGTTTTCTTGCAACGAAATAAATCCAAGAACATAATACATATCAATGGGCCTTATGATCTTAATTTTGGTATGTCTCACACATATTGTACATTGCTCAGATTGGATGTTTAAGATATCTTAGACTGCCTTTTTTTTTAAGGCTGTACTGTCTTGTAATTGAATGCCTGTTCACATCTCAAAACTCATCTACGACATCTGTGAATGTCACTGTGTCTGAGATTTGAACGAATGCAAAGTATGCATAAAATAAAACCAACAGCCAGTCAGTTAAACTGGAGCCAGAGTGAGTGGTAGTGCCTGACTGAAGAAAAATTACTCGCTGAGATAGTTTATGGATCTCCCCCAGAGATTTTGGTGATCTAAGATATCTTAAATATCCGATCTGAACAGGGTATAAGCATACATTCAAAAAAGAATATTCCTATGACCCTGATGTGGCATGTTTTATCTAAAACAAATTGATGTCAATTTTACTATGTTCAACATAATTTTTTTTTTCAACCAATAACAATGATAGCACTAGCAGTGCCAATCAACCATTATTATTATTATTTAACTATGCTCGAACAATACAAGTCTTTGGATGAATTTAACAAATCATTTTCATTTTTCAAGATTTAATGCAACTTTTTCATATTTCAATAAACTTTTAATGGAAACAAAGCTTATTAAATCCACAACTGTTTCATTATCAAGATTTTTTTGTATGAAGATTCACTGTTAATAGAAAAATTGAAAGTACCTTGTTCTTTTTTAAAGTTCAGCTCCAAGATAATTTTATTACTAAACTTAAATTTTATTACTAAACTTATGTATACATGTCTACAATTATACTTATTATATATATAGCAAACTGACAAGCAAAAGCTTCATAAATCCATGATCGTTTTATGTATCTTAGATAAATTATGAATGAGGAATATAGTATCCATTCAACTTTAAAATGTGATAATTTTTTTTAATTAAAACTGCCTCTATTCCTCGAAAAAATCTTATTCAAATTAAATTTATTTACCAAAAAAAAAAAAAAAGTTTACTGAATAGCATAACTATTTAATTTTAAAACAAATTATGTTTCTGATGAAAAGAAATCTGTTTCACATTTTACTTCTTATCAGAAATTTAATCAGCTTCATATATTAGAAACTGCATATGAAACTAGATTAGAAAATAAAGTAGAAAAATGTTTCTTAGACAGTTGACTTAAAGAGAAAAAGTAGAATGGAGTAAAACTTATAAAAATGGAATAGCTAAATGGACTGGTCAGAAATTCCACTTCAAAGAGGTATAATTGTACTACTTTATTGTAGAGATTATTTTTCTGTTATGAAAATGTTCAATTTTTGCAGGTTTTACTTTACTGTATTTGATAAAAAGGGGTACTCTTCTGTTAGCTGGGTGCCAATGATATTTCGCCAAGTATTGCTTCATTTGGCAGTTGGTGATATAAGTAATGAAATTACTGTAACAGCTGGTAGTTTAGTATAATACAGTAATTAAATATTTGATATATGGTGTTTGGCAATTGGTGTTGCCCAACTAACAGAAAACTTGCCATTAAAAAAACATTAAAACCTACTTGTCAGTGGAATATTTGGAAAGAATCCATCGGAGCTTTTTGGGGGGTAGACATCCCTGGTTTATAGATTTTTTTTTTTTTTTAAATCTTAAAGCTAGTCTAAAAAGGGCCCCATAAATCTAAAGAAGCCCAAGGCATAATTCATTAAGGCTCCTGTCCCATCAGCAAAGACACTTTCAAACTAATGCTAAACCTTTTGGAAAGGTTATAATCTCATTTGCATTTTGATATTTTATTTTTTTTTTTATAGTTGATGTCGATTCCCACATCTGCCCTTTTTTTTACTTTTTTGATTACAGGTATTTTTCAATGAAGTTACTTAAACTTTCAGAACCAGTTTCGAAAATAAGTGTGTCATCTAAAAAAAAAAACTAGAATCCAAATCGAAAAAGTAAAACAAAAGTTTTTTTTTTTTTTTTTTTTTTTTTTTTGGGGGGGGGGGGGGGGGGGGTGAGAAACAGATGTAGGGATCAACATCAGCTATCAAATGGAAATCCGTAGGTTCAGTAAGTGTCTTCGCCTGACAGGATGGGAGACTTAAAGCTCCTTTCTTATAGTTTTTTAATGCCAGCAGTTCAGAGTGCGTATTTTAAAGATTTGTTTTTCTAAAATTTATGAGCTCTAGTACCACTGTCCAATTTGACCAATGATTTAATGGGGCCATGATAATAAGTAAATAAAATTTTGCTTGCCATATCATTTAAAGGCTGTGAAGTTTTGTATGCCACTATTACCATATGGAAATTTTTCTTATTCAATTACAGAAATTCTGATATTATATCGGGAAAAAATATATTTAGAAAATAATGATGTTATTCAAGTATTTTGTACATTCTTCATGGTATGTCTGTATGCTGCTTGTTACAAAGTTGTTGAAAATAAAGGCGTAAAATATCACAGCCTTCGTGCAAAATTTACGAATGTGCTGTTTAAAAAAAAATTGCTGTAGTAAATTAACAGCAAAAAATTATGTAAAACCTAAAAAATAAAGCTGGTGATGAATTAATAGTAAAAAGTACTGAGAATCTACAAATTTCTGTACAATCAAAAAAGAATTTTATGTTGAATAGCAAAAAATGCTAAAAATCTACAAAAGTACCGTAAAATCTAAAAAACAAAATTTGTTAAATTAACAGCAAAAAATGCTGACAGTTTACAAAACTACCGTAAAATCTAAAAAAACAAAATTTGTTAAATTAACAGCAAAAAATGCTGAGAGTTTACAAAACTACCGTAATATCTAAAAAACAAAATTTGTTAAATTAACAGCAAAAAATGCTGAAAGTTTACAAAACTACTGTAAAATTTAAAAAACAAAATTTGTTAAATTAACAGCAAAAAATGCTGAGAGTTTACAAAAGTACTGTAAAATCTAAAATACAAAATTTGTTAAATTAACAGCAAAAAATGCTGAAAATCTACGAAAGTGCTGTAAAATCTAAAAAACAAAACTGCTGAAAAATTAACAGCAAAAAATGCTGAAAATCTACAAGAGTGCTGTAAAATCAAAAAAAACAAAATTGCTGTATATTTACGGCAAAATTTGCTGGCACCCATATTGCCAGCATTTTTTGCTGTAAAATTACTGTGATTTTTTTTACAGTGCAACAACATGTGTTTCGTCAGACGTTGTGGTTCCATGAAGATTTTTCTTTGATATTTGTAAAAAAATTGATAATTGTATCATTTAATTAGATAATTGGTTTTAAAATGTCTGGTGTGTTAATACCAGTGACAGTTTTTGCTATATTTGTGGCGAACTTCTGAGCACTAATCGCTGAAGAAACATTACTTCTTTAATTAAAATTGCCTATAAACATTATACTGGATGCGAAATTCGCTATCAGGATAAGCCATGGGCACCACACATTTGTTGTTTGCGCTGTTCTACCCGACTTTTGAGAATGGATTAATAGTCCAGGCAATAGAGACAGTATAGGGGCTCTACCTAGCCAAATTCATGGTAGTTCTGGAAAAATGTTTACTATATGACTTTGGGTCCCTGAATCCAATTTTTTAACTTCCCACCAAAATTTTTCTCGGCACCCCCCCCCCCCACTCCCTAATTTTGGTAAAATGCCTCCCCCCCCAAAAAAAGGCTTTTATTAAAAAAAAATCACTTTTTTTATTGTTTTAGGGAAAAAAGTGTCTAGAAATTCAGATAGCAGACAAAATTTGTAACAAATAAGATATATGACATTATGACGTAGGGTGAATGGGGAGGGGGAATCTGCCTCGGAACATTCGCCATGGTGCTGCGTGGGCTAATTTGCGCAATTCCATTTAACGACTCGGATCGTTTACATTCGCCCTCCCGTCTCTCCTCCAAATTGTCCCTATAATATTTACTTTAAGTTTTTTGGGTCGCTTAATCCGAATTTTTAAAGTCCCATCAAAATTTCCCTCGGCAACGCCCCCCCCCCTAATTTTGTTAAAATGCCCCCCAATAAAAGCCTTTTATTAAAAAAAAAAATCAATTATTTTTATTGTTTTAGGGAAAAAGTGTCTAGAAATTTAGAAACTAGACCAAATTTCTAACAAATAAGATATATGATATTATGACGTAGGATGAATGGGGAGGGAGTATCTGCCTCGGAACATACGCCATGGTGCTGCGTGGACTAATTTGGGCAATTCCACTTAACGACTCACATCGTTTACATTCGGCCTCCCGTCTCCCCTCCGAATTTTCCCTATAAGGTTTACTTTAAGTTTTTTGGGTCGCTTAATCCGAATATTTAACTTCCCACCAAAATTTCCCTCGCCACCCCCCCCCCCCGCACACACACAAATTTTGGTTAAATGCCTCCCAATAAAAGCTTTTGAGAATTGATTCTTATGTATTTTTTAGCACTGAATCCGAAAATGACTTTCATTTTAAACCATCACGTCAGGAATTTTCTCAAATTTCAAAGTTAAAAAGCTAAAAGTTAAAATTGATCCCGCCTCCCCTCCCAATCTCATCGGGATCCCCTAGCTGTTTAGCTGTAAGAAATTTAGTATAAGCCAAAAAATCTAATAAATTATTGAATTAAATAAAATTAAACTGAATAAAAAAAATCTTACATCTATATTATAGTATCATATTTTTCGCTATTTTTTAAACTTGAAATTTACGATTTTCGGAAAATCTTGACTTAATGGTAAAAACTGAAGGTAATTTTTTGATTCAGCATTAAAAAATACATAAAAAGTAATTATAGAACTTGGAAAACAAAACCATCCCAGGTTTATGTTATCTAATCTAAAACACTTTCTTAAACTTCTTGACGGTAATCTATCCGAATTTTTTTGTGTTATCCTCTAATATATGTATAAGATGGTAAGAGTCGAAAATCATAATAATATTTCATTGTCATTGGATTTAAGTCAGTATGTAAAATTTAACTTCGATCAGACATTTGAAAGTAAGTTAAATTTCGAGTATAAATTTTAAACTGGAAAGACGATCATTGCAAGTTAAATAAAAACTTATGAAAATTACATAATTTTAAGTAAAAGAAATGATAGCCTCAAATCATTACAAAATAAAACATATGTTAAAATACAATTATTTTAACTAATCTGAAACTTAACTAATAAAAGTTAATCGTAATATTTGAACAATTACTTTCAAAGCGCAGATACCTTGAAATAAGTTTAAGTACTTTATACACGACCCCTGGAAGCATGGTCGAAATCATCTGTTTTGGTATGCAAAAAAGTGGTATAAGTCATGTATTTCAAAGTTTCATAACTTGGTCAATTTTAATGTTAGATGAATGGGACTTTTTTGTCTTACTTGTTACTGTGACAGTACATTTTTAGTAAATATCGCTTATACGACCGGGAGATCGTATAAAAATTTAAATTTCGTAATTTTTTAATAAATATTTTTCTTGACCCAAATCTCTTTAAAAATAATTCTTTTTAAAACGTTTCTTCTTAATTTAAACCATTTTTTTCAGTTGGAAGTATGCATCTAGGATCAATGGTTGCGAAAATAAAGGTCGGTCAGGTTATAAGACACACTGTATATATATATATATATATATATATATATATATATATATATATATATATATATATATATATTACTGTAGTTTAAAATAAATATATTAATAGCCAAAAATAAACGGAAAGTTAGAATAAAAGTTTCTATATTTAAAATATACAGTTTTATCTATAATATCAAATAATTTAAAAGTTTAATATAGCTTTCTTTCACTTAAAAGGAAGTAATAGAAATATTCCATTTTACCCTCAACATTTTTTAATATTTATTTATTTTTTTCTCATTAAGGAATAAAACGGCAAGAATAAAACTTTCGCTATTTAAAATATATACTTTTAGCTATAAGGTCAAGCAATTTTAAACTTGTCAGTGCTGCCCTTCATGTGTAAAAAGCAATAGAAATATTGAATTTTTACCTGAAATTTTTTCAAAAGTAATTTTTTTCTCATTACGGAATAAAAATACAATTATTAATTTTACCCAATCTGTTAATTATTATTCATTCCGAATTATAAATAATTTTTAATATAGTCTTTCCATTCCTAAGGCTAGTAATCAGAATTGAAATTTTAAGCATGTTGACAATACCTCGATTTTGCATTCACTTTAATGTATATTTTAATACTTAAATAAACAATCCTAAAATCGATTATTTTACTTTTACTCATAAATAGATATGATCTACGTGTAGACTGATTTTCATTAAAATCTGTGACATGTCTTCCATAGTTGATTTGCTCATTTTGCATGGATTGACCCGACAATAACCTTCACTTCTTGTTTTGACACTAACAAAATCGAAGTCAAATTACCAATGTTCAGAATTGGACATTAGTTTTGAGTTCGGAAAAATTTTAATAAAATTAAATTTATTTTTAAACCGTATAATTACGATATTAACATTTTAATATATACACATATAAAGGAATATGACAAAATTGTATTAATAAAAATGTATTTATTTAAGTTAAATTTAATCTAATTAACTTCGTATGAAGAGTAGAAAAAGGTTTTACTTAAAAAATGTTTATCATAAAAAAAGTACAATTCAAATCGCCCACCAGCATTAAATCGCCAAAAAAATAAAATTTTCATTCTTTTTTTACGAACGCTAAATTCAGGTTGTGCCGATATTTTTTATAAACATATTATATGTCATGAGAAGAATATTCTATATATTCCTCATGAGAAGAATATTATATAATTTTTTCAAATATTTCTATGCATGCGCTTGTGGAAACTTCCTTGATATCACCCTATCAAATTTTCAGATGCATTTTTCTTAACCTGTCGCAAAAGATAATTAGCCAAATCTTATTTCAATAGCAATATTTTAAGGGGGTAGGATACCTTTGAACGCGTCGAAAAAGTAAAAAATATCGCTATGTCCCAAGCTTCAAAACTTGTGTAATGAGTCAAAAATAAAAATCAAACTTCATTTAAATATAAAGCTCATGTTTAAATTTATATTTAAAAATGTATATATTGTAAATTCATAAATATTGAAATGATAAGTTTTAAAATATATGATAATAAGAGAAAAAAATCTTGCGCGCATGATAAAATATGAAAATGTGCATATAAAAAGAAAATTTTGGTGAAAATGAATACGTAATAGAGTTACCTTTATACTAAAACCAGAATATTTGTAAAAAATATTGACTAAATTAAAAAAATAACAAAAGATTAAAAATTTCACTTTTTGAAAAATATTTTCAAAGTATAAAAGCAGGAAAAATAAATAAAATTTTACATTTTTCTGGTTTTAAGTTGTAGATAATACAGAAATGAAAATGTGGTAAAAATTTATTTTGATTGCCATGCATAGTTTTTTAGTAACAAAATTCATTGTTTTGAATAAACGCAATGCAAAGTTTAATTCTCTTATGTAGTCTTAATATGTAGTCATGATTTAACTGCCATAATTGGTAAACTAACGGGAATTTTTTAATGTAATTTTCTTCATATTGCTCACAAATGATTACGGAATCAAAATAAGTATTAAAAAAATTCGAAAATTTTGATGGTTTAAAGGTATCTTGCCCCCTGAACTGAGTAATTTTTTAAACATTACAAACATTCCCTTTCATGTGTAAATTAAATATTTTCGTTTTTTAATGTTATCACTCATTCAACCTGATTCTTTTCTTCTTTTTTTCTGTTTTTTTTTTTTTTTTTTTTTTTTTTTTTTTCTTTTGAATAAAATTAGTAACTTTTTTTTTTTCTTTTATTACTTTCTTCTATCTTTACAAGAAGAAAATATAGGATTCGTGAAAATTTTCGACTTCCGGTTTTCGACGGATTTATACGTTTTAGAATGTCCTGAACACGATTTGATGTTTTTTAGAAAATGTCTGCCTGTGAGTCTGTCCATCACTCTCTCACTCCGTGAGTCTGTATGTGACAAACATTTTGTGGGCGCTGTATCTCAAGAACTAATACACGGAATTTTACAAAACTTCTGATTCAGTTAGACCTTTATATAAACTAGTTCTGATTAGTTTTTGGTGTAAATCGCTCATCATGTGGCGCTGCTATGCAGCATTTTTCATGATTTCCGTAATTGCTCAATCACCAGAACTAATGCACGGATTTTCATCAAACTTCAGATTCAGTTATTCCTTGATATGAGTTGAAGTTTTATACATTTTTGTGTAAATCGCTCAACAGGTGGCGCTGCTATACTATATTATTTACAATTTCCGCAATAGCTCTATCTCAAGAACTAATCCTTGGAATTTCAATAAATTTCAGATTCAGGTATACCTTGTTATGAATTAGTGCTGTTTATGTTTTGGTGCAAATCGCTCAACATGTGACGCTGCTATACTGCATTTTTCAGAATTTCCACTATAGCTGTATCTCAAGAACTAATGCACGAATTATCACCAAACTTCAGAATCAGTTAGTCCTTGAAATGAATTGAGATGTTATACATTTGATGTAAAACTCTCACCAAGTGGCACTGCTATGCTGTTTTTTACGATTTCCGCAATATCTCGATCTCAAGAACTAATGCTTAGATTTTCAACGAACTTCAGATTCAGGTATACCTTGATATGAGTTAGTATTTTTTATGTTTTGTTGAAAATCGCTCAACAAGTGGCGCTGCTATGCTGCATTTTTCAGACTCCCCACTATAGCTCTATCCCAATAACTAATGCACGAATTTTCCTCAAATTCAGATTCAGGTATACCTTGATATTAATTATAGCTGTTTATGTTTTGGTGTAAATCGCTCAACAGGTGACGCTGCTATGCTACATTTTTCAGAATTTCCGCTATAGCTCTATCTCAAGAACTAATGCACGAATTTTCATAAAACTTCAAATTTGGATATACTTTTATATGAATTGGTGCTAAATTGATGTAATTTCTTGAAAAATTTAAATAATTTAATTAACATGATTTATATAGAAGAAAATTTTGTGATGGCCACAACATACTAGTTTTTCTAGGTGTAATAACCGTTTCAATTTTTTTTTATTAACGTTAAATTTCCCCAAGAAATAAAATGGTAGCCTTATCGTCCAAAATAACAGAACTTTCCGTCATAATTCTATAACGATTTGTTATAGCTTAAAACCTTCCCTGAAACGATACCTATCTAACAGTATAAGTTCTGTCAAAATCCATGCTGTAGAACTCGAATAGTAGTAAGCCGGAACGAAATTTCCGTTTGTACTTTATATCTAATAGCAGGGATGACTGAGCTCAGCTCGGTCAAAATTATCCTTGTGTTCTATTCTATATTTTATTCTCACTGTATCATTCATGCTGTTTAAATACAATTGACATGATCCTGAGACATAGTGATCCAAAATAACCCACTAACCGAATTTTTTCGAACATGCGACCTAACCAATTGTCTACTCGAACCCGAAAACTACAAAATTTAGTCAAAATCGTTAAAGTTGTCTTATAGATAAAAATTAGCTTGACACACGACAACTCAAAATGACCCGCTAATCTAAATTTATCGAACATGTGACCTATCCCAATGGTCTTCTCATGCTGGTAAACGATTAATAAAAAAAATGTCAAAATCGTTTGAGCCTTTTTTAAATACAATTAGCTTAGAACCCAAAAATGTCCCACTAATCAAATTTTCTCGAACATGTGGCTTAGCTCATTGGTCTTCTCATGTTCAGAAACGAGATAACACAAAATTTTGTCAAAATCTTTTGAACCGTTTTTTTAGATACAATTAGCTTTACTCACAATGACCCAAAAATGACCCACTAAACGAATTTTCTCGAACGTGCGACTTAGCCCAATGGTCTTCTCATGCCCAGGACCGTTAGAATACAAAATTTTGTCAAAATCGTTTGAGTCGTTTTTTAGATACAATTAGCTTGACCAACAGTGACACAAAAAATGACCCACAAATTGAATTTTTTCGAACATGTGACTTAGCTCAATGGTATCCTCATACTTAGAAACGGTATAGTACAAAATTTTGTCAAAATCGTTTGTTTTGTTTTTTAGATACAATTATTTTGACCCACAGTGACCCAAAATGAACCACTAATCTATTTTTCTTGTGCATGTGACCTAGTCAAATGGTCATCTCATGCCCAGAAGCGGAATATTACAAAATTTTGTCCAAATGCTTTGAGCCTTTTTTTAGACTCAATTAGCTTGATACCTGACCCACTGAGACCCAAAATGAGCCACTAATCAAATTTTCTTGAGCATGCAACCTAGCCCAATGTTATTCTCGTTGTTGAAAACGATAGAAAGCAAAATTTCTTCAAAATCGTTAGAGCGGTTTTCTAGATAAACTTAGCTTGACGCAAAGTAACCTAAAAATGACCCACTAATAGAATTTTCTCTAACTTGTGACTCAACCCATTGGTCTTCTTGTAATTTAAAACTGACCCATTAATCGAAATTTCTCGAACATGTGACCTACTCAAAAAGTCTTCTCGTGCTCAGAAACAATTGGATACAAAATTTAATTGAAATCAATCGAGCCGTTTTTAAGATATAATTAACTTGACCCTGACCCATTATGACCAAAAATGACCCACTAATTTAATTTTCTCGAACATGTGACCTAGCCCAATGGTTTTCGCGTACCCGAAAATGGCAAATTACAAATTTTAACCAAAATTGTTAGAGCCGTTTTCAAGACAAAATTTATACACACACACAATTTTTGCTCGTATTACAATATAAGATAAATAGATTTTGCTTTTTTCATTACACTAGCTGACCCACCCGGCGTTGCCCGGGCTCGTAATAATATTCTTAAATGAATCTGAAATTTTTATCGCAGGTCCGTACAGAGGAGGGTGGGTGGAGACGGTGCAAATTATCAGGCCCGACTCTTGTTCAGTTCCAAAGTTGTGTAAAGCCAAAGGTTAAGTTTTTTAATTTTTATATGTCTCATAGTTTAACCTTTTTTATCCCAAATTAACTGATGAATTTAATTAAAATGTGATTTTATTTTCAATAATGTAATTGATTATTTAAAATCGTTAGATGAAAATGCAATTATGAATACAACATAAACTGACAATAATTTAATTGTTCATTGAAAATCTGTAGATGAAAAAGCAATTACAAATACAACATAAACTGTAATACTGAAAAAGAAATAATAAAATTGCAAGCAAATATTACTATATAGATTTTTTTTTAAGTACCATCCAGCAAATTTATTTTCTAATAGAGTAACGCCTGTTTATAAAGGAATCCTGGAATAAACGAAAAAAAAAAGTTCCAGCTACCACCCCCCGCCCCCCCCCCCTCCCCCACAATAAAATGCTTTTATGCTTAGTTCAATTTAAATAACCTGCATAAAACCGAAAAGCAGGTTTTATTGTATCCTACTTCTGGTGGGCCCGTAATAATATTCTTAAATGAATCTGAAATTCGTATCGCAGTTCCATACAGTCAAAACTACAATCCGTACAAAGTTACTTTAACGTCATGATAAGATTTTGTACAACATCTTGCTGATGTTTAATTCACATTTCCAATACAGTGCTTTGTAGAAATTACACGTTTCACCCACATTTATGCATGCCCCGGAATGTTTAAATCAGTAATTTGGATTTCAGAAGCAAGGCGTGTATGCTACGGTTATTAAGCCTAATTTGCAGATCTCTTAACGGCGTTCTCGATCCAATCTATTTGGATTTCGAATCTATTTTGATTCGAATTCGGCTTCTCCTTCACTTTCAAGCATTCGCCGAGATTTTTTACGGGCATTTCAAATGATATTTTGAAGCAACGAAAGATATTGCTCCGAAAACGCGAAATGTAAACAAACCCGATCGCCCTAAATCCTGCCAAAGGACTTTAACCAATGAGATGCGTTTCTCGCGCTTTGCCATTATACAATAACAAATATTCGCGATCTTTGTGCCACGTACGTGAGCGTAATATATATATAGAGAGATATTTTATAAAATTCTTTTGCGGTTTTCCTCTTTTAGCAATAGGATTTCAATGTTTATAAAACGTATAATCCATTTGCTCTTCTTTTCAAAATACATTTTAAGATTTAAGATTTTACTACTGATTGCCATATTTATGGTTTCGGATATGCACAAGGCTTCGTTATAGTGATTGACGTACAACCATTTTACAGGCGAAAATCTGACAGGGCTCTGTTAAAATCAATTTAATGATTTATCCACGCAAAGTTCACAAGTCCCCTTCGTTATGATCGCTATATTAACGATATATGGCTGAGAAGCATACAAGCGCCCGTCATTTTCATAACTGTATTAATAATGTATTGGCGTGAAAGCCACAGGACTAATTTAGTGTGATCGCCATATATCTTACTTTATGCCATGTTTATTTATTTTATGTAGAAGCTCTTCTTTTGACTCATCACTTGGTTGTCACGTGGCTCATGAATAGGATTTATTATTTACGTCACGAAATATTTATTTACACATTTTCTTCATATTTTTATTACTTACTAATTTAAAATAAAGTATTTCATTTATATTTTTCTGTTAGCATAAAATATACTTTTTGTAGTCCTCAAGCGATGTCCAGGCTTCCTCGTAAAGCATTATCTCATCCAAATTCCCAACTGACAGTCAACACGTACTAAGACATAGTGCTAAATAGTATGGAAAAATTAATCAGTTAGGTAACGCATATCACAGTTTGAAATCCTCCTTCACCAATTTACGCAAGTAAGCGGATATATACTCTAATTTTATATTGCACTTATTTATATAATTTGTATAAGGATGAATATCACAGAATGTGAGATTTTGAAAACAAAATTTTTTTTAATTTAAATTGTTTCAAAGCCTCTGATTTTTTTTTTTTTTTAATGTTGGTTGAACAGCTGAATAAATGAATTTATATGTAAAATTGTTAAAGATTGAAGAGCTTAAGTTCATTTTTATGTAATTATAATTATGTGTCATTTTCTTGGCAAAAGTATGCCAAGATAATGACCGTCAGTATAATGACAATTTCATTCTAAAACATATTTCACATTCTTGTTTTTTTTGTTTTTTTGTTTATCTTTTTTTGATCTAACATTTTAATTTTGTTTAAAGGAACATGTTTCTTCTATAGTACCTCAAATTCAGTTTAATGTTCAGTTTTATTTCTAATTTATAGAAGCCAGGAAAAAATAAATGTCTACTCAATTTTTACAAAGCCTTTAAACACATTATTTTTCAAAGAAATATCTAAAAGATCTTACTAGTAGCAATGATTTTACTACTTCTGACTTGAACTATGTCAAGAACAAGAAGCATTACTCTACAGCGCCATTTTAATAGCTCATGAAGAACTAAAATGAGCAGGCAAGGACAATGACATTCATTTTCAGTGACAATCATATTTTAATTATGGAAAATTATTTGTAAAATACAGAACTTGTTACCTTCCACATGTATGTGTTATATAAGGTATAATTATTAATTAGAAATTAAAAAAACTAGAAAAATATATTTGTACATGATAGCAATAAGCCTTTTACTTTGCGCACATCATAGTGTCACATGCCAGGAAAATGACAATCTGAAATTTTAAGTCTTTTAATTGCTTTATTTTGGGGTTATTATGAATATAATATTTCTTGAAAATACTTCTATGAATATTTTTTATTAGAATGTAAAAAAGAAAATTGTATTACATAACATTATATAACATTAAATAGAAATTTTATTGTGCGGACTGCAATTTTCGTATTTTGTGATAGTTGATCATAATCTATTCCCACCAAGCAATATTCAAAATTTTAGTTAAACTTAAAAGAGCAAACTGTAACTAAAATCGCACATTAAAATCTGATTCATTTCAATAATATTCCAGCGGATATGTGGGAATTTTCGAAGCAGTCTATTCACATGTAAAGAGAACTTCAGAAATCGAATACATTAGTAAACAGAGTACGGTTGCAGTCAATCGTACTCTTAGTTCAATGCCTTTTGTTTAAAACTTCTTACTATGTTCTACCATTAGCTAAAAAAATATTTTTGAGCATTAATGGATACTATTTATTTTATCAACATTTTCCAAAAAGTGTTTGATTGGGTTCGGGTGTCTGTTAAAGTAAATAGAAGAAAGAAATTTTTCAAGCTGTTGTTTTTTTAATTATTTGGTAAATATATTTCATTTAAATGCGTACTTGTGTTAAAATGCAAAATAAGTATATTCTGCAAGTGGTGATCCTGTCATACTGGTACTCTTCCGGATTTGTTTTAGTGAATGCAATTAAAATTTAATTACATTCGTTCGTTAGTTAAGAATTGGGATGCATTATACAATCTAACGAAAATTCCGAAAAATAATTTAATTTTGAAATTTAAAATTAGAAGTGTCTTTTTTTTTCAGTTAGCTGATGAATATATACTATTTATCAATTTTTGGAATAATATGTTTTAAGAAACTGCATTTATATTTTCTAAATATTCTTAAAAATGTTTTAAAATGTTTATTAAACTAATTTTAGAAATTAAGAATCCTCATTATAGCAACTGATTTAATTGCTTATTTCAGTTATTCAATTATCGTTTCCACTTTTACTGGTTCTTCAAATTAGAGTTTTTCTTTTTTCGTAAGTGTGCGGTATGTAACAGAATGTAAATTTTAAATATACTCATTTAAATTTATATTTAAAAACTAAAGTTGATAATTTAATTAAAAACAAAAATATAAATTACCGATACATTTTAAAGCAAAAACTTTTTTAAATTATTATGTTTTATTAATCTTTTGGAAAAAAACGGTTTTACATTTACAAATCAATTTAAAATATCTCTACAAATGACAAAATATTAGTTTTGCCGAAATGAACCACATAAGTTGTTTATCGTAAGGTGACGATCATACATATTATTTCTCTTGTCAATTTCACTTTTATAATACGTTTACAAAATGCACAACGATGAATGACGTATCAAGAAGTATACTGTTTTTTTATCATACGTATGATAAATATACGTAATAAATTTGCATTTCTTTGAAACATGTTTGTTGTTTCATAGGCATATGCATTTATTTTATATAAAGAAGATGATAAACCCGTGGTTCCCGAGTTACAAAATATTGATGAAAATCATTATATAAGGAAAACTAGGGAGGTTTGACCCACTTTTTGCGAAATGACTTTTAATTTTTAAAATATTGAACGTAGAATAAAGTTTTATATATCATTTTATTTGTTATACAAGAAGTTATCAAATTAAAATAGCTACACACGTGTAATATGTAAATAATTTGAAAAATGATGGATTTTATTCATGAGAAAAATCAAGGCTGTGGGAAGGTTGACCCACTATATGGGAAGCTTCATCCATTTTGTTTCATATTGAAATATTTGTGAATAGAAATGAAATAAGTTAAAAAAACAAACAAAATAATTTCATGCTACATGCTTTAATTATTATTAAAAAAACTATTTTTGAAAATATGATGCTAAAACAAACCTGTACGATGCTATCGCAAGTCATAGAATAATTTTTTTATTTTAAACGGAATTTTGTCTTAGAAGACATAATTGTACAGCAGGGAAAATGAAATTTTAACAATTAAGACAGGTTCAGTTTTCAAAGGGTTTAATGTATTATTATGTCCGTGTTTAGGAGCCGCTATCGCGCTTTTTCTTCCTCCTTGTCCAACTTTTTGTAACATTTGATCTGACAACTCTATATGTCACATAGTTTGGCTTCATCTCACTGTATTCATATTGATGAAATTTGTGTATATATCTTTTTAAAGTCTTTCGATCAATGCTATGTTCTTTTGTAGAAACATGAGCACTTAACTCATCATTAACATATTTTAACGCTTTCAGGGGCAAAGTACGTTCAGTACTAAAATGTTGAAATAATGTCTTGCATGGGAATTAACGAACAACTTTATTTGGAAATAAGAAAAAGGTTATATTTCGCATACATATTAAATGGAAAGATTTTAGCAAAATTCTAGCGCCATTGTGGCGTGTGGGAATTAAAAATAAGTGGTTTCAAAAATATACCACTGCCTCTGAAAGGGTTAAGACTGGTGCTTCCATACTTTCTAGTCCTTTCTAGTTTTTTACACTGTTTCTATTTACCTATTGTAAGTAATATTTAAATAAAAAAAGTTCCTACCAACTTTGAAACTTATATTTCATTAATGTTTTCTTGCAGTGGATACTATAGCAAGTTTTCACATCTTTCTTTAATCAGTTTTAAACATTTTCTTTTCCATCACCCCATTTTACTGTAGCTTTACAAAATAAATTTACATTCTTTTTATATATAACCATTAACCTTTAATTATGCACAGTGTATAATAAAAAGGTTTTCAAAACCACTTAAATAAGGAAGGCTTGAGTATATGGTCAACGCTACCTCACATTGACTGGTTAAGCCTCCCTAAACAATAGCACATTGCTATGTTAAGCCTAACTTAATGTACAATTTTTATCACTGGAATGAAAGCTCGATATTTCTGTATTATTTGAAACCTACTTACTTAAATTTCCATGATAAATTTTATCTGAAAAAAAGCTTACAAAATATTTCTAAAACACACAATTTTTGGTTGAAAACGACTCAGAATAGATTTTTTCCACACCTATTTCGATTATCTGTCTGAAACAAAGGCTGTTGTTTGAGTAATCCAGTAGCTTTGGTTGACATCTATCGATAAAACTCTGAAATTCTCTTAAATATGAAAACTGAAGAGTGGGTCAAGCCTCTCCTATGGTCAGCCGTCCCTATTCCCACGCTATATTACTTCTGATGTTAGCATCCTTTTTTCTATGCACATAGAATAAGGCACAGTGATAAATGTCATATTTTTCGAAACGTTCTGTAAGCGGTCTTTGACGTAGTGTACTTTCTTATCGTTAAAATACGTTTTTCGATTTAAAAAACTTGCAATTAATGATAAATTAATTACAAAACGTGTCTGTAAATAATCTCAATAAGCCTCGAACGGTTTTATTGTTTTTTTGTTTGTTTTTTTTTTCGTTAATAGATTTTTCTCATGAATATACGACGTGTAGCTATTATATAAAGAGACTATTGCTATAAAATAATATATTTGTACATATTTAGTTATTATACCCTTCAATTTACAACCTTTCTTGAACCTTAAAAGGCTCAATACGAATTTTCCATTGTTTCAAACAGTGCTGAAAATCTTCTTCAGCTCTTTCACCTCGGATAGCGCTTTTTTTTCTTTCACAGCTTAAAATGTCTGAAATCTGGTTCTTTATAATTTAGATTTAATCTTGGAGAACAGTTATAATTCGCATAGTGCCATGTCAGGCGAATAAGGTGGATGATCCAACACTGGGATATTATACTTCCCTGGAAACATCATGACAGATGATGCAGTGTCACAGGATGCGTTGTCCTAATGAAGCAAACATCACTTGTTTTTCACAATTGTTAAGTAGCATTTGCCTTTGGCATCCTTTGTCGATTTGTGCAATTTCAGCAATCGCACGGATCGTTAACGGACGGTCAGATCGGATGACATTAACATTTTTTTTAAATATTTTTAGCCGTTATTGACGTGGAAGAGGAACCCGGACAAACATCCTCTTCAATGCATTTTCGGCCATTTTTGAAACGTTTAAAACACTCAAAAACCCACGCATTTGGTAAGCATTTATTGCTGTATACTTCTGCTAATAAATGATGAGTTTCAGTAGAGAATTTTCCAAGTTTAAAAAGAAATTTCGCATTATTTCGTTGCTCTATTAAAGCAATTAACATGCTCTGACAAAACACTAAAAAAGGGTCCAGAATAAAGGAAGGGCACGGGCAGATTAATTACAATACAGACAATTTAGAGGCATTAATCGATACAGGAGGCTTTGCGCTATACGACCAATGGTCGTACAAATTTAGCCCATGTGCTGTTTTTCTGTAGACACATTACTCCTTTATTAAATAGCCACATCTCGTACATATATTTAGAATATCCACTATCATACTACAAATAATATTTATAGTTTAAATAGCAATAATGCGATAAAATAAAATTTTGAAACTCATTAAAAGGATACTTTTGCATTGGCCTGGTGAAGAAATATCAATTTACAATCACCTCTTCTGATTGTGTTCATTTCAGTCGTTTAAGTGCGTAGTTCGTCTACAGGTCTTAAATTTGTGTTTGATTTATGTTTTATTGTTTTAATTATTGTTTAAACTAGGAACATCTGATGATCTATTTATATTAATTTAATTGGAAAATGATTTATTATACGTAATCTTCTGCACACGGCAGAGATAGACATGAAAAATAAAACATGTTTGAAAATTATTTTAAAACCTTTAAAAAATGATTACATTGCAATGCACTTTTTAAATAAATTGAGATATAATTTTTAAACAAATTTCATTTGAAAGTTCATTTCTTTCCCTATTCGACTGTGTAAAAATTGAAAATTCGCGGTATTTACAAGTTTTAGAAATTCCAATAAAAAATTATGAAAGTTAAATTTAATGTTCCGCTGTTGCGACCACCAAAATGACGTCAGCGTTACGGATGGGCCCGTTTATCTTTTATAATATAGATAATAGATGACACAAAATTTCAACAAAGTTTTTTAAATGGTTGTAATTAACTAGAGTAACAAAATGTAGAATATGATATGGGTTATTTTGACTATAATGAAATAAGATATGATCCTCCTGTGCGGTCTTTGAAACGTGGAAAAAAATTAATATTAGTGGTAAGACTACATTTGTGGGAAAAAAAGTAAACACCCCTGATAATTCTACAACAAAGAACTGTTAAAGAAAGTTACAGGTACCAAACGATCGGAAATGAAGCATACTTTTAAATGATGCATATAAAATTTGTTTAGGGGACCATCTACATATCAAAACAAAATTAAACTTTATTTTTCTCAATAGCAATACCCAAGATTGGCACCATAATTAAATTTTAAATCCTTCAATTAGCCTAAATCCAATTTTTTATGAAATTTATACGATTAGTTTTCGGTGAAATTTATTATTATTAAATGAGCATACCTTAATTAATTGTATCCAAATTCAAGTTCTATATTCGATAATTGAAATTCTGCAGAATGACTATGACACTTCGATTAATGTATTATTTCTTGTCAATAGGATTATTGCACTCCCTTAATATGTTTCGTCTACTGCCATACGAAATATTTCAATAAATTGAGTAAAATATTATTTTTTCAATTTATGCTTTTCTGCAGATCATAGATGGTCCTTTAAACCATCACCACGTTTTTTAATGATAATTCGAAAACTACTCGAAAGAAAAATTTGAAATTGAGAATTCGCATAAAGCAGTACATAATAAATACGTCTATCAAAAAAAATGTATGTTGCAATTCATATTTTTTTCGAATATTTATTTCAGAATTATAATTTTTTTATTAATTGCAAATTTAATGTATTTATGTTTGGGATTTTTACTCTTATAACCACACACAAAATTAACACATTAAAATTATAATTTCAGGAGATGTTATTAAAAATATGAAAATGTAAGCTCTAAATTTTGAATGTTCATAATTTAAAAAAAAAACATTCTAATGACTAGAAATTTCGTTTCTAGGCATAGTTTGAAACGAAGATTTAAAATATATTGTCGAAATTGATTGTTGTCTTTGATAAAAACAAAGTTTGGTGTGGTTTTTAATTTGTAAATGGCCCTGAGCAAATTTTAAATACATCATTTAAAAGTAGATTTTATTTTCAATCGATTGGTACCAGTAAATTCTTCTATTGTAATTAGTTGCAAAGTTAGTAGAGGGTGTTTACTTTTCTTCCCGACTACTGTGCATCCTAAAATGTAACATACACCGGAATTCTTGTTTGTAGTTGGTGAGTAAACGCAACAATATTTTGTATTGTAAATTGTGAATAAATACAAGTTGAAAATATTGTCTAATTATTCTTTTTGCAAATGAGAGTAGCGCTAATATTTTTAAACCGAACGCTGAAACTACATTGCAATCATTATTAATGGAATGTTTCTCTCTATTAAAAAAAAAATAAAGTAACTACCGCTGTCACCGCCGCCGCCGCCGCCGGTTTTGAATTTTTTGTAACCGGAGATCTTTCTTCGTTAATATTAAGAAAAATAATGCATACAAAAATATGAAAATCGGTAGTATTATAAAGAAATGTTTGATAAACACGCTGATGCAGACAGTTTTCAGATCGAAGAATTATTTTAAGAGATATTTAATGCTAAATTTGGACAATCGTTCCACTAAAAAAGTTTTATAGGAGCAAAAACTGTTCATAGGAATTTAATCATTTTTAGATCATTTTATGCGTTAGAATTTACCGGAGTGCAGATTGCATTAATTTTTTTTTTATTTTGACTAATTAGTTGTGTAACGCTCGAACAATACGCACTCCATCATATTTGTTCTCCTTTTCTTTTTTTTCTTTTCCTTCAAAAGAACTGACAAGCTGAGTAAATTAGACTTGACGCGAGAGAAGAATGTTTACAAAGTGGTTGCCGACAAGGCATTTGTGCTATGCTGTATTTTAAATTAACTGAGTTATTTTGTAAATAGTAACATGTAAATATGTTGTAATTATTAAACTTATTAATCGATGATAAGTTATCAAGTTTTATTTCGTAACATAAGGTAGTTTCCACCTTGGATTCTGAATAATATGTTACAGAAGTGGCTCCCCAACGTCTGGAACGAATGGAAGCAAGATATGAAGATAAGTATTATTTTAAATTGCGTTAAACTCTTTTAATAAGAAAATTTAGATACTAAAGTACAAAAATTTATACAAAAGTACTTTTGATTCATCCGGAATCTGATGATTTTTGAAAATTGTATTTGATTCATCCAGAATCGAAATATTTTGGAATTGTTCTATTCAGCCTGAATGTTATTTTCCTAGAATTGAAATACGAAAAGTCGTCTGCAGCTTCAAGTATTTTAGTATCTGAATTAAATGAAGATATTCATAAGAGAAATAATTCTAATAATTATTATTGAAAAATAAAAATCGTTTGCTTTATTTTATAGATTTCTATAGTTGCACTGAGCTATTTTATTATGAAGTTATTATTATAAATGAGTGCTTGGCATTATCTAATTATTATATGATTGATATTATTGTGTAAGAAAAAAAAAGGCAAATAGTTGGTGTCATTATATTGAGTTTTGAAAGATATTGTATGTTATTTATGTTCTATATATGTTAAAAATTACGTATTTTGCTAAGAGTTATTCGTAACACGAATTAAGTTTGAAGTTAGCTAAAACATATTTAGTTCAAATGATGGCGTTTCTTTCTAAGGGTAAGAAAATTGATTTAATCACATTAGCTTCAGAATTAAAAGTAGAAATAAGTAGCGATGATAAAGTCCTCGAATTACATGATAAAATTGTAAATAGTGAGGCATTTAAAGATAACATAGATTTTGTACAGGGAATTTTTGAAAACATCGTAGAAGAAAGAAAGACTCTTGAGGAAGAGAAACGTTTAGCCGAAGAAAGAGAATTTGAGCTACAGAAGCTCAGGTTAGAAGCAGGAACAAGAGATGTTGTTGCAAATACAAGCAACCCTCTAGAAACTTCTTCAGTCCGCGTTGACTTGAAAAAGATTTGACCCGATTTCAATCCTGAAAAGGATGATATGAATTTATTTTTAATAACTTTTGAGAGGCAAATGAAACTTTTAAAGGTTTCTAAAGAACTGTGGATTACGTATTTAATTGGAGTCCTTCCAAATGAAATCGGTAAATTAATAGCGCGTGAACCGGAAGAAAAATTTGAGGATTATTCTTATATTAAAGATATATTGTTGCAGAGGTTCAAGTTAACTGCTGAAAGGTTTAGAGTTTTGTTTAGTCGACATCCAAAGCGAACCGATATTAGCTGGAAAGAATATTATTTTGAAATTAGAAGCTATTTCGAGGGATGGCTATCCGAATTAAATATAAATTCCTTTGAAAAATTATCGGAATTAATTATTGCTGACCAATTAAAGAAAAAGGTTTCCCCTGATTGCAAAGAACATTATTTAGACCAATGGGAGAATTTAACAGATCCTGTTGAATTAGCTGAAAAGTTAGATTTATATGATAATTTGAGGTCACACAAAGTAGAAATAAAGAGATCAAATAAAATCAGTGAGGTCGAGAATTGTAATCGCTTTGAAAAAACGCCTTTAGATTTTAAAAGAAATGAGTTTGGTAAAATTGGCAATCAAAAGGAGTCCAAGAGAAACAAAATTAATTCTCTTTCGAATTTAAATCAGCCAATGTTAAGTTGCTATGGTTGTGGAAACCAGGGAGTTATTAAATCCAAGTGTCCAACCTGTTCTCCGAAAAATGTATCGGTGCACTTTCAATCACTAGAATTTCGTACATGTAATATGCAAACATCACCAACATTATTGGTAAAAATAAGCATAAATGGTCTCTCTGGCACAGCTTGTGCTGACACTGGTGCAACACATTGCGTTGCGGGTGAAGTTTTGTATTCTTTATTAAAAGACCAAGGTGTGAAGTTTGAAAAAACTCAAATGATCGTAGTCTTAGCGGATGGCCTACAAAACACTACCGAAGTTTATAAAACAGAAATTCATGTTAAAATTGAAGGTCGCGACATTAAAACAACACTTTATGCTCTGCCGAATGCCAGAAATAATCGTACAATTTTGGGAATCGATTTTTTACGTAAAGCAAAAATTGTTTTGGATGTAGCAAATCAAGAATGGTTCTTTGCTGATAGATGTAGGTGGAAGTATAGATTCGCTGAAGATACATATAGACCTCCCAGTGAATTAGCGATAAAATCCGTTGAATTAGACACCGTTTTTCTTAGAGAAAATGAAGGTAGACATCTCACTTCAGAGCAACAAGTTAGGTTGAATGAACTGCTTGAAAAATTTACTAGTAGCTTCCAACTAGGGGAAGAGACTACACCTAAAGTTAAACATTATATTGATACAGGATCACGGATGGGCATAATTTTATCTGATGAAATTGATAGTCCTGCACATGATAGAAAAGGCTATGTAAAAGATTGCCGTAGGAATTTCGATTATAGGGTAAGAACAGAAATTTTAATAGACCAATTGTTAACAGAAGCAATAATAGGTATGGCCAAAAATATGTTAAACAGTCATTTAACCATGGAAATTACAATAAAAATAATTATGAGAAACCTGGTTCAGAGAATTCTTACAAAGATGAATCAGAGATTCCTCAAAATTTAAAGACTAAAGATTCTTTAATACCTCAAGATATGACAGAAAGTGAAGGTTTGTTGAATAGTTCATCGGATCTGGTTGAATCTAATGATGCATTTGAAATGCTATAAAGTGCTTCACCTACTTCAAAAGCAAAATATAATCCAAATTTTTCTCCTAGGTACAAAAATAGTGGCTACTATAATGGTCGAAATAATTATATTTATGATGGTCGACGATCAGACAGAGGTAGCTATCAGGAGCAAAGAAATTCCCAACCATCGCACAGGTATGGTGCACAGCGAACTGCAGATTTGTCTAGTTTATTTGAAAATAGATATGAAAACGGTCTTAGAACTCATGATGAGGATAATTACAAATTGGATTATAGGTCTGGAAGTTACAGACATGATAATGGGTACTATGGAAAACAAAGATCTCCTACTTCTTATACCACTGCCACTAAAGAAAACCCCTTTTCTCCCTTAGGAAATTATCATATATCAGCTTTGTGTCCTTACACGAAAGATGATGGTGGATCTTCTAAAGGCTTAATTCGTCCTAGAGGCAGACCCGGGAAACGTCAGACGCCCAACCAGCAAATATTTACGAAAGGATCACAAAACACGAGAAACATAGAGGATTTTAGGCACCAGAAAGCATCCCGAAGAAATCCACCCAGGAAATGCACACCGCATCTGAGGGACCAGTAATGCAGTGGGAGGGGAAGAGTGTAACGCTCGAACAATACGCACTCCATCATATTTGTTCTCCTTTTCTTTTTTTTTCTTTTCCTTCAAAAGAACTGACAAGCTGAGTAAATTAGACTTGACGAGAGAGAAGAATGTTTACAAAGTGGTTGCCGACAAGGCATTTGTGCTATGCTGTATTTTAAATTAACTGAGTTATTTTGTAAATAGTAACATGTAAATATGTTGTAATTATTAAACTTATTAATCGATGATAAGTTATCAAGTTTTATTTCGTAACATAAGGTAGTTTCCACCTTGGATTCTGAATAATATGTTACAGTTGAAGTTTTATTTCTATTTTAAATTCAGATTTTCAGCATTTCTAGAGATATATTTAACAGATTTTAGAAAGTGATATTAATTTAAACTGTTGCCAACTGTATAAACATCGGAAGCAATAATGTTTGCTTAAAAAAAATATATAATTAAAATAATAAATAAATAAATTAAATAAATAAATAAATTAAAAATTTATTTACACGTGATTATTATAAACAGAAAAAAACATTTGGAATTAGAATTAAATAATTATGTACAAAAAGCAGGAACTTATTAAAAATTATGTCATAAAAACTATAATTACACGTGAATTTTAAAAGAGAAAGGAATTTGTAAAGCAATAAATTTATTAACATGCGTTAGAAGTCTTAAATAGGAGAAATTACGTCATATTTACGTCACATTAAAGTTATTAAATAAAATGAACACAAAATAATATTGCAAAACGGTTTAAATTTAGAAATTGCGCTTGACATTTATTTAATATTTTAAGAGGATACTTTTCAACTATTTTTGTTAGGAAAGCGCAAATAATATTTAATTTATAACACAAGTATTTTCATGTGAATATTAAAAAGAGAAAGAATAGTTTGGTCAAAATTACGTCAGATTAAAAACGATTAATTTAAAATGTCTCATTTAAAAGAACTTTCTTTTCACTTTGTTAAAAAATACCAGGAGACAAAGACTCTTTACTTAATTCCTTTTATATTAGCTTATTTGGAAATGTTGTTACACGTGTCTACGTCATCAAGTTATTTTTATTTCGACGTTTTATTTGTATTTTTATTAATGTTGTATTAATTTATTTGTTTTTTCGTTATTTAAAATAAAAATTATGTCAATTTGTATAATTTGGCGAGTGGTTTGGCGATTTTCATAATTTGGCGAAATGGGTCGACAGGATAATCAAGTAGTACCGCAACGGATTTGGCGTTAAAATTCCCTAATCAAAGAGAAATCAATAGAAATCCGTTTATAGAGAGATCGCCACTGTTTTTTAAATTATAATTCAATCTTTCGAAATCTTTTTAAAGCCGATCAAATTAGCGTGCATTTAGAGTCTACGGTGTCTGGACGGGGGTTGGCGAGCGTAGCTCGTAGGGGGCCGAGGCCCCTAGTTCTAAAAAAAAAAGTTACAAGGATTCCTGTCGTACTGCTGATCAATATATGATACCTAAAATGTTAATTTGAGGACATTAGTCTAAACGAAACGGCAATTCCAATATTAACCCGTTATTAGTCGCGCGTGGGTCTTTTCCCCGCCCGAAATTCGTTATCTTCCTGTAACTCATTCCCCGTTAAAGTTACGATAGCCAAATTCCGTGTAGCTGACCTTGAGTGTTCACACTCTTGTGTAGTAAAATTGCAAGTCATTCCTGCTATTTCTTAGCATTTTATTGCATTCTTAAGTTTCAATCGGTCTAAATGACCACTTGCGTTAATTGAATTTTCCCCCCTCGTGTTCATCCTTTCCCATTTCCGCGAAATCTGTGGGGGAAAGTTTCTTCGAAGTACCGCCTCTCTCCCTGTTGTTATTTCGTCTTTCTTTCTTTCTGTTATTTTACACGTTCATAGAGTACTTTTTTTACTTTTAGAATGTTACTTAAAATTGTTTTATTATATTAGTTGTGAAGTCAGTTCACACAAAAAACTGATGGATGATCACTTACAGTTTGTTTTTTTTCATTGCCAAACATTGCATGAATAAATTCTCAAAATGATAATCGTTTAAATATGGAAAAAAAGGGAAATTCGTCATCATTATTTGAAAGAAATTGCTTTCCATTTATTACTGGAACACATAAATCAAAGAAAACAGACTATAACACTGCCAAACCATTAAAAAAAGAGAGAAGAGAATTTTGTTGTAATCAGTAAAAAAATTGCCGTATCTCCAAAATCTGAAAAGTATCGTTTTTGTACAATAAAACAAACTCGAAAGATAAAACAATTTTCTCAGAAATTTTAGTATGTATATCTGCGAAGAACATACATATAAATTATTTGTACAATAAGAAAAATAATGAGACTTTCATAATGTAGGTTAGAAATTACGCAAATAAAAATCTCTTTTGGATAATTCAGTGAATGTGTATACTATGATTTTAAAAAATATTTTAAGTATTTTTCTAAAATTTATTTATTTTTAAATTTTTATACTGTAAGTAAAAACACTTTTTTTTTTTTTTTTAACAATGTCGCAGAAAATGTTTTTTTTTTTTATTATTATTATTGAAATCCAATAGAGGCTTGGAGACGGTATCTAACAAATTTAAATTTTTTGTCCTTCATCAATTGTTCAAACTATTTTTCAGAATAATGTTTTCCAGAATACGAGGGAAAATTCATTTAAATAAAATTATTGCTGCATATTTATAATTTCGGAGAAAAATTTCTTATTGTTTTTATTATTTTAATGAATGTTATTATAAAACAATAAATTATAACATTATTATGAAACCTTATTATGAAATGTACAATTGAATATTTATTTTAATTAAATAGTTGCTGTAAAATACATCCCAATTAAGATGAACCTTTCAGTGATTCTATTAATTAAAATAATTTATCCATCTTAGGATTCAAATCTACAATTGCAAATGTATTTAAATTAAATATATAATTTTAATAACTTATTATTTGCTTTATATAAGCGAAGTTCGTATCCAGAGTTTTTATTCAAGGGTGTTGCTCCCACCCTGAAATAAGTAGAAACACAACAAATCGTGCATTTTCATTTGAAAAATGGATTTAATCATAAAATCTCGAGAGTCCCCCCCCCCCCCTCATACACACACAGACACCCCACAAAATAAATAAATAAAACGTAGTTTCAACATTTACAATTTCGAAATTAAGTATTTTTTACCTTTTTCTTTATTATATATATATATATATATATATAATATGCTGATGAATTAGTGGTTTTGTATTTGATTTGCTGTTGCATGTCATAGGTTCCATTTTTATTTTCAGTTTAATTGTTCAATTTAATGTCAGTGTAATATATTGATGCTAAATTTATTAATTTTATTTTATTAAATGGATATAGAGTGCCGGAGTATCATAAAAATCTACCTGACTCTGATTCTGTCCTTCAAAAGAAAAAAAAAAAAAAAAAAAAAAAAAAAAAAAAAAAAAAAAACCTATCACGAATTTAGATTCATATTCGTAAATGTTTTCCTACTAATTATTCATTCATAGTAACATCAGAAATTCAATCAATTCATGTACTATTTACCTTTAAGTATTTATGCAAAACGAAGAAAGAGTTATTAAAAACATTTATCTAGATGCCAACTGAATATATACTTAAGCGAAATAAATAATTTTCTGTAAAAGGTTGTAAAATGAATAATTGCTCTAATCTTTTAAAGTTCAGTCAATATTTTCACCCTACGTTATCCGTTTTCGATCATCTGATAACACCAGCAAGTTCCCCCTTAGTTTTCGGCCTGCTGGTAACGGCGGCAAATGGACCGAACGCGACTACTAACGTTCTAAAAAATGTCGCGACTACTCTCGGGTTAAAAAAAATATATATTCCAAATCTCATGTAAATATTCATCAAATAAAAATCCAGTATGTGATAAAAGTTACGTCAAAAGTTGCGAAATTGAAATATTTACATAATTATATGTATTTATTGTCAAAAAGTAAAATCTCCAGTTTTGTATGGAAAACCCATTATCGTGTTCTGAAACTTTCAATTTTTAACATACAAATTGTTTATGAATTCGGATTATCTGTCAATCTTTTTCACTTTTGACCGTCTTAGTAAGAGAGCTGTTGAATATTTTTGAGTAGGTATTTGAGGCACCCTGAACATTTGTGCAACACTTCTTTTGTAATGCCTGAATACAAAATCGAATGTCTGACTGAAGGATCGTGGCCCAAAAACTGTGCCAGACACGTGTCAAGTGCCATTTGACACTTGACACGTGTCTGGCACAGTTTTTGTGCCGACTAAAGTGTCTGTCATTTACAAAATATTTTTTTCTAAGCATAAATATTATTCTGCCTCAATCTCAGCGTGCCTCAAATACATTTTTTGGGCAGTCAAAAGATGGCACTTGACACGTGTCTGGCACAGTTTTTGGGCCGACTAAAGTGTCTGTCGTTTTCAAAATATTTTTTTCTAAGTATAAATATTATTCTGTCTCAATCTCAGCGTGCCTCAAATACCTTTTTTTTTGGGGGGGGGGGGGGGTAGTCAAAAAATGGCACTTGACACGTGTCTGGCACAGTTTTTGGGCCACGATCCTTCAGTCAGACATTCGATTTTGTATTCAGCCGTTACAAAAGAAGTGTTGCACACATTTTCAGGGTGCCTCAAATACCTTCCCTGAAATGTTTAACAGCTCTTGGACTATCTGTCTATCGTCTTTCCATGCTGACTCGCGAAAATATCCTAAGACTTTTACATAAATTATATATGTTATTGAGTATTATCATGGCACGTTCGGTATTGAAAATGAGATGTAAAGCATTGCTTATTTACAGGGATAATCAAAACACTTTTTTTTTACATTACGGAATATATGGAAAAATCGTTTGGTGTCCATTTTAATGACGTTACTCTATTTGAAGCACATTGAGATTGATACTTGTCATTCAAATTCACTCTAAGATGCCAATTATAGAATAACGTGTGCATAGAATTCATCGTTTATTTGCAGAGACACACAAAATATTTCGGATCTAGCATATGCTAGAAACAATAATTGCTGGAAGTTCGTATCAGTTGTGGTAAGAGATTTTAAAGATAACAAGCTTTTTGCATATTACTTTTTGTGTTTAATTTTTATCAATCATATACAGGGCTGCACAAATGGTAGCGAGTAAAGTTCCGTTGATTGGCGGAAATAGTTAAAAGGGAATTTTCAACTGTTGTACGCATGTCTTAACTGAACTAAATTTTGACATATTACGGAGTCCATATACAAATGTATACAATATATATCGTATATATACAGGGCTGCACAAAACAGGATATTTTCTCGGCTGTTGCTGGTAATTATAAATTTGTCTTTTCAAATGTTGGCAATTTCCAAATTATTTCGATAAACATCATCTTTCACCGTATTAAACAGTGAAATTTTATTACAGTATTCTGAATGTGGTGGGAAGTGTTTACTAAGTTTGAGGCATGATTTTACGTTCTTGTTTACATTTACAGCGTTTTCTAACACTGAAAAGGCCTTCTTTATCTTTGCTATATTTAAGTAATGCCAATTTCTTTTTTGTTTATTTCCAGCATTTCATATTTTCAGCAAAGTCCTAAAGAAACGTAATCTAAAATTATAAATCGTTTTCATCACACATTCATTGTAAGGTTTATATAAATGAGCAGCAAAGTTTAAAATGAAGAAAATTGTTTCATCGTGGATTAAGAACCTTGAAATTGATTTAGACAATCAATTATTATATATTTCTTTATATCTATACTACTATTATAAAGAGGTAAAAATTGTTTATTTGTAGGAGGTAAGCTCTGGAACTACCGAACCGATTCCAAAAGTAATGGTATCAAAATGATGGTGTCAGTCCAACTTAGAACATAGGCTATATCTTATGTCCGTGCCACTGGCCAAAAAGGGGTGCAGGAGCAAAAAACGTTCTAAAAATGCAATTTTTGTGTTACTGGATGGCCTAGAAACATGAAATTTGGAATATTAGTTACTTATAAGATATAAATTATGTCTAAGAACACTTCTTAAACAATTCGAAATTAAAAAAATCCCTGCCGGCCCGGCCTACAGGCAGAGGTAGATTTCGAAGTTAAGTATACTAATTTCACCAACAAAAACTAAATCCTGATTAGATATAAATCCACTTTAACAGTTTTATCTGTCTGCTTTTGACGAGTTTTTATTTCCTTTTTTATAAAATAGCTGGTTTTATGAGAATCATGTTAAGGCGATATTAAAAAAAAAAATTTCCATACTCAACAACTCGAAATTTTCTGGCACATTTTCAGATTAATTTTTAATAAAAAAAAAAAATATGAAACATGCTGACGTGATTTTTTAAAAGATTTATAAGCGACCTGTGTTTTTATTTTTCTTTCAATTAATTAAAACTTGATTAATAAACAATTATTTTCTCAGTAGGGCAATATTTTTCGTTTTTAACACAATCGCTTCGGGAAATTCTGTTCAAAATGCCCACTTTGACATCATTTTTTTAAATATATTCTGCCTCTATCAAAAAATAGATCATTACTGTACATTATATAGTTTCTGAATAAGAGAATCTAGCAATTGGATGCGTTTGAGAGCAAAAATGAATTTAAAAATGAGTAAGAAAATAGACAGTTTGGATTTGAATGCACCCTTAATAAGATGATTTTTTTCGTCAACCGCTATGTATTTTTAATTTGTTTTTGCTTTAAGAATTGGCCCTATCAAAAACTTGTCTATATAAATGTTGAAGACAATATTAAGAAGATATATGATAAATTAATGGAGATTTTATATCTTGTGAATTGACGGAGTTATGAAAATTTTTCTTCTTCAACCCACCTTTTTTGTTTTCGTTTTTTTTTTTCCTTGCAGTACTAATTGGTCCTATCAAAAACTTGTGAATATAAAAGTTGTAGATATTATTAAGGAGATGTATAATAAAATTAATTGGATTTGATATATTGAGAACTGACGAAGTTAGGAATTTTTTTCTCAACAAAAACCCTATTTTTTGCGCCCCTTGAGTACATTTTTAATTTTATCAAAAATCTGTGATACATAAATTTTTGGTCCTATTTTTAGAAGTAATAAAAACTTTAAACTGATTTGATATGTACAAAAATTAAGAAGTTGTGGGGTTTTTCGGTTTTCACAAAACCCCTTCCTATTTCCATCCCCTTTGTCCGCTTTTGCCCATTAACGAACTTGACCGAGATTTCATGTCCCTTGATTTTATGTATCAGTTTGGAAGAGATTTGTGCAGAATTGCGGAAGTTATCGTGTCCAGAAGAAAGTGATAACACAATTGCTTCGGGAAATTCCGTTCAAAATGCCCACTTTGACATAATTTTTTGAAATATATTCTGCCTCTATCAAAAAATTGATCATTGCGGTATATTATATAGTTTCTGAATAAGCGAATATACCAATTAAATGCGTTTGAGAGCAAAAATGAATTTAAAAATGAGTCAGAAAATAAGCAGTTTGGATTTGAGTGCATCCTTAATGCAATGATTTTTCCAACACAATCCGCTTCGGGAAATTCGGTTCAAAATGCCCACTTTAACAGCATTTTTTAAAGTATATTCTGCCTCTATCAAAAAATCGACCATTACGGTACATTATATAGTTTCTGAGTAAGAAAACGTACCAATTGGAAGCCTTTGAGAGCAAAAATGAATTGTAAAATGAGTCAGAAAAAAAGCAGTTTGGATTTGAATACACCCTTACTTAGATGATTTTTTTCTTCAACCGCTATGTATTTTTAATTTTTTTTTGCTGTAGGAATTGGTCCTATCCAAAACTTGTCTATATAGATGTTGTAGACAATATTAAGAAGATATATGATAAATTCATGGGGATTTTATATCTTTTGAATTGACGGAGTTATGGATTTTTTACTTCTTCAAACCCCCTTTTTGTTTTCGTTTTTAATTTTTTTTGCGGTACGAATTTGTCCTATCAAAAACTTGTGAATATGAAAGTTGTAGATAATATTAAGGAGATTTATAATAAAATTAATTGGAATTGATATCTTGAGAATTGACGAAGTTATGAATTTTTTTCTCCCAAAAAACCTATTTTTTGCGCCCCTTGAGCCCATTTTTAACTTTATCCAAAATCTGTGATACATAAAATTTTGGCCTTATTTTTAGAAGTAATAAAATCTTTAAACTGATTTGATATGTACAAAAATTAAGAAGTTATGGAGTGTTTTCGGTTTTCACAAAACCCCTCCCTATTTCCATCCCCTTGGTCCGATTTTGCCCATTAACGAACTTGACCGAGATTTTATGCCCTTTGATTTTGTGTATCAATTTGGAAGAGATTGGTGCAGAATTACGAAAGTTATCGTGTCCAGAAGAAAGTGATATATATATATATAGATAGATAGATACATAGATAGATAGATAGATAGATAGATAGATAGATAGATATATAAAGTTTTTTACTGAGGGTGGTTTTGGGTTCTAGGAGTCATGATCGGTGTAGATCTGCAAAAATTTTTCAGAAATTCCAACATAGGAACGATCCCAATAGGTAGTATTTCATACGAAATCTACCTAAAAGGGGTGAACATGCGCAAAAAGCGTTCTAAAAAACGTTCGAAATGGTAGTTTCTACATAATCTCAAAAAATACCAAACCGATTTAAAAAAATTGGTGTCAAACATGATGGTGACGACGCTTGCTCCAAGATAGACTATATTTTATGTCGGTGCCACTAACCCAAAGGGGGTGCAGGAGCAAAAAACGTTCTAAAAATGCGATTTATGTGTTACTGAAGGGCCTAGAAATATGAAATTTGAAATATTAGCTACTTATTAGATATAAAGGATTTCTAAGTACAGTTCTTAAAAAATTCAAAATTTTAAAGAGGTGAAAATGCACAAAAAGCGGTCTAAAAAACGTTCTAAATGGTAGTTTCTACATAATCTCAGGAAATACCAAACCGATTTAAAAAATATTGGCGTCAAAATGATAGTGACAGCGTTTGCTCCAAGATAGGCTATGTTTTATGTCGGTGCCACTACCCCAAAGGGGGTGTAGGAGCAAAAACCGTTCTAAAAATGCGATTTATGTGTTACTGAAGGACCTAGATATATGAAATTTGAAATATTAGCTACTTATTAGATATAAAGGATTTCTAGGAACAGTTCTTAAACAATACGAAATTTAAAAGGGGTGAAAATGCGCGAAAAGCGTTCTAAAAAACGTTCTACATGACTTTTTCCACACAATCTCATGAAATACCAAACCGATTTAAAAAATAAAGACGTCAAAATCATGGTGACAACCCTTGCTGCAACATAGGCTATGTTTTATGTCGGTGCCACAACCCCAAAAGGGGTGCAGCAGAAAAATGTTCTAAACTGCGGTTTTTGCGTTACGGAAGGGCCTAGAATCGTGAAATTTGGAATGGTAGTTATAGTTATAAGATATCAATCATCTCTAAGGACATTTCCTAAAAAAATCGAAATTTAAAAGGGGGTCAAAATGCGCAAAAAGCGTTGTAAAAACGTTCTAAATTGCGATTTCTATGCAATCTCAGGAAGTACTGAACCGATTTCAAATATAATGGTGTAAAAATGATGGTGACAGATCTTCCTCCAAGATAGGTTATATTTTATATCTGTTTCCGTTACCCCAGAGGATATGCAGGAGCAAAATGTACGAAAAGCGTTCTAAAAGCGTTCTAAATGCCGATTTGTCAACAATATCTCAGGAAGAATCAAACTGATTTCAAAAGTAATGGTAGGAAATTGATGCTGACAGCCTCTGCTCTAACATACACGCTATTTTATGTCGGTATCACTATCACCTAGACGTTGTAGGAGCAAAAAAGCGTTCCAAATTTCGATTTTTGTGATCGGTAGGGGCTAGCAACTTAAAATTAGGCAAGGTACATATTTATTACATATAAATGATATTTAAGAACAGTTTCGAAAAAATTAGAAATTTAAAAAGTGGTGAAAATGTGCGAAAAGCGTTCTAAAAACGTTCTAAATTCCGATTTCTACTCAATCTCAGAAATACCAAAGCTATTTCAAAAGTAATGGCTGCAAATCAATGGTGACAGTCCCTGCTATAATATAGGTTATATTTTATGTTGTTGTCACTACCATCTGAGGGTTGCAAAAGCAAAACATTTTCTAAATTGCGTTTTTTGCACAACTGAGGGGTCTAACAGTTTGAAGTATGGCATGGTATTTACTTACAATATGCAACTGTTTTCTAAGAGCAGTCGAAAGGAAATTCTAAATTTTAAAAGATGAAGTGAGCGAAAAGCTTTATAAATTACAATTTTTATGCAATCTTATCAAATACCAGACCGATTAAAAAAATAATGATGACAAATTGTTGGTGGTAGAACCTGCTCAAACATAAGCTATATTTTATGTCTTTGCCCCTACCAACAGAGGGTTGCAGGAGCTAAAAACTTCCTAAATTGCGAATTCTGTGATACTGAAGAGGCTAGAAACTTTAAATATGGCATGGTAATTACTTATAAATTATAAATGCCCCCGAAGTACTGTCGAAAATAAATTTGAATTAAAAAGGGTTGAAGCGAAGGGGAGGTGCGAAAAGCGTTCTAAAAAAGTCCTAAATTACAATTTCTATGCAGTATCAGGGAATATAAACCGATTATAAAAGTAATAATTGCGAATCACTGGTAAAAGTCTCTCATCTTACACAGGCTATATTTTATGCGGTTGATTCTACCACCTGGGGTTCACAGGAACAACAAACGTTCTAAAAAAGGCCTTTAAAAGCTTTCTAAATTACGTTTCTGTGGAATATTAGAAAAAAAACAAGCCGATTTCAAAATTAATGTTGGCAAATTAATGGTGACAGTTCCTATTTGAACATATCCCTTTATATTGAGAGAGGTGGTAGGACTTGGAATTTGACATGATAGTTAATTTTTAGATGTAAGAAGATGGTTTTTAAAAAATACAAAACTTCAAATGAATACTGAAATGAGCGTATTAATGGAGAATAAAAGTTTAAAAATATTTTCTAAATTATCATTTATTTAGTTTTATTTCGTTTTATTAATTTAAGTCTCATTTATGCCTAATGCAGTGTAATAATGATGTTTAATCAAACTGTGTTTTGAATAGTAATTTTTGAATTATTCCTAAAAGTAATAAGTACGTTTTAATAAAATAAAAATTTAGTTAGTACCTTTTAATAAAATTTAGACATATAAATATCACTTGGCATATTTCAAATATTACGCGAGCAAAGCCGCGGGGTTTGCTAGTATGTTATATAGACATAAAAATATTTGTTAAATTGTAAAATAAACAATAACAAAGGTTTTGATATTATGCGACATAAATAATCATGTAAAACTAGTTTTGCCACGATGTTGAAACACCAGCCTAAATATTTTTGAGTCTATGTTTCTTTTATACACTGCAAATTCGTGAAACACTTTTGCAACACTAACTGAATGTAATAATTAACACTTTTAACAAGGGAACCACTTTTGGTGTTGCTCGCACCTAGCATTGAGGCGTAGTGCATTTTAAAGCCCTATATGAATTTTGAGAATCGATAACATTTTTCTGTAAAAAAAAAATATTTCTTGATTTTACAACAGCATAACTTTCTGAAAATGCAATTTTCGAGACCACTTATTGGACTATTAATATTAAATTATTTACAGAAAAGCATTTAAAAATAAAAATTAGTTAATAATAAATATAAAATATTAGAAAAAGTTTGAAAATTGCTTGAAAACCCCACGAATTTGATTTTGAAAAATTTTAACATTATATTCTTATTTTTGGCCGGGAAATAGTTGCCGTTTATTTTCAAAAGTAGAGCTTTACGGCAACCCTAGCCAAATGTCATAGCTGAATTTGTAATAGCTAGAATTTGCAATTCCCGACCTGTTTCACCACAGTAATATTTCTAAATTGTTTAAAAATATTAATTTACTTTATGATTACATTTACCGTAGGACCATTTAATACAGCAACATTTTAAACATTCGAAACTTTATTTGGTACTTTTCGGTTAGCCGGGCGCCAGTGTTATATATACATATGTATGTATATCTAGATATACAAATATATGTATATTTATACATATATAGAAGCTATATGTAAACATATATATGCATGTGTGTACATATACAATATATATAAATGTATATGTATACATACATATGTATATATAACACTGGCGCCCTGCTAACCGAAAAGTACCCTTTACTTTATTCGATTTCAAAAGAAAATAGTTTGTTTATTTTGTATTTCACTAAAAAATAGTTTTCAATGATCTTCGAAGCTTTTATAGAATTATATTTGTTACTTATATATTTATCGTCTGCATAGAAAAAAAAATAAAAACCTAATATTTGTTTCTTATGCTATCAATTATAAAGAAAAAAAAATCGCAGTCTGATATAATTCTAGTAATATGTTCTGTACATTCACTCTTTGGATAACGCGGGCAGATATTGTAGCGCCATATTTGGCGACTTAACTCACTTCTGGCATGAAATAAACAAATAAATATGTAATAATAAAAAAATAAAAGTATAAAAAAGTATATAAAATATGATTTTAACAGATAAATTTTATCGGTTCCCTAACTTTTATGTATAGGACTACAAAACGCACCAGGTCTCGTTGCTAGGTGCGAGCAACACCAAAAGTGGTTCCATTGTAAGTAAAATAATTTTCGATTGCGTTGTGAATGTGTTGCTAATGTGTTGTGCCAAATAAAAAGATTGTCAAAAAGTGTCGTTAAAAATTACAAGAGTAGAAAATGTTTTTCAAAACATTCAGTTTTAAAATTGTGCTAAAAATATTTAATAAATCGTATGGTTTAAGTGTGTGTGTGTTATGTTAACGGTACCATGTAGAAAGTGTTTTGAAAGTTTTTTACATATGTTGTTTTATAGTGTTCTAAATTGTGTGGTGTTTACAATGTGTTGTTAATTGGTTACAATGTGTTGTTAATTGGTTACAAAGCGTTGTGCACCACAAAACTACTGTAAGAAAATATTTTCATAAACACTATTTACAACACGATTTCAACACAATTACAACACTATTTTTAGAACACATTTTTAGATAGAAACTCTTTTGCAACATATTAAGAACACAATCACATCACAAAACATATTTTGTATATGAAGTTTTCTAATTCACGACACATTAATCTGTTGTTAATTTGGTGACAAAAAGTGTTGTAAATGTGTTTCTTTTTGTGTTTGAGAATTTTCAATGTATGTAGCATTTTACGTCGTCTCTCGATGATGCATGAGCAACAAACAAATGTTCGTTAAAAATATGAGAAATTTAATAAACAATTCAAGGTTCATAAATATTTATTATATTTTTAAAACGCATTTTTCCTTTTTCATCCAGTTATAGTTTATAGATAATTTAATTCCAATTTTTTAAAGGAGAAAAAACACGTAAATACTATATCGTGGCGAAACTTCAGAAAAACTGTGGTTCGAAATAATTGAGGTTGGAGCACATTACGTTGATCTGAGCAGATATACGTTTACTGTACCGCCCCCTGAATACTATAGGCCTGAGCGCTGACACAAAAATGGCGACTGCTGAAGGCGATTTTTTTTAACGTATGTACGGTCCCCGAAATTTAGGTACCAGTATTTCATAAAAGATTTCTTCGTCTTGTCAGAAAATTAAAGCGGAAAAGACTTTAAATAATTATTGCTAACGAAATTCAAGTGACCAGTACACATGCTGAAAAAAATACGACTGCGGCAGCCGTCATTTAGGTGTCGGCGCATAGGCCTAGAATTCAGAGGGCGGTGGTTTACTGTTTGTATGACCGTAATTTCCGAAATTTCACAATCGGATCAAATTTAGGTCATTAAACGTTTCAAACAATATAAAAAACAAATAAAATAAAATGACTTCTTATTGCCAATTAGCTATTTTCTAGAAAAAAGAAATATTTGCTAAATTGAAAAAAAATAATAGCAAAATTTTGATATTATTACTGATCTCCATATATAAAAGGAGTTCTATTTTCCTGTTTCCCGACATGATTTACAGAGGTTAGCGATGGCAGATACAGTGAAGATAATTTTAGTTCGTATTCATAGGGAAAATGCTGTTTATCACATTCCCATATATACATGATATCTCATATGTATTTCATATACATGATTAGAGAATCAAGTATTAGTTTTGATAAGGTAGCTTAATTAGCGAAGCATAACGTAGTAAAATAGTGAAAGAGAACAGTATTATCTAACGCTGATAATGAGGACATTTTTTTTACATTTTCCTTACATTCTTCATTTGCCTTGCAAGCTTCTGACAGCCGACTCAGAACTCCTGTTGCATATGGAATTCAGTTGATATTATGGTCAGAAAAAATTTGGTAAAACTATATTTGTCACGATATTGAAGTCCCAAGTTCCATATTTTAAAGTTCTCGTTTCTTCTTTATGTTTCTTATTACGCTGCCTCCCAATTATATATGAATATATCTGTATATATATAAGCCGTTCTCTGTGTGTATGTCCTTTATATAAATCTTCAATTTTTGGCAGATTTAGACGGAACTTCATTTACATACGTTTTAGACCATGCAAAAGATCTCTGTCTACTTTAAAAAATCACCCGATCACTATTTATCCCTTTCTTCTACTACCTTTCATAATTTAACATTATAGAAATATCTCTTTTTAAATTTTCAAATTTAATAGTTTCTTTCCTGTTGCCACACATCTAAAAAGCTGCTCAATAATTTAAAAAAATTGATAACTCGAGTACTTTGTTTTATAATCCAATAAAAATTCGGGTTGCCTCACTACATTTTTACTTTTTTTTTAAATTGAAGTCATTCAAAGAAGAAAATGCACATTTTTCATATATTTATGTAAAAACTTTAACTAAGCAGGTTTTAAAATGACGTAGTACCTTAGTTGAATATTTCTGAAATTAAAAAATCTATTTTAATGAAGTCGTTTCAATATCAAGCAATCAGTTAAGGAAAAAGATAATAATAAAAAAAAATAGTTTGCTAGATAAGACGTCAATTTCGTCAATATAATCTTAAACTGGTTCTAAAACCGACTGCTATAATTTATTTCCTATTTCTTTGTAATGCTGTATCCTTAATTATATCATTTAGATAAATGTTTTAATATCTGAAATGCAGTGATAACATTCTACGATTTATATCGAGCACGATTATATAAAATATGATTTTTCTACGATTTATATTAAATAGAAATTATAGCTGCTATTTTTTAGGGTAAGCTTTTTTTTTTCTTTTTAAAACAAAACTTCATCACTGACATTATGATTGAACATGGCTGCGGATTTGGATTTTATGAATGGAAGTATGAGTTTTTATTTAAAAATTATCGACAATGAATCGTTATAAACATGTTTTAAAGATGTCTGATATACTACCCCTTAATAGTACATAAATAAAAATCGTTTTTAATTTGAAACACGAATATATTTTTAACCCTTAGTATATTTGTTAGATTTCTCAACAACTACAGGAAAAAATATTTTTGGTATTTTCGTTTTTGCGATCACTTATTTATCTGAGTAGCACATTTCTGCCGCTGCGGACAAATTCAACAAACAAATCCTTGATTAAAGGAAGTATATGGGTGAAACTGATGTTCTATTTTAGAGCAATATGTATATATATCTCAAATTTCCTTCCGTATAGATGAAAACGATACGATCATCACTGTGCTATTATATTTTCTAATGTGAAAGACAAAATTTCGGCTGTTTTGGGCCTAATTTCTTAGTTGATCATTTACAGTAGGATTTGGTCTAAGAATGATAGACGGATATGCAATATGCTAAAACTATTCCAGGAAAATATCTAACTTTTTAAAAACGTTAATCATTCAGAATTGGTTTCGCCTTATTATAAAACATTTCAGTTAATTCTATAACAAAGCATGTACAACAAAATATTACATACTAAAATTATTCCAGAAAGTTGGATGCAATTTAATAGTACAAATTTCATCAAAATCTGTCCAGTAGAACTTTTACAAAAGGCTAATCTTTTATAATCGGACTCACTTGACTATTGAACTTTCTTTTATAATTTTACAACAAAGCGACGTAAAACTGTATGCAATATTTTAAAAACATCCGTGTAAAATTATCTAACAAACCATACAAGCTCCAATGAAATACACTCAGAATTTTTAAAAAGACTAATCTTTCATAATTGGGTTCCACATGATTATGGAATTTTCCCCTATAATTCTATGACTCTTCAGCGTATAACGATGTTACACACCAAAATCTTAACTGAGAAACTACTAGTACAAGTTGAATTAAAATTATTTCAGAAGAACCCAAGTAATAAGTAGCAGGAATGAGATTCCCACACAAAAACAAACAAATACTGAGATTTGCCAATTTAGTTATGTAAAAGTACACGAAAACAAGCAAATACTGAATTATTTACAATGTTTTTGAGCAATGATGTTAATCTTTTGTAACTAGGTTGCAGGAATATTTTAAAAAATCAAGGTTGAAAATTACTATAAAAAACATAAAATATCTGTAAATTGACATAAACTTTTCAAACAAATGACTGAAAGTGTTTTTTTGTTTTCTGTTAGACGTTGAAATAATGGGATGCATAATGTTTAGAGATAAATTTGGAGTAAAACATTAATTTATGGTTCGGTTAGGTTGTTGCCACCAACAATATGATGCTAGGAGTTACTCATAGAAATTTCTTCACAATATTGCATTAATAGCAAACGGATATATCTTTCTTAATTGGCTTGCAGGTATATTTAAAAATATCTCCGTGATTGAAAATTAATTTAAAATGGATAAACAATCTGCAAATTGAGATAAGCTTTTCAAACAAATATTACTGAATGCACTTTTTGTATTCTATTAGACGTTGGAATAACCGAATGTGCGATGTTTAAATGTCAAATTGCAGTAAAAGTTAAATTTATGATAGGGTTAGGTTACTGCCAAATAATATGATGCTAGAGTTACTCATAACAATGTATTTACTTTATAATGTTGCATTAAGAGAAAACAGGTATATCTTTCGTAATTGGGCTGCATGTAGGGATGAGATTTCCGCTCTTTTGTTCCCCTGGTATATTCTTAGAGAAAAGTTGTTCTGTTAAATCGCAACAGTGTTCCGATTAAATGAAATATAATTTTCCCTAACAAAATACTGATGTGCAAAAACACGGAAATCTCATCCATGTCTGCATGCAAATTATAAAATATCCATGATTGAAAATTACTTTAAAATCCATTCACATGAAAAAATTGAGATACAATTTTCAAATAAATTTCATTTGATTGAACTTTTTTCTATCCGACAGTGTGAAAAACGAAATTGTATGATATTCATATGTTAAGAAATGTTTCAGTAAAGGCAAAATTTACGGGTTAGGTCGTTGCCATCATCCGTATAATGTTACAATTGGAATTGTGTTGTAGTTTTTTTTATATATTCTGAAGATTACACAATGAAAGAATCGAAACATTTAAATTTTTAATAATTTTTATTAATTTATTTTTTTTGAAATGACGCCTTTGCAAATAATTGTACTTTAATATGTGTTTTGACATTTGTTTGGAATATATATTATTATGGTATAGTTAATAGTAGACACAATTAAGACTATTCATAATTATATGTTTAGTCTAAATTTATATAAATTAAGCTTTTAAATTGTATATTATATACTATAATTAGGTTTTTTATTAACTATTAAAAAATATATTTATTTCTTTAGAGATACTATTAACATTTTATGTAGTATTAACAATAAATTAAGAATAATCGTATTTGAGGCTGAAAAACAATTTATTTCAAAATCATCTTGAAAAGGACTTTACATAAATAACTGTCTCCTAAATGGCTAATAGAAATGTGTACCCATTTGCGCCTAGTGCCCCATATTTTGTACCTTACAAATATTCATAAAAAATAGGCTTGAACATATAATTTTGTAATAAAAAAAGTACGTATTTCGAAGAAGTCTACAAGCTAAGATTATTTATTTGGATTGGATTCTTAATACAAAAAAATACAAATAAACCTACTTTTTACATTTCGCTATCTTGAAAAATGAAAACTCTATAAATACTGAAAAAATGCCTTCATTTAACCAAATAAATATCCACCTTATGCTGTCATCTCTTGTTAATAGTAAGGCTTGGTAGGGCATTTTTAGACAATTATTTCATATAATTTTCATCTTGTAAAGAAGAAGAGAATTAGAAAAAAAAAATTAAAATTTGAAAAGTCCAAAAAAGTGGATTCTAGGCATAAATGGATTAAAATACATTACATATGAGTTTTCCCCATAGTCCATTTTCTGAGAGCCTCTGTTAATGAGCTATAAATGCTATGCATTTCATATTCAGCACCGAACATGCTGTAATTAATCTCATTAACATATATCATTTGCACTGCAACGCTAGTATATTTACATGAGTTAGACAACTGACAGACAGACAGATAAACCGAAATCCGAAACAGTTTTCAACTAGATGGAAATTTTTAAAAATTTAATAAAAATTTCAAAACAAAACCATTGATCTTAATATGTTATAACTTTAGAAAAAAAAAATGTTTCTTTTTAAAGTCTGGTATGAAAAAGCTTAGTTCATTTATTTATTATAAAAAAGGCAACCAGTAAAATCGTTAACTTGTTAAAAAGTTATTGTGGCGAAACTTCAGAAAAATAGTTTTTCTAAATAATCGAAGTTAAAATTTTACCTTCCCATGCAACGTCGGTACAAATTACATGACTGAAACTCGTAAATTTTTCCTAGTCGACCAAATGTACCAGGTTCTTAAAGGAGATATAAAAAATATAAATACTAAATATTACATTATAAAAAAATATTAAAAAATACTTTTATCCTAATACTACATTACTACTTCCTTTAAATATTTAACATGCAAAAATGTATTTTTAATATATTTCAATATAATTATACTTCCGAAACAAATATACGCTATACGTACTAATCTACAAAAAATGCGTATGCAAAAATGCAAAATATGCAGATTTTTTTCCGTAGAACATTCTTTGTTGAGTGCAATTCCAAAATCTTCATCCTGTACCATATATTTACTAATTTTTAGAGCGAAATATAAATATATTCTAAGAAAAAACTTTAATTTTTATCACAGTTTTCTTTAAAAAAATTAATTAATTAAAAAAATAAAAGTTTATCTCAAGGTTTAGAATTAAATTTTAAAAGATAAAAGAAGTATGTATTCATAAACAAATTAAAAACGACTCTCAGTAATTATAAAATCTTTCTTTTGAAAAAAAAAAAAAAAAAAAAAAAAAAAAAAAAACGTTCTTTTTACTATTTTCTTTTTTTATTCGAAATATTTTTAAAAGTAGTGTTTTAATTAAAACATAGCAGTTAAACAAAAATATTATACGAGAAATCATTTAACGTAAGAGAATCTCCAAGATATTAAGTGTTTGCTAATTCTCTGTCATGTGCAGTAGATGAAGATTTCTTTTTAAATTTGATTTCTTTTAAAAACTATGTAAAATTAAATCCTCCTTAAAAATGCTCTTTTTTGAAAATTGCATATGATAAGTTCTTAAAATAACTTTTTGATATTTTATATTTTCCAGCAATACAGAACGACGCCTCTAAACTTTATATTTAAAATAAAAGTCGTATCAATTCGAATAAAATATGTAAATTATCAAATCATATTTATTTAAATACCAAATTTAAATGCCAATCTATTAGTTATAGATATATTACTAGTCAGGAAAACGAGAAACATAGCATAGCAAAGATACCTGTAGTGCGGTATACACCAAAATATAAAAATGGTCTGTTTATGTTAGGGTCTAACAACAGATGAACAACAAATGAAAATTTGTGCACTAATTCTTGAGTTATAGAATGTCAGAAATCGTGAAAAATGCATGATCGCTATATGTAGGGCAATTTACGCAAAAATCTAATCCGCAAGAATTTAAATCAATGTGTAACAGAATTTTAATTCTGATTCAATTCCGCGAATTAGTTCTTGAGAATAGGGAGACCACACAATGCGTGTTATATATAGACAGACACCCATAGACTTAAGGAGAAGCAATTTCTAAAAAAAAAAAAAAAAAATAAATAAATCGTGTTCAGAAAATTCAATAGCATAAAAAATGGTTGAAAACCAGAATTCGAAAATTTTCAAGAATCCATATACTTTATTTTGTAAAGATAGAAGAAAACAAAAAGATCATTTTTCTTTTGCAATGTAGAAAATTTTTAAACAGTTTGTAAAATGTAAACTGCGTTATATTTTATTTATAGTACATCTTATTTTGTGTGGTGTTTATTATGGAATGTGTGGTGTTTATTATGGAATTATAAACATCGTATGTTTATAGATTACGATGGAACGGAATCGTAACCTATAACTCAAAGTTCTCCGTTCTTTAAACTACAATACTTAGATAAGAAATAACACCGAATTGGTACATGTCTTTAGACCATTATTGTACCCATGATATTGAATTGTAGTTTTATTTAAATCTAATTTGGATTAAAATATTACCACCGCCCCCTCAAACAGATAAGTTTTGACATGCATTTGTCATATCTCTTTAATTTGCAGAATTATTATTATTATTATTTTTTTTTTTTAAGGAAAAATTTCTTAAAGGGAATCTTAAATATGATAAATGCTATTTTTAAACTTTAAACCTAACATTCACATTTTTTTTTTATTATTATTCATAATACATTCATCTCACTCATTTCGCAAATAACTCATTTTGTTACGAATTTCTTAAAACAAAACGTTGTGTGCAATTTAATATTTTTTTCTTCGATAGCCAATCTTAAAATTTGTGCAGAATGAAAAATAAATAAATAAACAGAAAAACTTTATTTTAAAATAAAGTTTTTTACACAGCAAGTAAAGAAATATTTTTTTGTTACAAATTAAGTCTGAACAAATAAGAAACACATATATTCATAAACAAATTTAGAAGTACTCTTAGTAAATATAAAAAAATTGCTTTGGAACTATAAAAACTTCTTTGTGACGGTCTTTTTTTTTTCTCAAAGCACATTAAAAGTATTGTTTAATTAAATTCTTATAACAGTTAAACGCAAAGAAATTAGAAAAGTTAAAGAGATATTATTTTGCTGAAGAGAAAATACAAAAAAAAAAAAAAAAAAAAAAAAAAAAAATATTTCTTTGCGAATCTTTTGTCAAGTACAGAAGATGGGGATTTTTTTTTATTATTATTTGAATTATGTTAAATAAAACAAATGACTGCTAAAGTAAGTAATAGAAAAATTTAAATTGTAAAATAAATTTTTTTAAACTCTCGCAGTGCTGTGATATGCAGTGTTATTCAAAATTAATATAGCGAAAACAAACGGGTCTGTAATCGGTGAAAAAAAAAAAATAAAAAATAAAAAAAACCTATCCGGATGTACCAATCCTAAAACTATCTTCTATCTCACGCATGTTCAAAATTAGCTATCGTATTGCCAAAATTAAATAGCAATCTATGCCCATCATGAGGATTTAAAAATATGAATCCGTGCATTAGTTCTTGAGATATGACTATCGCTGAAATCCTGTGAATTCAGCAAAATGCATACTGGAGGCGCCAGATATTGGGTGCTTTACAAAAAAAAAAAAAAAAAAAAAAAAAAAAAAAAAAAAAAAAACATGTCAAACCAAAACCACAAAACAACAATTTATGTCAACGTCTAACTAAATCTGATGTCTGCGGGAAATCCGTGCATTAGTTTTTGAGATAGAGCTATTGTGCAACTCATGGAAATTACAGCATTGCAGCGCCACCCATTTGTTGATTAACACCAAAACCTAATCAGTAACAACTTATGTTAACATACAACTAAATCTGAACTCAGATGAAAATTCGTGCATTAGTTCTTCAGATAGAGGTATTGCGGGGATCGTGAAAAAATGCAGCACAGCAGCCACCTGCTGGGCGTTTACACCAACATGTAAAAGCACCAAGCCAAATGAAGGATTAACTGAATCTGAAGTTTGATGAAAATCCGTGCATTAGTTCTTGAGATAGATGTATTACGCAAATCGTGTATATCCTGCAAAATGCAATGTAGTAGAGCCACCTGTCGGCAGATTTACACCAAAACTTAATCAGCACCAACTCATATCAAGGACTAACTGAATCTGGATGAAAATCTGTGAATTAGTTTTTGAGCTACAGCTATTGAAGTAATCACGAAAAATGCAGCATAGCAGCGCCACCTGATGGGCGATTTACACCTAATCAGCACCAATTTATATTAGGAACTACCTGAATATAAATTTTATTTAAATTTCGTACATTAGTTCTTGAGACAGAGCGCCAAATTTGTGTCACATACAAACAGACAGACAGGCAGAGTCACAGACTTGCAGAATAACACAGGCATTTTCTAAAAACATGTTTTTCGGGATGTCTGACCTCTAAAACGTGTATATACAGGTAAAACCGGAAGTGGAAAAATTTCACGAATCCAGTACTTTCTTCTTGTAAAAATAGAAGAAAGTATAAATAATCTATAAAATTTACACATCGTGTAGAAGGAAGTTCAAAATTTCGTTAGTTATGACGCAAGCGCATTCAATCGGAAGCTCGTGTGTGCGCGAGTTCAGACTACGCAACGGTCAGCAATACGCTTCATTTCCGTTGTGTCATAAGAGAAGATATTGGATCCTGTAGAAAAGCAACTCTGTTTGCAGGAATTTCACGATTGTCGTTCTGTCATCACAGTGCAAATAAAATTTCGTCGCATTTAGACAAAAGCGGATTTCTTATGCGCTTGCGTTATGATTCCATATATGCTTCAGAATGTATGGTGTGAAATGCACTACGGCTTAGATATTGTCCGTATGAACAAGGTAAATCACATAGAAAATTTAAAAATTGTAACTAAATTTGGAACTTCTTTTTTAACATTCCGTGTAAATATTATCCATAAACACTTGTCGATTAAATAGTTATAGCCGTTTACATTCGCTTTATCCATTTTTAATCTGCCGATATTAGGTAATCTGATTAATCTTAAATACCTGATGTCAGAATGGCATCAACATTTAGGAATATAAAATTTCTGTTCTAAAGATCGTAAAAAAAAATAATTTCACTTATACATCATAAATATTGTTCGCAAATATTTGTGTTATTCAATCATTTAATATTTTAACAATTTTCATCCTAGAAGTGTATATATTTTAAAATTTTATTTTTCTTACGGTACTTAATTTAAATTAGTACTGCAGAAAATAAATCATTCTTTTAAAATTCTGTACTACTATAAATTTTTGAGCGAAATATAAATGGCTAGAAGGTCTTCCCTTTTTAAACTACACCTTACGCAAGATTCGAAACTGAAATGACATTTTGCTGTTTAACTTAGAAAGAACGAGCACTGGTACATCTCTATCGTGCATTGTACTGTGCCTGCGACGAGCTATCAGGTAACTACGGAAGTTCGTGTGGTTTTCATCAGACATAAAAAGAACAATCCACAAAAATTTCAAAGCTTATTTTATTCTTCGAAATAGTCACCCTTGGCTTCAATTGCATTATCCCAATGAGAAAAAAGCTTATAAATGCCCTTTCTGAAAAAATCATTTTTAGAATCCTAAAATTGTGTAATAAAACCTTTGTGACATCATTTTGGTTTTGTAATCGCTGTTCCCACCAGTAGTTATTCAAGGCCAAAAACAGGTAATAGTCCGATGGGTGGGTTGGGTGACATCCGTGGAGTGCGTTGGATGAGGCAAAAATTCCTAGTCCAGTGTTTTGATCACGTGCTTGATCGCGTTTGCCGTATGAGGTCTAGCATTACAGTGGAGGAGAAGCAGTCACTTTCTGTGGACCACGGCTGACAGCTTTTGGCCGAAAGCAGCTGAAATCCTTTGTAAATGTATCGAATGGACATTGGTTGAGAGGATTTTCTCGCTTCCTAAGTAATAGTGAACTATACCATCGGGAGTCTACGAAACATAAGCCATTATATTTTTTTATGAATGTCCGGTTTGGCGCCAGTGAGATGGAACCAGAATTCGATCAATGATGTTTTCTTTTCCGGCTATAATGCATTACGCATTTTTAATCACGTGTTAATATTTAGTACAGGAACGAGGCTTTTTTGTGGCGTGACAGCAATACATGCAGATATTCAACCACCGGAGTTTGTTTCCTCGGACAGAACATGAGGAACCCGTTTGATGAGTTTCCACGTCATTCGAAGTAAATGCAGATGTGATCGGATTGTTTCGTCAGATACTCCAAGCCTATATGCAAGTTCCTGTCAGTTTTCATGAGGATTCTGGTTGATTTCCCACTCAAGATGGAAATTGTCTGGGGTGGATGGATGAGCAAGACAGAGCTTGCCTTTGAGACTCTCGTCTCGGGACGAAAATAATCTGAACCCTATTTGAGCAGACTGGTTCACACACTGAAGTCCTTCCAAACTCGGAGCATATTCCTCTAAAGGCATCTGCCGCTTTATTTCCTAATTGGCAGTCGTAGAGCAAAATAAATCAAAAACAGTCTTTTGACAACGACATATTGTTTCAAAGATCGCTCATCCTACAAAACTGATAGCGAAACATGTCATGCGCTGAAAAACACTCTACTGAATAAGGCTTCAAAAAATGTGGAGATATGACGTCTTGAAAACAATTTAAACGCACCTAAACGACAAATGTAACTGTTTTCCAAAACAGCAAGAACTTTTTTGGTTACCTGATAAACAAACTTTTCACGACAGGAGTTTATATAGTTTCCAACGCAGTTGAAAATGTTTATCAATTCGGTGTGTCTGTCTGTCCGTTTTCCATGCTTTAACTCTAGTATGAATATTTTGATTAATATGCATTTTTATGTGTTATTGGGGTTTATTATAGAAAAATCAGCATTGAAGTTGAAATATGTAGCATTTGCAGTTCCTTTAAGAGGACACACAAAATGTATGCATTACATTATGGTCTATACGGATATGTCTTTCGGGACATTCCATGTCACGCGTGGGACAACTATTATACGTATTACGGATGATTTAGCGATGTTATTATATCGTAAAATTAAAATAATTGTACTAATATGAAAATCTAGGATTCATTGCTATGTAATGTATAGTTTATATTTTTAAACTTATGAGTTGATAGATATAGACATTTGCGTAAGTTTTGGGTGCTTGTGTAAGTGTCACGGACAAGATATTTTGTCCGTTTCTCATGAAAGGGCCATTTTGCAGAAAGTTTAATTATGTTAAAATATTTCAAAGATAATGAGATTAATATGACAATATAGGTGGACTTCAAAATCCTATCTCGGGATTATATAATATGTGGTACTCAAAGTTTTCATACAAATACTGAAAATGGAAGCTCATTACATTATTAGCTATTGTGAAAATAGTTTGTTGTGCATTTTAATGGTATTAAGATACCTTAAACCGCGCAGTATAACATGGTTTCTATTGATTGTAGAATGTGTAGTACAAAGGGTACTAGGAAAGTTTTGCAATATGATGAAACATAAAGTCGCAGGTGGCTGCTTGCGGCTGCGTATTGACATAAGTTCATACTTATGCATCTGCGCGTAACCACAAATCTGTAGGCTCAGTTATTCATTAGCTGTGATCGTGTGAAGTTCTTCCAGTGGTGTCCTGGTCACGAAGTGAGATAAGGGCAGTTTTGCGGTGTAACTTCGCGCGTGGTTTAAACACAAACCAATGCTTTGAAGAAATGACTCTTGCACTTGGTGATGATCGTTCACATCGTATGACTATACACATGTGGTACAGACAATTCCAAAGTGCAAATTTCTCCCTGGAGGACGCTGAAAGAGGGGGAAGGCCCCGAATGTCAATTAAGGAGGAAAACATTACTGATGTGACGAAAATGCTTGTCGAAGACAGACGAATAACTTACAAGCATATAAAGGATACCTTGGGCCTAAATGCACCTGCAATTCATTCAATTCTTCATGATCATTTGCACATCAAGAAACTGTGTTGTCTCTGGGTGCCACATAGACTAACTGGGGGAGCAGATGACGCGAAATGTGACTTGGTGCTGGGAGGTGCTAAAAATGTTTGGTAAAGGATAATCTCGATATGTGAACAGCATCGTGACAGATGACAAAACCTTGCTATACTATTAAAATAGTCCGACTAAGTCTCAAAACAAAATTTGGGTCTTTGATGTTGAGGACACACCGGTAGCTGTCAGAAAAGCTCGATCTGTCACAAAGAAAATGATAACTTTATTTTTCAAATCGAGTGGAATTGTTGAGTGTATCGTTTTGGACGCACAGAAGATAGTTACTGCTAAGTGGTGCAATGAACAGTGCCTACCTAAGGTCTCAGGATCTAAGAAGAATCTGTGACCAAAGTTAAGAATGAACAAATGGTTCGTCCATCATGACAAAACTCCAGCTCACCGGACCAAAGCCTGCACTGAATATTTGGCCACTACAGAAACTTCTTGAACACCCTCCTTACAGTCAAGATTTTGCCCCCTGCGACTTTGTACTGTCCCCGCATGTGAAACTGAAGCAGAAAGGTATTCGGTTTTCCAGTGATGAGGCACTTCTGAGGGCTTGGGACAATGAGTGTTCCTTACTCCCAAGTGAAACTTGGCAGAGCTGGCTTAAGGACTGGTTTCGGAGTTTGGAGAACTGTTTTGGTCGTAACGGAAATTACTTTGATAAAGTTTGATAAATAAATCCGTATTGCAAAACTTTCCTAGTACCCTTTGTATTTGTCATTCACTTTCAGAGATGTATACAAAAGAAATTTCAGCTCTGACTAAGATAAATAATTGCAGGAAGTGGGTCTTTCGATCTGAGGTAAGTATTTTTAATTTTTTTTTCTTGTTTTTTTTAGTAAACTACATGTTGTGCATAAATTCTCAAATCATATACAAAAATGCATGAAATAATTCACACACATTAACGAATATGAACAGCAATTGCTGAAAACAGATTTTTCTGATTTGTATGATTTTTTTAATTCCTTATTTAGATATCTAATTTCGTTGAGTTTCAAGTTCGTGATGCTATTCTACTAGTGTTGAAAAGGATTTCATAATATATACCTGCTGCACGATTTTTCGTTCTTGATAACATTGGTGTTAATTCAATGTTCAAGCACGCATGTTTCATTTCTTGAATGAAATTTTACATCCAAAATAAACAGGGTGGGGAAATACATCATTTTATTCGCCAGTGGCGACTGGATTTTCTGACACTTGGTATTTATACAAACTTCGTTTTAAAAGTAAAAGAAATACATTTATTATTTTATTTTCTCATCTAGAAATACTTTAACAAAGTATGTTTTAATTAAAATTAGATTAAATTTACACAAATTTATTATTAAAATAAATTATTTTACACTAGGTAAAATAAAAGAAAATCCTGAAAATCCTAATTATTTTTCAAGTGCAAAAGATGACAGAAGTATTTCCGTTTCCTTACATAAAAGTAAAAGAAAAAGCATTTAAATTGTCCCTTTTTAATTTGTTTTCATGAATATTTTTTTTAAGGCATCTAATTTTAGTTAGTATAATTAAATAATTAACAAAAGTTATCGACTTCATTAATGTGAGCAACATAGTTTCATTAATTAATTAACTGAAAGTGTCAAAGTTTTATTATGCATATTTTGTGCTTCAAAATGCAGTTTTAAATTATATTTCTCTCATAAATTAGAATCAGTGACTTTATATATATTTTTTAAAGTGTTATGTCTCAAAATAAAGACGATGGTAAAACGTTGTCTCAAATAAAGATTACACATAAGTGTATATTTATAAATTTATTGTATCATCTTTTAATGTATCCGCAAATCTTTGAAACGTCATTTTCCATAAAAATATCGATTTTTTATTTTAAATTATGCTTAAGGATACAGTGGACTTTGAAATTCGCGAAAATATATCAAAAAGTTGATTTTCCATTTTTTATGTAAAAATAACATATAATCGTACCTATCGGATGCATTTGGTTTTTTCAAATATGTTGATTTTTGTAAGGGGTTATGGCCAATTTAATTTTAACAGCTGATGCGCTACGCCCCTTTGTTTATCTTTCTGCTGTTGTTTTCCTTCTTTCGCGTCGTAGATACGCGTAATCTAAAAGCTGTGAAATCATGCTTACATGGTTTTCGTAAGCTTACTCCATGTAATTTTCATTAAGTATATATATATTTCTTTATTTTCTGGAAACTTATTTTAACTGTGACCTAAACTGGTTGTTTCTGGTTTGTTTACTTCGTTTGGTTTCGTGTTTTGAATTTCGTTACAGTTCTGTCTAGTTATGATTTCAGTTTTTAAAAAAAAAGTTCTTTTAAGAACTAGAACTGTCTGTTGTTAACAACATTGTTTTTTAAAATATTTTTAACGCATTTGTTAGGATAATTTAATAAATTATCTTTTAAATTTGTTTGGTTTCTGAATGCATTGGTAAACATGCATTACATAACTTCAAAATATCGGAAGCCTAAAAGTCCAACAAATAAGCGAAGCAAGGCTGGTTCTGCAAATATTTAAAAGTGGAAATCGTTTGAAATGCAGTCAATTGATGGTGATTTCATCGAGAATATTAAACCTGAAGCTGCTCCTGGAAATTCATTAGGTACATCCAATCATCGTGATAGTTTATCTGCCATGTCTACTGAATACAGTTTAGTAAGCAACTCTATTTAGGCAGATTTACTTCAGAAAGTACCGTGTATTGAGTGTCGGCAATGTAAATTAAATGTTTTGAAGCATAATTCTTTTGGATGTTCTTCGAAATTAGAACTTGTACGTGAAACCTGTGGATATGTTTATAATAGTGAATGTGAAGTATCAACAAAAAAGTTTGACATAAATAGAAAATTTACAGTTGCATTTCTACCATTTTTTTTTTTTTTTTTTGGGGGGGGGGGGGGTCATGCCGCACAAGAAAATGTTTCGAAAATTTTATATTTCGAATTATATTATTGTGTATTCAATTGTATTACGTAATTGAAATTAGATTTCTTACCTGGTAGTGTTTTTTGAAACAAAGCGATAGTAACTGATTTGCAAAGCCAAATATTTAGAAACGATATATGCTTATATGCTGCATTATTTTTATTTTTTGCAAGCATTCATTATTAATTTATATATCAAAGATGCAATAAAAGTGAATATGAGAGTCGCTTGGTAAAGCAATGAGTTACCTAAAAGGTATGTGCTTAAAGTTTTTACTATCATTACTGTGAACGATAAAATACATAGGTCTCTTTTATTTCAGCGTTTACATTCATTGTATCAATTGTAATTAGAAAAAATTCGCAATATTTCAATTTATTATACTGTCGATTCTTCATAAATTTAACGTTGCTTGAAATAAATTTTATTACAGGTATTTAAAATTGAAAATTTAAGAGTAATATAAAGAATTTTATTAAATTTTAATGAAAAATTTGAAAAACATCAATTTAAATCCATTTTTTAAGTTTATTTAAAAATATAATTTGCTAACATTTCATAGTAACTTTTGTTTTTGTATTTTCAAAGATGATTATATGAGATTATTGCAATTGTGTCTAAAATCTGATTGCCCATGGAGCGTTTTGATTTTATAGGTATGCTAATTTTCGTCGTTTATAATTTTTTAAATTTAGAATATCTCGACTTCTACTGGAGTTATTATAACCAAATGTTGTGCATAAGTATATATATATTGGTAGTTTTCCGTAAAAGGTTGTTTTGAAATATGTCGTTTTGTTTCTGTGACAATGTTGCTGTGTCGCCCCGTTTCTGCAACGGGGTAAATTTCTCGACTTTCAAATGTCCCATGCGCAACACATTGCTTTCAATTTTATTGAAATTTCTCAGAAATTTTCTTTATACCGGTGTAAATATTTTTTTACTTAAAATAAACTTAATTACATGCATTTAAATTGAAAATGTAAGAGTAATATACAAAATTTATAGAAATTCTCATGAAAAAATTGAAAAACATAAGTTTCAATATTTTTTTTTAATTTTTTAAAATCTAATTTACTAAAATTTCGTAGTAAGTTTTGTTCTTGTGCATTCAAAGATGATTATATCAGATTATAGTAAATGTGTCTAAAATCTGACTGCGCATGGAGCGTTTTGATTTTACAGGTATGGTAATTTCCGTCGTTTATAATTTTTAAGTTTTGAATATCTCGAGTTCTATTGGAGTTATTATAACCAAATTGTGTGCATTAGTTCTTATAAGCATTATAAATATGTATAGAAAGTTAAAAATATACATATATTGGTATCTTTCTGTAAAAGGTCTTTTTGAAATATGTCGTTTAGTTTCTAGGACAATTTTGCTGTATCGCCCCGTTTCTGCAACGGAGTAAGTACGCATCTATATTTCACTTAGAGACATAAAAAATGTTATAAAGGTTATTAATAATATTATATACTTCACTTGTATCCAAAATTGTTTCAATATAAACTTTTAAAAAATTTACGAACATTTAAATAATTAAAACCTGTTTTTCTCAGTATCAACATTTTTACCGTTTTCGTGACTTTCAAATGTTCCATGCGCAACACATTGCTTTCAAATTTAATGAAACTTCTCAGAAATGTCCTTTATATCTGCGTACATATTGTTTTCTTGAAATAAACTTTGTTACACGTATTTAAAATTGAAAATTTAAGAGTAATATATATTAAAAAAATGAAATTGTAATGAAAAAGTTGAAAAAAAAAATCAATTTAAATTGATTTTTTTTTTCAGATTTTTAAATAAAATTTGCTAAAAGGTTGTAGTAAGTTTTGTGTTCAAAGAGTATTATGCGAGATTATTGGAAATGTAGTTAAGTTTGGAATATGCATGGAACGTTTTGAAATCTTTGAACTTTAAAATTTAAATATCTCCAAAAAAAAATTAAGATATTTTCATAAAATTTGGAATAACATTTTTTTGGATAGCATTTTTTTTCATATTATAACTATATCCTGAAAATTTCAAAAAATATATTGGTAATTAAAAAAGTTTATTTTCAAAGTCCACTGTACCCTTAAATTGTATCGGTATCTTAATGAGAAGTAGAGTTACAGTAGTTTAAAGTTACAATTATGACAGCTTTTGATTTGTGTTTGAAAGTTATTTTTAGCTTTCTTTCAAAATTAAGTTTTTGAAATTCTTATTAAACTCAAAACAACCTGTAGCACACAATGGTGTATGAAATTCCTTGAAATTTTGTGTACTTCTTTCGAAAAATTTTCTTTCAGGTAATAGGCTCTATGAATGATAATATATTAATTAGTTTTATATTTCAGTGATATAAATTGCAATGAATTTAACAAGTTCTTCATTACATCGGTATTTCAACTGCCACAGCATCTGATATTGATATACTATTATAATGCGAATAATCTATGTCGTAAAGAAAGTTATTCTCTTTATTATGTATTTTACAAAATGCCTATACGTAGGTTTGTTTTTTGAGTTACCATGTTTTGCCGAAATGCCAATTTTTCACATAATTTTGAATATTTTTTACTTTAAAAAATTACATCTGTGTAATTCCTAAAACATATACATATTTGTAAAACTTTTAACTGAAATGCCGTCATAAAAATTTAGTATAAAGAGAAAATTTCAAAAATGTCAAAAAATCATCTCTGTACGTTTGTGGATACCTTAAATTTACTTATCTTTACACTGTTAAGTGATGTAAGTGATCAAACAATATTTTGTATGCGAAATTTATAAAATATGATGCTTCGTAATTATGAATATCAAGCTACAAAATAATATTAAATTTTGTAAATACCTATGCTCAATGCAATTTCTCTATATTGTGTTAAATTTATAATTTTATTATTCTATCCCGCAATCCCCCAAGTTAGTATAAGAGAGTATATGCACAAATACTTCAGTTTTTATTGTAGTTATTCGACAGTTGTTAAAAATATGTTTTTAATTAAATTTCAAAAGTTAAAAGAAATATAAATTCATAAATAAAAACAAATACTCTTGTTAATAATAAGAACATTCTTTTCAAACTAAGACATTCTTTTAAAAATACTTTTTATTAATTTTGAAATATATTTAAAGTAGTACTTTAATTAAAATCACATAACAGTTAAACAAAATGATAATACAAGAAATGATTTTACTCAAAGGAAACTACATGGAATCTTGTTTATTTATTTATTTTTAAGTTCCGTATGTTTAAATTTTTATTTTTGTATTTAATTAAAAAAATGTAAGATAAAAAATATATCTATGCACTTAAAAAATTATTTGGATTTACCCTGGATTGCTAACGGAAATTTATTTTTAGTTAGCGTTCTAAAAAATAATAAAAAAAACACTTTAAAAAAGTTATCGTGTGTCATATATGCGAATTTAGTAATAAAACTTAATTTAAAAAATAAATTTTTCTGATGCATATATTATGCTTCACAGCACATTTTATGATGTTACATTTATGGGGAATAAAATACGCCAATGATATATTATATAAAAAATTATTTTCTAAATTTACCCATTTAATCCTATATAATTCTTGTGCAAAAGCTGAAACTAGTTGAGAAGTATGAGGTATCGTCATTCTTCTCATATTTCGATCCCTTTGACGTGTAATCGTTTTCGCTTTTAACTTATTCTAGTAATGAGATGATTTCGTTTGATTCAAAGTGATACTCTTCTTATTAAAAAAAAAAAAAAAAAAAAAAAAAAAAAAAAAAAAAAAAAAAAAGTTTCATTTATACATTTAGAATATGTATTTCATTAACCCCCTCACTGACAAGCCCGTGTTAATACGTTCACTAAGATCCAGGTTTTACGGCAATACAAGCAATATTTCAAGTAATATAATTCTATTGATTTAATGTATTTTTAATACATTGAACAATGATTAATACTTCCAAGGATTGCATTCATATTCGTTATTAAGTTTTTTTAATAAAATGTTCAAAGAATCATTTTTTTAAGCATTTAAAACAAAATTCAGATAAAACAACATTACAATTTTGCCCTTTTCCAAGACAGTCGGAGGGAAAGAATTTAAGAAATCGTAATTTAATAAGAGGACAAGGGATCTTCAAATTAATATATATATATATATATATATATATATATATATATATTTAAGTTATGAAAGACAATGTTTGAATTGTGGCATATATTTATCACACAAGGGAAAAAATTAAGAAAGAAAAGGAATTTTCGAGAAAATGTTAAGTATTAAGAAAAACTTTTCAGAATGCTCCATGCGCATACCATAGTAATTAAAATCCCCCATATTTTTATGCCAGTTTTGTTTACATATAAAAATAAAGCTCAGCATGGTTTTTTGAAACTACATATAATTGGAAAAGATAAAAGAAAAATAGTTAATTGCAGAAATATGATGCAAAAATGCTGAAAATTTCTTACTAATATTTTTTTCTTACGTTTATATTTAAATATATAAAATTCGATGTACAGTTTTATTTGTATACGTAAACCAAACTGGCATAAAAATATTGGAAATTGTATTTGATATGAAATGCACATGGTCATTTTTAATAGTTCTTCACAACGCTTAAAATATTCAGGAAAATGTCTTATTTTTCTCCCATTTTTTTTTTCTTTTTTCATTTCTTGTGTGGTAAAATAGACATAGTTCATAAAAACGTGGTTTGAACGTCTATTGTGCCCTTAAAATAATAAAATGTGCAACTTTTATGAAGTTATTTTCTATTTGATTTATATGGTTAGAAAATCTAATTCAATAAGAAATAAAAAAAGTAATTTTATTAAACTACAGTAGCGCTCAAAAGTATTTTGACAAAGATAATAATTCACTTAATTGAAAGAATAATAAAATACAGAAATCAATCATTTATTTTATTTAACCATATTCTATGTTTTAATTTTAATAAATTAACAATAAATATTAATAATATTAATAAAATTATATATATACTATATATTTATAGATACTAGGGGATCGTACCCGGGCTTCCCGGGTTAAAGAATATAGGTGAAAACATTTTTTTTTATTGAAAATTAATAATTTTTTTATATGCAATAAATTTTTTAGATTGACGACTTACATTAAAAAAGCATTTTTCATATGGAAAAAACGAATTACACAATCAAATACATTTTTGAAATTTGTCAAAAGCAATATTTTCTTATTAGCCGCATGCTAAGAGTTGTTTGCCAAGATTGTATTACTTATGGCATCCTTTTATATTCTGAACATTTCAGAGCTTATACATGTCTGGTAAATTTGTGTTTTATTTATATTATTTTATTTTATTATTCATAGGGAAGTTTTTTTTAATGGAAATCAGCCGTAAGAAAATGAATTCTTTATTTATTTTTTAAGGGCAAACGGATTAATCTTTCGTAATCGAGCTCCGATATACATAAATTAAAAAAATTTCATGCTTTAAAATTGTTTTTAAAACCATAGACAATCAGAAAACTGAGATGAACTTTGCAAACAAATTCCATTTGAGAAGAAAAATCCTATTTGGTGATCTAAAAATTTAAATTGTACGATTACAAATATGTTAGATTTGCGTTTTTTCAATATTATTCTTTTATTTGTTTATAAAAGAAGTATTAATTTCGTTAATTTGTCTTTCACAAATATGTTAGTTTGGTGGTTTTTTTAATATTATTCTTTTATTTGCTTATAATGGAAGTATTAATTTCATTATGCAAAAATAGTCAGAAACAAATGCCGAAAAATGTTTGTTGCTTTATGTGCAAAATGTTTATTATTTTGTGTATTGAAATCGGCATGTGATAAGATAAACTTTAAAAAAAATCATGCTTAAAAATTATTTTAGAAAATATAATACATCAGTCAATGAATAGAGTTTTTAAACAAATTGCATTTGCAAGAACATTTATTTCCCTATGCGACAAAAATTGAAAATGTACGATGGTCAGAAGATTGAAAGATTGCAGTAGCGAAATTTCAAGACCGAAATTTGATCGTGAAGTATTGCCATTCGCAAAATGACGTCAGCGTTACGCACAGATACGTTTGTTCTTTATAATATAGATCCATCCTAGAAGCAAATCCATCCAGGCGAGAATCATCAATTTCTGTAATATAAATCGCTATTATTTGCATGTCGCCTCTCTCTAAAGACACTCTAAATTTTTGTAAAACATTGCGTTTTATCAGTGTGTGATTTCGATTACATTATTCTCAAAAGTGAAGCATTTTCACCTGTGAAGAATTTCATAGCAGCTGGGCTGCGAAAATGACGCATTTCTACAAAACATAATTCAGGTTTAAGAATTAAAATACACGCTTTTTTATAAAATGACGTCATTTGCATCCGCTAAAGCAATCTACTTTAACAACCCAGTCTTAAACTTCGTCTATCGAAAAATGTGCTTATGACGTCATTACCACGGAATAACAGACAATATTATTGACATAGCCCATATTTTATTTTCAACTATTTTTTCAGGTTTTATGAGAAAATGGCAACAAAGATACTGTATCTCCTATTTTCGACTATTTTCCGTTTACTTTCAATGACTTTCAATAGAAATGAGGTACTTTTGTTGCCACGATAAGAAAAATGGTATTAAAAACTGCAAAAAAATTAATATCTCAAAAATTAATTGAGATACAGCTTTCAAACAAATTGCATTTAAAAGAGCATTTTTTTCCTTATACGACGGTGTAAAAATTTAAAATGTGCGATGTTTAGAAGTTTAAAAATTTGCAGTAGAGAAAATTGCAAAACCAAAATTTCATTTCAAATTTCAAAGTGTTGCCATTCGCAAAATGACGTATGCGTTACGCACAGATATGTTTGTCCTTTATAATATAGATATTAGGGTGGTGCGAAAAAAGTCAAGTTCATATTTCCGAGTTGCTATAGTGCGGAAAAGTTGCGATTGGTAAATACAAGAAAAACAAAAAAAAAATATTTAAATCGGACTTTATCTTCCGATCCCGCAAACCGCCTAAAAATTTAAAAAAATTGAAAATTTCCGATTTTTCCAGAATTTTTTTCTTTTTTTATGTATATATATTTTTTATCGCTATAGTGAAAAATATTTGCAGATTGTAATGTTTAATAATAATAAAAATAAACAGTTGCGTTTAAAGAATAGCTTCCGATCACGCAAGCTCAATAAAAATCGGCAAAAATTCAATTTTCAGTGATTTTCATGAATAAAGAAAATAATCACCTGAGATCAGTTTGCGTTCCAATATTAACATTTGCATATAAATTGTACAACTCTTTGCTTGTTTAGATATTTGATAATGTTTAAACAAACCAGAACTCCCCATGGGAAGGTAGCTGTACTTCAAGTTCAAACCACACCCTATCCTCCATCCAACCAATGAGGGTGTTTGCTATTTACATTACTTAAATACATAATTTGCTATAATAGAATCAAAACACTGTATTAAAAAACTAGTGTCGTGACAGTATAAGATATACAATTTGTTATGTCATCTGTTTAAGCCTGACTTTTAGACGCAAATTTGTACTGCGATTTCGTGGTAATGTCTGGTATTATGGACATTGATTTCAGTGTGGCCCTGATGCTCTCTTGATTGGGGCCCACATATCTTAAATGATGCTTCCGTTACCGATTTAATGCACCGCTGGACATCTTACGTGTGGTTGAAAAACTTTTTATCATCCTAGACTGAGATATGTCTGATTGAACGAAGAAATGTATTTCTTCATGGGTTAATCTCCGAAAAAGCGGTGGAAATGTTAATTTTGCTACATTACAATCAATTAATTTTGGATTGTAGGAGTGATAAAGATTCAGATGCCTTTACCCTTTGAAACATTTTGCCTGGCTTTTTACAGCCCTAGCTCTCTTATGTGCCTCCTTTTATAAAAGACCACTGCCATCAGTAGGTTTTCCGGGTGAGCAAAGAACGAGTTTCATTCAGTTTCAAAGACTACACTTTCTTCAGGTTGTCACGAAAGTATCGAGATGTTTCAATTGCTCTGTACAGATGAATAGGCCTGTCTATAATGTACTTACAGCATTTTATTTCAAAACAAACTGGCAAGTAAGATTTTAAAATAAATGTCAATATGGCTTTAAGGCATCCGATGGGTTTTCCACGCTCGCGTAAAGTCGAAGGGCTCTATTTGCACAAGTGAGCAATCTGGCATGTGAAATTGGACCGGAGTCACACTTTAATAAGTCATTTGGAAAGTTGTAACTGTTAATTGCTTGACTTATGCCAAGAAGATATCTTTGGTCCTTGCTCAACAGTTGCCTGTCCACTTCTGGAATTTCACAATCAGTCAATTGAAAATTTATCACCGAGAGCTTTACACAACAATGATATTGTGTCCAAATGATGTATTAAATGATCTTGGGCCAGTAGTTTCAACATTCAAATGTTGAAAAAGAAGGCGGGAAGGTAATTCAACAAAATGGAATAAACAAACAACCCACTGCAGTGGTCGTCAGAGATAAACTTCAAGCTTTCTGATAGCACCACCTTTCTATCCAGTATTGGTATTTGTACCATCACAGCCTACCAAATCTAAGTATTCTAGTGAAATCCCTTGTTCAGTAAGACATGATACTATGAAAGCTATAATGTCCTTAGCAGGCCCGGAGTTTGGAGGCACATGGCCTAAATAAACTGAGTCACGTTCTTTTATGACAGGAAAGTGTTCCTCTTTAATAGTTCGACGAACCTGTTTAGATGCAATACTTTCTTTAACTGGGGTATCGTCCTTTCTTCCGTCAAAATAGTATATGCCATGTAGTTCATCTGAATCCAGTTGACTTTTCTGTAAATTTTATGAAGTTAGGTGAGACTAGGTGGGAGCGCGTACGCCGACTTCAGCGCTGTTTTCCAACGTGGCTAACGGCAATTGGGTGCACTACTAAACTTTTCAGACCTGAAACGAACTCTTCGTGGTAAGTTCTAGGTTGTTTAAAAATAACTTAATATGCTCAATAGTATCAATTAACATTTAAATCTTAACCTGAGACGGCAAACTGACCTCAGTTGATTATATTCTTAATGCATGAAAATCACTCAAAATTGAATTTTTGCCGATTTTTATTGAGCTTGCGCGATCGGAAGATATTCTCTAAACACAATTATTATTATTATTATTATTAAACAGTACAAACTGCAAATATTTTTTCCTATAGCGATAAAAAAATATATAAACGTAAAAAAAAGAAAAATTTTGAAAAAATCGGAAATTTTCAATTTTTTGGAATTTTTAGGCGGTTTGCGGGATCGGAAGATAAAGTCCGATTTGAAGAATTTTTTTTCTGTCTTTCTTGTATTTACCAATCGCAACTTTTCCGCACTATAGCGACTCGGAAATATCAACTTGACTTTTTTCGCACCACCCTAATAGATATATCCATATATACTGTTGGGGGACTGATTTCCCCTTACCTTTATTACTTAAGATGGCCGATGAACGCATAGGAGAAATAATGCAATTAATGATTTTATTTTCTATTCATGTATAATGTTAACCCAGATTCCCCCCAAAACAAATACTCAATTTTCTTCTATACATTACTTTTTATTAAACTAAATACAAGATACAATATAATAAAATTAGAGAATGTCCGTAAATTTTACCTTCGATTAATATTTAAATTAATTTAATATATATTTTTTTTATTTATATATCCTTACAATTTCAACTAAAAAAAATGCCCAGAGGTATAGAAAATATTCCTTACCTTCTATCTTTAGACACATCGTTATCCTTAAGACCACATCTATTTACTAAAAGGCTGTATTATCACAAATTTGTAAACATGGAAAATTACCTCTGAAAACTCTGTGTTCTCGTGTATATGGGTTTCTAAATTCTATACATTTCAATGCCCCCTTCTTCCGTGGCCAATCGAGAACACTTATTATTGTTAAAGCACCCTAGATTAGTGATACGGGATTTTAGAATAAGAAATAAATAAATGATAGTACGCTAAAATAGGAAAATTTCAGATCTTCACTAAAAGCCAGGTGCTCGATTTTTGTAAGGATTGTGAAGAAGTTGATATTTTGAAATTTTGAACTTGAAGATATTTTGGTTACGTTTATTTTCGGCCAGGCAAATTCAAAAGATATCGCAAAGGTTATTGCACTGGAAAAGCTTCAGCGTCTACATGTCGCTTTATTAAACGTATTTTACAGCACAAGCTTTTGGAGTCAGAAATTCTACGATATTTTATGGCCTTGTTGTGAAACTTTTAACTTAGCTATCGGTCCAGATGGCTACAGACAGAAAACTCATAAAATTCAGACATAATACTTTCGGAATTTTATATAAGAATGGACAGGATATAATTTTGTTCAGGCGGACTCATGTTTATTTCGAAAGTGTGAGAACGTACAAGAAATCGAAAACAAGTTGTAAATTTTGAAAAGAGAAAAAGGGTGAATAAGGGGTGATTTTTGTTGCGCAAGAAGTAAATAAAAATAAAAATATTCTCCCGTACCAAGGACCGAAAAGGTGTTTTCCCACGCAAGAAATATTAAAGGAATATACTGCATCTGAGAGAAAACCAATGGGGTTATAGTTATTATGTACAGGAGAGCCACTAAGCATTTGAATTTCCAGGGGCGTAGATGTTCAGGGGTTAGAAGTGTTCTCGATTGGCTGCGGAAGAAGGGGGCATTGAAATGTATAGAATTTAGAAACCTATATACACGAGAACACAGAGTTTTCAGAGGTAATTTTCCATGTTTACAAATTTGTGATAATACAGCCTTTTAGTAAATAGATGTGGTCTTAACGATAACGATGTGTCTAAAGATAGAAAGTAAGGAATATTTTCTATACCTCTGGGCATTTTTTTAGTTGAAATTATAAGGATATATAAATCAAAAAAATATATATATTAAATTAATTTAAATATTAATCGAAGGTAAAATTTACGGACATTCTCTAATTTTATTATATTGTATCTTGTATTTAGTTTAATAAAAAGTAATGTATAGAAGAAAATTGAGTATTTGTTTTGGGGGGAATCTGGGTTAACATTATACATGAATAGAAAATAAAATCATTAATTGCATTATTTCTCCTATGCGTTCATCGGCCATCTTAAGTAATAAAGGTAAGGGGAAATCAGTCCCCCAACAATTGTCATCCGTGTCCACGTTTTACCTTTTCAGGTAAAATTAAAAGTAATACTCAATTTTAGTCAATGACATTTAATTTTTTCTTCTAAATTAAGATTACTTAAATTCATACAACAGAGAATGTCAAATTTCATTACGAATTTTAATACCGTGATTCAAACTATTATACAAAAAAAATATATTTCTGTAAATTAATTTTTTTCCCTAACTGCATGTATATTTCACATTTGTTTGTTTGTTTTTTCCCTTCAATATATAATCTCGACATTCAGTTACTCTCATTTCTTCGTTTATTCATTTTGTGTTTTATTTTGATATGTTGAATATTATAATTCATTCATTTTAAAACGGAGTATATTTTTTTATATACAAAACTTCTAGTTTGTGCCATTTATGTCATCAAAATTTGCTCGGTTAAATATCTTCTCCAATAATTTTCAAGTTAAATATCTTTTATGGTATCGTGATTGATCTACGAATAATTTATGTCAAAATAATTTTTCGTTTTGAAGTTTTATTCTCATTCTTTGGGTTTGTTTCAAATTTAAAGTTTCATGTCTTTCTTTATTTCGAATTCGTTTTCGTTTCATGTTTTAGCTAAATTCGAATTTTGTATATTATACTGTCTATGTCTGAATTCTAGTTCAAATTCTTTTTATTAAGTCACTCAATTTCCTTTTCATTTATATATATGTATTTCAACAAGTTATATTTTGTGTTTCAGTATCTTATTAGTGTATCTTACAGTATTGTTTTATGATTTTTTTTTATCAATTTATTTTGATTTTTCATTGTTTTGTGGGAACGAATAACTCTTGAGGTTTAAACTTGTTTATATGACTAGGTATATGAAGGACTTTAACGACGGTACCGAAAATTTTTAAACAGTATTTTTTGTCTTTAATCTTTAGATTACAAATTATGTTCTTAAGTCTCATTACGTAATATTAAAATTTATTTTATATTAAATTTGATTTTATCTTATATTAATTTTGATTTACACCTTTCACTATGGCGGTAAACGGAGGTGGGTCAGGTGCCCAGGAAAATGGACCCGGAATCAGTCCGCTACAAAAATTAGCTGCGTTACAGAGCATTATACCCCAATTTGATAACTTAAGCGCGGTAACACCTGCATTCTTTATCGAAAACTTTGAAGCCATAACTACTATGGTACAGTGCTCTGATGAAGAAAAACTAATCATACTTAAATCGAGAATACGTGGTGAGGCTCTATCGCATTTAATTAACAGCCCTGACTTGAATCAGGAAACAAATTATACAAATTTCAAAAAGAAATTCATAGCTTTTTTTGATAAAAATGTTAGTTTAGCTACGAGGCAACAAATGTTCTCCAACTGCAAAATGCAACCGGGAGAATCTGTAAAGTTATATGCGGCTAGGGTTTCGTTAATAACTCAAAAATTCGTCAATAACCCTGACTTAGAAAACGATTCTGTGAAAAGTTTATTTGAGGTGTCAAAACTATCCAAATTTCTGGAGGGTCTACTACCCGAATACAAACATTCAACTTTGATCAAAGACCCACAATCATTTAAAGAAGCGGTCGATTATGTAGAGCTGTTAGAGACAAATAAGGCTTGTTTCCCGCAAAATTCTCAAGACGTAAGCTTTTCGCAAGGAAACAATATTGTCAATGCAGTTTCTAGCGACATTTCTAACAAGGAAATAAAGCAATTATTAGAAACTCACGTGCAAAAGACACATGATACTATTTATACGTTAACAAAAGAATTGGATAAATTACGATTATCGATGCGTAATAATTCTACACGAAATTCTAAACATTTTGAACCAAATTTTAGACAGTCTCATGTTAATAATAATGGCAATGTGTATACTAGTAAATCTTTCCCTCCGTGTGACTTTTGTGGAAAACGAAACCATCTTACAAAATTTTGCTTTTACAAAACAAATTCCCCAAGACTGCAATCCAATCTTCGAAACTCACTACCTTCCTGGACGCGTGGGAATAATAATGGAGGTAGGAGCGGTCAACGACCCGACCGATTCAGGGACAATCCAAATCAAAGACCTTCTTTAAACTTCAAAAGGGGAGGTCGAGATCAATAGACCGAAAATTTCTCCGGTCTCCCCACCGAAATATAGCAGTTGATGTTAGATGCGTTAACGATACAAGGGAGGAAAATAGCTTACAACCCGCTATGCCCTTTAAAGTTGACAGTGGGGATATTTATTACACGAAACAAGTTAACACGCAATTATTAGACGATAATGGCATTCATTTTAATTTACCGCTAATAAAAATTTCCCTTATAGACACGGAATTAATATTTTTGGTCGATTCAGGAGCTCAAATTTCGTTGTTAAATTACGATGCTTTTAGACGCATTAAAATAAAAAATTTAGATATACAGCGTACCAACATAATAGTGAAATCCATTTCTGGTAATACTTTGAATACCACTCATTTCGTAATATTGCCAATCACGATTGATAACAGACAATATTTACATAAATTTTATTTGATAAATAGCCACCTATCCGACCATTACAATGCCATACTCGGGTATGATTTTCTACATAAATTTAAGTTTACACTTTCTCTTAATACAAATTCACTCACAACAGGAAATGTTTCTATGAAATTAGACAACACGTTCAACCATAATGTTAGAGAAACAATGTCGGATCAAGATAAAATAATTAGAAATATAGTCTCAGAACATTTTGCTAATAGAGATATAGAAAAAATTAAACTCATCAGGCGTCAAAATTTGCGTGAAACTGATTTTGATTTATCTCATTTGCAACCAACAGTAAAATCACGTCTACTGAAATTACTTTTCGAATTTTCCGATATATTTAGTAAAGATATATATACAATCGGTCGTACCAATGCAGTTAAACCGAATTTACAAGTGGATTTCGAACAGTTGCCGTCTTCACGTCCATACAAGCTCGCTCAGATTTTACAATTAGAAATGAAAAAACAATTGGAAGAGATGTTAGAAGCAAATATAATCGAAAAGTCTGACAGTCATGTAAGTTTTTCTTTGCTTATTGTTAAAAAAAAGAACCCAACTTCGGATCCAACCAAACAAAAGTACAGGGTCGTTACCGATTTTAGAGCTATAAATAAACACCTTAAATATCCCCGTTACAAATTACCACTGATCAATCAACAATTAGAAAGACTTAGTGGGGCGATTTATTTACATCTCTAGACTTGTCATCATCATTTCACCAAATAGCCTTACACCCTTCACATAGAGACATGACAACATTTACTACACCTTTTGGTCAATTTCGTTATGTTTGCCTTGCTCAAGGATTGAGATGCTCTCCAGAAATTTTTTGTGAGTTAGCTGATAAAATTCTAGCGCCATTAGTTGATTTAAATTTTGCAAATTATATCGATGATTTCGCCTGTTCAGCACATAACAAGGCCGAAATGTTATTTAAACTGCGAAAATTATTTGAACGATTTAGAGAATTTAGTCTTACTTTTAATCCCGAAAAATGTACTTTTATGAAACCTGAAATCAACGTTTTGGGTCATGAATTGTCAGAGAAAGGTATAAAACCACTCCACGATAACATAGAAAATATAAAAAATTATCCAGTTCCAACAACAGTAAAAAAGGTAAGACGTTTTCATGGTTTAATCAGCTATTATCGTAAATATGTGAAGAATTTTTCCGAATTAGCGGCTCCTTTGACTAATCTTACGAAGAAAAACCAAAAATTTTCTTGGACCCCAGAAACTCAACGCGCATTTGATATCCTTAAACAGAAATTAATTTCATCACCTATTCTTATTTCTCCAGACTTTGATAAAACTTTCATTCTTTCTTGCGACTCCAGCAAAGATGCTTTGGGAGGAATGCTTGGACAAAAAGATAACAATGGGATAATAAGACCGATCGCGTATTTTTCAAAAAAATTAAATCCAACACAAATTAGATATTCAATTTTTGACAAAGAACTTATGGCCATAGTCAAAAACATTGAGAGCTTTAAATACTATTTATACGGCAGAAAATTTATCATTCGTTGTGATAATTCTTCATTAACAAAACTAAATAATTTGGAATCAGTAAGTGAGAGAGTTGCTCGATGGATGGCTTTTCTCGGAGATTACCAGTATCAATTTGAACTAATCAAATCCCAGGAAAAGAATGTGGCGGATATCTTGTCGAGAGATTCTTATATAAATGAAGTAACTACAATTAAAAACGCGAAAAATTGTCAGAAATCGTGTGTAAATACTAATTATGTAAATAATTCTACGAACATGTATAATAATGTGAAATATGTCGAAAATAATGGGAATGAGTCTCCCTTACAGTCTTATTCTGCCACTCATCTTGTAAATAATGATTATAACAAACTCAGTAAAAATTCGAATTGTGTTAATGATAACTCAAACAATCATTTTTACGACTCATCTGCGGAAACTATTAATGTAAATAGTAATCTTGACGAATTGTGCGAAAGTAAAAATGTTGTATATAAAAATTCTAATGAATATTTTACTGATTCGCATACGGAAAATAATAATGCGAATAATAATGTGCATGATTTGAATGTAAATATGAATATTGTAAATGCACAATTAAATGAATCTTATAAATCACATGTGGAACTGCATAGTGATATTAAAAATTGTTCTTATGAAAATGACAGTGATTATAACTTTTGTGAAGGTAGAAAATCTAAACGGACGATTAATAGTATGATTAAATATACTGTTGCCGGATTAGAAAATTTTGGTTCTACCTGTTATATAAATTCTGTGTTACAATGTTTGACAAATTGTTCTCCTCTTCGTGAATTCTTATTAAACGACAAATTAAGGTTATGTTGTGATGATACAAATTTTTGTATGATATGTGCATTACGTAGACACCTAATAAATGTAAAAAACAATCCTGGTGAGGTAATTAAACCCACAGAAATTTACACAAATTTACGTTCTATAGCACCACACTTTAGATATGACTGCCAACAAGATGCACACGAGTTCTTGCGTTATGTAATTGATAGTATGTGGAATCCGAATTCATTACATTGTTTAAATTAGAACAACAATCTGAAAACAAATTCGCAGAGCCAATAAATTTAATTTTCGGAAGTTACGTCAAAACTGAAATAACTTGCTTAAACTGTAAAAATAAAAGTTTTACTTATAATCAAATGATGGATTTTATGTTGGATATCACGAAAAATGTCAAAACCCTTGACTCTGCGATTTATAATTTTCTACGGCCAGAAGTTTTGTCTAATGAATATTCGTGTCATTGTAGCAAAATTAAAGTCAATGCGAAAATCGAAAACTCTATTTCTCAACTTCCTAAGGTGATCACGTTTCAATTTAAACGTTTTTCTTTTCAGAACTCTCAAAGTATAAAGATTCATAGTTCAGTTTCTTATCCGGAAATACTAAATCTCAGCCCTTTTCTAGAAGTTCCGACTAGGGAGCTCATGCGGTATTCATTGACAGGGGTCATTGTGCATTCGGGTCCCTCAACTGATACGGGACATTATTATGCGTATGTTAAGGATTCTACGGGAGCGTGGTTTCTTTTAGATGACTCGAGAATAATTGAAGTCAGTTTGGGGGAAGTTCTGAATCAGAAAGCATATATACTCTTTTATACTCAATTAGAACATCCGACAATAAAAACTAATTATACTTCTTTGGCAAATACCTCAGATATGAACATTAAAGTGGATGAAGATGGACAGAAATTTTTGGTGGAAGAGTTTGGAGTAAATGCCATTCAAATAGACCTTCCAACTATTGATGAAATTGCTTTGGCTCAAAAATCTGATCCTAAAAATTCTAAAATTATTTCAGAAATAATCACAAACCCACATGCAGGTAAAGAAAAATATCCAAATTATCTAATGAAAGATGGATTGCTTATGCATTCTGCATTTATTCCTAGAGTTCGGAAAACTACAAACATATTACGAATAGTCATACCATCGAAATTTAAACCACATATTTTAGCAGCCAAACATATTTCCCAATTTGGCGTATTAAAAACTTATAATTTAATTCGAGAAAAATATTTTTGGGAAAATCTATACACAGATACTAAACACTTCGTAAAATCTTGTTTCCAATGTAATAGTTTTAAAACTCCACATATCCAGAAACCAGTTCCAATTCAAAGAAATTTCATACCAAATAGACCCATGGAATTCTTATCGACTGACCATTTAGGTCCTTTTACAGAAACAAGCAAGGGAAATAAATACATTCTCACATTCGTAGACCATTTCACCAAATATATAAGATTATGCGCAGTTCCAGACGTAACGGCACGAACTACAGCGAAAAGGTTTCTAGATTTCATTAGCATTTTCGGACTCTGTGACAAACTCCTTTCTGATAAAGGGAAAGCTTACACAGCAGATTTATTTAGAAATTTATGCGCAAGATTAGGAGTTGTTAAACTTTTTACAACACCCATGAATCCTAAATGCAATGGAGGAAGTGAATGTTTAAAGAAAAACATCAAGAAATCCTTATCAATTTTTGCAGATAGCACAACAAATTGGGACGATTATTTAAATTATTATTCCCTGATTTATAATTGTTCATATCATTCTGCAACAAATGAGAAACCCACATTTTTACATTTAGCATTTGATCCTATATTACCCAGCGACATATTAAATGAAACACATGGTGTAGAACATCGTCCGTTGGCAAATTTCGTTGAAGAAAAAGCTGCTCAATTGCAATATGCAAATAAAAAGGTCACAGAAAATATTCATAAAGCAGCTTTAGTACAAGAGCAATTTCAAAATCGAAATGCCAGATATAGGGATTTTCAAATTGGCCAGCTGGTATATTTGTTAGCACCTGGACACGATCGCTTTACAAAGATTCTTAAAGCTAGGAATTATACGGGTCCATTCCGTATTACTTGTAGACATAATAAAGTAGATTATTCAATAATAGATATAAGGAAACCAGGCGCACGCGAATTCAAAATTCATGCCTACCGTTTAATCACATATGTAACCAGAAAAGAAGAACTAAAATTAATTCAAAGCGACATTCAGAAAAATAATCAGCCTAATACATTCTCATCAGAAGATACTCCTTACATACACAAACCTCATGCAGACTTCGACGAAAACACCGACAATACACTACTTTTTCCGTTAGATCAAAACAACTCTTCCGATACAAACGAGAACGAACGCCTTATAATGGAAAACACCGCCCCCTCGTGTGACACACCCCCAGGTCCAAGTATGTCAAGCAATGATAATTCTAACGCCAGCGATGACACAATCTTATATTCTCCAGGAGAGGAAATAGAGGAATATTCGAATTTACCCTGCGCAACGTCGACTGGGAAACTTGTTGTACAGGGAGAAAACGATACTTCAAATTCAAATAATTCGACATATCATTTTAGACAACGAGATCCTATAAATTATTATGCAGAAAAGGTTTTTAACATGGCATTAGAATTTACAAAATAAATACACTGCTCAAAACAATTAAAGGATATTGCAGTTTTAGGTGGATTTTGTATCTGGTAAACTGTTTGGCTGATTGATACATGGTCGACAGACATAGTAGATTATATGAGAATAAATTACACATGTTTGGCAGAAAAAAATGCATTTTATTGCGCATTTGTGTACTAAAGGAAAAAAACACAATTTGTGCATATGAGAAAAAAAGAATAACAAAAGGTGTTTTCTTCAAAGAAAATCATTTTCAGTAGGGGTATGGTTTCCACGGGCGGCCAGCAACGTTGAACACCTTTGAGACATGGACACAATGAGGCTATTAATGACGAGTTGGGGTATTCTGCCCCAATCTTCCAGAAGAGCTCTTTCCAGTTTTTGGAGAGTTTGTGGGGGTTGTTGGCGGCCAGAAACTCGTCTTCCTAGAGCGTCCCAAACGTGCTCGATTGGATTCATGTCTGGAGAACACGCCGGCCATTCCATTCGAACGATTCCTTCCTCGAAAAGGAAATCCTCCACCTGGTTTGTACGATGTGGCCTGCAGTTATCGTCCATTAAAATGAAGTTATCTCCGATTTCTGCAGCGTAAGGGACTACAATAGGTCTGAGGATCTCATCCCTATATCGGCGACCAGTCAGAGTTCCATCTCGAATGATGTAGAGGTCAGTGCGCCCGTCAATGGAGATGCCACCATACACCAACACTCCTCCACCGCCAAATCTGACACTTTCGTGCACGAACGCAGGATTATTCCTACTGCCACGGTCCCTCCAGATGAAAATACGCCTATTATCCGGATGCACAGAAAAACGGGACTCGTCAGAATACAGAATATTGCTCCATTCATTTCTCCTCCAGTTGACATGCTCGGTTGCCCACTCCCTGCGGTCGCGACGATGCCTTGATGTTAATCTAACACATACCATCGGTCGGCGAGCATACAGACCTACAGCATGGAGCCGGTTTCGGACAGTCTGAGTTGAAATCGTGGTGCTTGTAGCCGAGCGAAGGTGTTGTTGGAGAAGAGTAGCGTTCATGGTTCGGTGTCTCCGAGCTGTTAACGCTAAATACCGATCTTCATTGGGCGTTGTTGCCCGTCTACGATCTTGCCCTGGTCTTCGGCCTGCACATCCACTCTCCAAAAAACGGTTCCAGATCCTGGAAATGACACTTTGTGACACTCCAATGGCTTGCGTTATTTCGGCTTGAGTTTGGCCCCCTTCTAACCTACCAACAATTCTCAAAGCTTCTGAATCTGTCAAATGACTTCGCTGAGACATCGTACTCATCGAAACAAAGCAATCACTGAATGCCGATCATCCTTGTCTTCATTCTCTTTTATCCAGTTGAAAGTCAAATTTCATTCGCTGCCGCTGAAGCGACGTTTTTGACGTCGAACTCAAAATTTGTATACTCCACAGTTTGAAAACCAGAAAAATTTGCCTTTGTGATTCTCTTCTTCTATTTTCGGCAAAAAAAAATTCGTTTATATCTTTATTTTATATAAAACTTCAAATATCCTTTAATTGTTTTGAGCAGTGTATATATAAATATATATATTTTATATTCATATGTTTTAGGATATAATTTTATTCATTTATTAAATTCGTTACCTGCTGCATATATTTTATTTTCTCTTTCTTTATATTTTATACAAATATTATACAATGCTAATATTGATTATGACTTTTGCACATTTAAGCTAGTTTATTTTAATTTTATTTAAATACATTAATTATTATATGTCTGCAACCTATTAGATAGACAGTTTTATTATTGTTATTATTATCTATTCTTCACAAAGTTTTAATTTTCTGTTTCTTCATTTCATCTTATTTCTATAATTTAAGATACGTTTTCTTTTATTTATTCTTTTAAGGACACTGTTGGATAGATTGCGATTCTTTTGTTTTCCAATGGTGCACAATTGTTTAACGGGATTGCAAATTCTATGTCAATTACTTTCAATTAAGTGTAATTGAGTTTTCAGCGTGCTATAAATGACTATTTGCAGGCAAATTTTCATTTTCAAGCACAGATGCCTAGTTAGTAATATCAGGGTTTTCTACCTTTTTTCTTTTCTCCATTTTTTTTTCACTCCATCTCATAAACATTTGAACTAGCAATCATTCTCTTTGTTTGTTTTAGACTGGATTTTTGAATTTTCCATTTCATTCATTTTAATTATATCAATTTATCTTTTCTTTACAAAAAAAAAAAAAAAAAAAAAAAAAAAAAAAAAAAGAAATAGGAATTTGCACATTATGCGACATTTTATTTTAATTCCTATTGTTTGAATCATGGTTATTTGAAAAAAAAAATAATAATAATAATAAAATTTCGTAAAGATTTTGTGTTAAATTTTGTTTTACATGAAAACATTTGCGATTTTGAATTAAAAATTTTCGAAATGTTAGAAATTAAGCAAACGAAAAAAATATATAAAAGAACGGATTTGTAATATCATTATAATAAAGGAATATTGTTTTCCTTAAAAATTCTTTTATTGTACATTTCTTTTCAAAAAAAAAAAAAAAAAAGAAAAGGCTATAAATTATTCATTTTTATAAATAAATGATATATGTAGTTACAAAGCATTATTACATTTAATTTTTCTCTCAATGCTCAGAGTGTAATGGGATTTATTCCTTTTCCTTTCAGTTATTGTCTTCATTCTTGCCTTTGGAATGGCAAGTGCACTGAAAAGCAAAAAGGGACTACTCTGTGCCTTTCACACTGAATATACGTGTGAGCACGTACCTCGACACTTTTGGGGGAAAATTGATATCCCACCTAAGGCTTGCATCATTCATGACTGCAAACACTGTATTACAGCCAATAAAACTTTCGTCTTGGACGACAATCTAAAAGTATGGGAGCCTACAGCTTTCATTTTAAGAATAGAAACTAAAGTAATAGACGAAAATTCAACTACTTATTCATGCCACACACCGGACAAAAATAATTGCGAATGCGATGATGATGATTGCACGGGTAGTAGCGACTTTTGTGCCATAAGAAATTGCACACATGCGAGTCAGTGTGTCTGTGATCGCACTTACGAAAAACTAGAAATTGTATCTTTAATGGAAGATAAACTTTTGAAATATCCTAACATTATAATTTTAGAAATGTGCCACTTCGACACTCGGGTGTCAACCTCTCATAGCGGAATTCATCGCCATTTATTGAAAGGTGAAAATGCTGTTTTCGAACAAAACAACCTGGCGATCAATTTTAAAGACTCTATTCTTCGCCTACCTGCAAATGGAACTGTTATTCTACGGTCAGAAGACTTTGAACATATCATGTCAGTGCCAATGGATCGAATGATCAAATTACCCTTTGAACTTATTGCATATAAAACTGACATTTCTATCATATATATCCATCCCAGCGGCCGTACTGTTCCTGGAACAATTCACGTTTCAGGAAAATCAATTTGCCAACTTAGATCGTGTATATGGTGTTTGGAGGTATTTGAACATTACCACTGCCTTCCAAAATTTATGCAATACATCTTAGGTGTAGTACTTTTTGCATCTGCATTAGCCATATTACTTTGTGTAAAATTTATTTTCAAATCGATCAAATTTATTTTTCAGTCTATTTTCACACTCTTTATAATGAGTTTTAGGTTATGCAAATTTATAGCCAGATGTTCACTCTTGCTAGGGGCTCTCATGGGTTCCAGTATACGAAATCTTTTACAGAATTTCTATTTTGTATTAGAAAGAAATGCCGACCATAGATTCCCTCTTAATTATCTTCCATTGGTTCTTCTGGCATGTGTTTTGACGCTCACCACTGTGACAGCTGAGTGTAACACACATTCAGTTATTAAATCAGATCTACAGAGTTGTGAAATTTTGCAGGACAATTCTGAATACTGTCAAATACATACTACAGCCGAAATCTCTTTAAAGATTATCTCTTCGGAGACTTGCCTCTGGTTTGCAGACCAGAAAGACAATCATCTTTTTTCCCTGACGATCAAACTAGAGGAAGTTGTTTGTGCTTTTCAAACAGAACGACAATACTTTTCCTTCCCTGTGAAAGAAAAACAGTTATCACAAATCTCCTGTATTTTTAATAAGTATTGTGGGAGGGGTGTGCATTGTTCCAAAAGAAATTTCGGTCACGACGGTGCCAAGTTCGAATCCGAACCTCCAGAGAGCAGGGAGTTTCCTGGTTACTCGAGTTGCCAAGCTGGATCTTTAGGAGTGGGTTGTGCAGTTCTCACAAGAGCTTCTAGTAATTTCTATAGGATTTGGTACGAGCCGGACCTTCTCAATAGTTACGAAATTTCTAAAATTAGAAGCCACACTTCCCAATATAAAATTTCTGTCAAACACACGGAAAACAACACCATCACGAAGGTTCTACTTTCAGACACAGCCTTCACAAAAAATGGTATCAAAATTTCCATTCTAGGGGCTTACGATCAGCCACAACTCCATTTACAGGACATGCTAATACAACGAGTGGGCAGAGCTAGTGAAGCTTATTTGGCTTCAGCCAGTGAAAAAAATGTCCCCATGACCGGTACAGTCGGCGCGGTTCAAGCAAAAACCTCTTATACGAAAGACTTCATTTTTGCTTCAGATATGACTCAGTGCGATTTTTTTTAAAGATACACTTAGGTGTATTACGGCACCAGATGCCCTCGAAAACCTTAAAAAAACTAAAGAAAATGCATTGCCCTTACAACGAGGAGTCCATTTGTTCCACGTAGAGGAAAATCTGCTAAAGTCTACTCTCTTAATGTCGTCAGCGGTACGGATACAACTACATTTTTCACATTTCAAGATCGCTGTTAAGATTATTATTTATATCTGAATTTTGTCATGCTGTAACTCTCGAATTTTTGAACCGATTTAGATGGAATTTTTCATATACATAGCACATACTAATGTCTCGACCAAGTTCGTTGGCCAGCTTCATCCGCCATCTTGTTTCGAAATGGCGGTCATTGGAATTTTTGAATTTTTTTTATGTTTTCTAACATTGTATACTTATAGAAAATGTTACGTTTCACAAAATGCAAACTCTAATGTATAATTTTAAACAGAATGTTAGAAACATTAAAATATATTTTAAAGAGTCACACAGTGTAAGTTAACAACATAGGTCATTTTAAAGAGAAAGTTAGGAAACCTAAAAATTTCCAAACGTGTTCACAAAATTCAAATGGCCGCCATTTTGAAACAAGATGGCGGATGAAGCTGTCCAACGAACGCGGTCGAGTCATTAGTATGTACTATGCATATGAAAAATTTCATTCAAATCGGTTCAAAAATTCGTGAGTTACAGCATGATATATATATATATGTATATGGATATCTATATCTATCTATCTATCTCTCTATCGATATATATATATATATATATGTGTGTAGTATATATATAATTTTATTAATATTATTAATATTTATTGTTAATTTATTAAAATTAAAACACTCAATATGGTTAAATAAAATAAATGATTGATTTTTGTATTTTATTATTCTTTTCAATTAAGTGAATTATTATCTTAGTCAAAATACTTTTGAGCGCTACTGTAATAAAATGTGCAAGTTTTACTTACGTTAATAGCGTATTGTAATTTCACTGCAGTTCATTGTAGATATTTTAAGGATAGATTGATTCAGATAAATTAAAGAAATTTTTTGGAAAGTTAAAAGTTTTAAGGCCGTCTATTTTGCATAATTTATGAAATTTTCAATTTTGTGTATTTAATTTTTATTAAGGTAAATAATGTTAACTAAATGTTTACTGTATACAACGAAAAAAAAATACAATTTGTTCTAGTTTCAAGTTTCACTTTATAACTATTTAAATACAGTAAACAAAATCAATATTTACGTTTTAAAACAACAAATTTAAACAAACATAATTAAAAATATATTATTACATGAATTTTAAAAAATAAAGTAAAATCAATCGTAAATGTCTTGTTAGCCCCCGATATGCTATTTCTTTTAGCCAGCAGTGAAAGTGTCTTCTCTAAAATATTACGTTCCGTTGTATGAGCCAGCCGTAAAAAAGCAGATGTATATTTGTACGGTTAAATACTTTGCTGCAATTTTTTTAACTTCTAAGCATAGCGAATGTTTAATTTTTCTAGCGAGGTATTTGGAATAAAGAAAGTAGTTTAAAATGAAATTTGCTTGAAAACTGCATCTCGATTACTTTTGATATATTAAGATTGAGGTTGAGATTGAGTAATTATATCTTTTTGTAGTCATTTTCCCATAACAATAGAAAAAAAAAAATTAAAATACGTGCTATTTTAAAAACAATATAAATGAATGATTTCTGGCAAAACATGAAGGTATTATAAAATATATTTAAATTTAGGCCTCTATATTAATATTATAAACAAATGAAGGCATATGAATCATTAGATAACCGATTTTTGTGTCGAATTTCCCGAATGGCGACATCTCTTTTTTGGTTTTGTGTATTATTCAGCGATAGTGACGTTATATGCTTACTTTACTGTAGATGTTTTATAAGACTGTATCTTAAAGGAGGAATTCTTCAGCACGCGAATGACGTCATTTTAAATGAAATAAAAGCGTGTGTTTTAAGTCTTACAATGAAAACATGTTTCGTACTATCTATATTTATATACGTATGTATGACATGTTTTGAGAGGTTAAGGTGACTTAACGGGGCGTTGACGAGAGTAGATGGCAAGGAGCAGAACCCCCTAGTAAGTATAAAAATAAAACTAACTAAAGAAAGACGAAACTCATTTCCTCTAATGATTTTATTTCGTGCATATTAAAAACATTAAAAATCACTCTTTTCATTATATGTTTTGAAGGACCTTTAAAGTTATGCTTTTTTCCCCCTTGTTCATACTGGAGGTTAATTCCTATCATTCTTCGGCGCCAACACCTTGATGTGCAGACAGAATAATTATTCATCAGTGTTTGGATTTTGTTTCATATTTTTTTGTTTTAATCTTTTTTAATATAAAATATTGCTGTAGACTGGTAAGTTCCTCTAAGAGACTGTTTGTTATACTAGAGACAGAACTTTATGTGAAGAATGACATAATAATCATTCTCTTCGGTATTTCTGTCTATTTAATATATTACTTTTCAATAATCTTTAAGATACTGCATTAATTCTAAGAAACATTTCTCTAGTTTCATATCCTAACTTTTCATATTTAAGAAAACATTTTTCTTGGCAGAATGTAATTCAGTGGATAATAATAAAGAATAGATATATCCAAATGAGAAACTATTCAAGCTGAAAGGGAGAGATAAAAAAAAAATCAGTAAATTTGCAGTAGTAATTCTAAGAAATATTTTTTTAGATTCATACTGAAATAATTCAAATAATAATGAAAAAAAAAGAATATTACCTCCTTTTATTTTTTATTTCTGTGTGTTAGCGGAAATATAATATTAAGATACTGGTATACTTTGCGGAAGAAATACCTGAAATATTATAAGATAAGAATTAGCATAAATATATTTTATATATTAAAAAAATTGATAATAAAAATGTCTAATTTAGAGGTACAATTAACGCATTCCAGTGAAAACCAATGGTTTGAGTAGACATGCAGTAATATTTTTGTAGTTTATTATTAAGTCATCGTGTGATCTGAGAAATCATTGTGATTTTATGCTATTTGGAATATTGTGTTTTAAATAAATTAAATTAATCGGTTTATTGAAAATTTAGAGTTGACTGTTTTTGAACTATTTTTACAATTATTCTAATTTAAACAAATCATTATTAAGCTATTTAGCAAGTTTAAAAACTCGTCACATACTTTCATTATTCTCAAACAAATTTTTAAGATATTTTAGTTCAGAGAAATTTGACATAGGTTAATTCAAAAATGTATATGTTAAACTTTTTTCTGAAAACTACAGGAAAATTGTCACTTTTTTGAATTGAGGAAAGGCCAAATTTTGGTTACGCACAGGGAAATCAATGCAGTTTTTCCGTTTAAACATGTAATATTTTTGTATAATATGAAATGGGACTATTTGTTTATTATTATTTAGATATATTAAATTAAATTGCGTAACTTTCTTTACAAAATTATACTGTAAGTTTATAAAATCTAAAGAAATTCCTTCAAAATACTTTATTAGGTATAAAGAAAACATTGGAAAATTTATCATATCTCTATCGTTTTCTTTTCATTCACTTTTAACTCATAGTAGTAATTCTGAGAAATATTTTCTTTAGATTCATTATGAAATGTTTCAACATAAAGACAAATTATTTTACCTTATTTAACATTATAGAATTTGATATATTTTGCAATGAAATGCTGCTATACTATAAGGTAAGAATTTCCTTAAACATTTTTATATATATATAAATATACATATGTATAAATGAATGACATTTAACGTTTTCTGGTCCAAAGGTTTGCTTAGAATTTAATAATATGTAGACATGCGATTATATTTTTATTGTTTACTATTTGTATATTGTGCGTGTGTATATGACCGTTTATTGTGATGTTGTATTATTTCGTAACTTCTTCACATAATAATAATAATAATAATAATTTTACGCATTAATCGATTCAGTTAAAAATTCCAAGTTCAAACTTTTTGAAATTAATAATGTTTCGAATTTAAAAAAAATCCATATTAACCATCTCGCTGCGTAATTGTTTTATTAAAATAGCTTCAAAATAATTAAAATAGCTTCTTTTGCCACCGGTTTTTCAAAACAAAAATTTTTGTCTAATTTAATCGGGAAAATTCTCCGATTAAATAAGGCAAAATTTACAAAAAAAAAAAAAATAATAATTGGTGTGAATAATCAAAGAGAATTAATTAGACGGAAAAATGCATGATCGAGAAAATCTGGGGTTGCGCATGGAGAGGGTTAAGTTATTTTCTAATACAAATTACATGTTTCAAAGAAATTCTTGAGCAATTTCATTACAGTTTACTGACATATTTATTCACTCTACACACCCGCTTCGATTACAATTTTTGTTGGAATTTACGAGCAATTAACTTAATAACAACTCAGATCGAATTCATCCACCCTTCTACGCCAACACCTGGGAGTACGTCATTTATTGGATTTTTGTTCCTGACTTATTTTATTCTTCTTTAACATAAAGGAATCTTGTGGAATAAGTACTTAACTTAAATGACTCTAGCGGAGAAGTTGAAACTTGTTGAGAGATATACCACAACATCGGTTTTCATAAATATTTCTAACCATTTCCCGTATAATATTTCTTATTTCCATGCATATAACATACTGTAGTAATTATGTGAAACCTACATTATCTGGCCATTGATGATCGGACACTTTCAATTTTAGATATTTCGTTGAAAATTTAAAGATATATTTATCGGATATTTCTGGAACTTCGGGATTCTGAAGAATATGTTCGACTTCATGCGCCGGTTTATTCAGATAGACAATTATGGGCGCAACAAAAAATCAAAGAATAAAGAATAATGTTTGGGATCACCGTATTAAAAAAAAATGCACGGAATGATCTATTCCTTACGAATATATGGATATTGTATGATATATGTATTCATTTTAGAAGAATAGAATGCATATTCATGGAGATATATCGTTTTGTTTTAAAAGTTTAAAAATATTTTGCATGTTTTTTGTTTATATTAAGCAGGGTACTTTACCAAATTTAACGTCTGTTTCAGAAAATTTGACAAAATGTAATACAAATAATATGGCATAATTGGAATGTAAATACATTAAATATTTGATGAAATATGAGCAGTTGAATGAAACATTTATTATCTCCGCATGCGCCCACGATATTTTTTTTTTCATGATTTGATAGTCAAACTCTATGGAACAAATCATAAAAAAGCCAGAGAAATAGCGTGAATTTTAGAAACGTATCAGCCATTAATGAAAATATTAATTGTCGGAGCAAAACTCCGGATTCCCTGCAAAAATCACACTCTTGTGAACATCGTCCAAAATATTTGTCGCATCGACGCAAGAAATGAAATGGGCGTACGTAATGCCAAAATCTCGGAGCGTACTCAAAATCAAAAATATCCGTCAAACCTAACGGCCTGGAATGTCGGCTCAATCTTTTCCCATAGAGATAGCATTGTGATTGTTTTCATCTATTTATTTAAACAGCAAGGCCTTTTTTACCCGATTGCCAAGAAGTGTCATGTGTTTCACGCGCATCTGGGTATGTGGATTTTTTATGCCCTCGAAACATCTCAACGTCTGGATGGATTTTAATGAATGAGGTCTCTATCGATAAGTCTTAACCGTCCGATAGTTATAGGCTAGGTTTTGTTTTTATAAATTCAAAATGGCGGCCTTAAAATACAAAACGGCGGTAGAGATGAAAACAAATTTACGTACCCTATTCAGTGGCATATTATTGGATAGGTCTTTCAAAATTAAGACGATGTTTCATTGACTATTTTACAGTCAGAATCTCCGTTTAAATATTACACAACCTGGAAATTGTGTACGTTGGATCTCTACCTTTACTGTAACTCTAACCTCCATAATAGACTTCTATAGGCCTCATCAAATTAGTGTTTATAGATGGGAACTAATAATTAAACACAACTTAAAAGTCATCAATACAAGTAAATAAAAAAATAGGTAAGTAATATAAAAAATAGTTTCATATTGATGAGAAATAATTAATTAATTTGCTTTTTATGCAGTCGGTTTTTTTTTATTTTTTAAATTGAATATGTTTATTTACTCTTGTGCCATCAGCTTTCTACCGAACATATTTCAGTAATTATTTTTTTAATGAAAGCTGCGGATGTGCCCACACTGGCTAATTTAAAAAATTCGTATTTTTATTATTTAAATTTAATTTTAAAAGTTTATCATGAAATTTCTTCAAAATGGTCGCAATTAGATTACTACCACTGTTCCAGAAAAAATTCGGTTTCATTAATTGATAAAATCTTTTATGATGCCATTTTCTCATTACTATTAGAAATAACTTAAGAAAAAAGGTGAACTGAAAATGACGTCACGATTTAACAGAAAATTGCGCCACGCTTTAACAGAAAATGACGGCACGCTTTAAAAAACACACACTTCCCTTTATAAAGGTGTTACATTTCAATACTTTTTCATTCCACCGATACTGAATTTACACTGTAAAAAAAACCACTGTAGATTTGCCAGAACAAACTTGATCACAGTGAATATGCTGTATCTTTCTTTGGTTTCCTGATAATATTAACATGGAAAATACAGTAGTTGCGTAACATTAACAGCACAATGTACTGGCAATTTGGAAGCATTTTTTTACAGCACAAACTGTTGGCGTCCAAATTGCCAGCACATTGTGCTGTTAATTTTACACAACTGCTGTATTTTCCATGTTAATATAGTCAGGAAACCAAAGAAAGATACAGTACATTCACTGTGATCGAGTTTGTGAGCGAGATGAACAGTACTTCGTACTGTAAAAATGTCGTTTTTTTTTTTTTTTTTTTTTTTTTTTTTTTTTTTACAGTGTAAGACGCATGACAAAATGCTTCAGTGAAAAAGAAGTCATATTGAAAGAAAAAGTGCATTTTCTTTTAAAAAAAAAATATTTTACCACGAATATGTTTAAAAGACATAAATTTGAAGAATTTTTTTGTCATCGGTACTAAGATTAGAGTAGGAATGAGATTTCCGCGTTTTTGCGCACTTTATATTCTTAGAGAAAATGGTGTTCTGCTAAATCGCGAGAGTGTTCGGATTAAACGAAATACCATTTTCTCTAACAATAAACTTGTGCGCAAAAATGCGGAAATCTCATCCCTGGAATAGAGTCAAGAGTGCGAATGTTCTCGTATCAAGTTGTATCGGCTATAACTGACAAAAGCGACTGCAAATCTGTTAATATTATAATTTGAAATTTAACACTAGCATTACGGCGTTTTCCGTATACCTATAACTACGATCACCGGTCATTTTGACCGCTACTCTTGAATAAATGGAAAAGCGTATTTTTTGCTAGTATTATGTAAGTTAAATCTTGTAACTATACGACATGCTTTTTTAATAAGTAAACTATATAGTTAATAAGATAAAAAAAATGTAAACAAAAGCTAATTTAGCATAACAAAGAGTTAAAAAATAAAAAAACATTCAAGATTTTAAAAACTTCTTATAGTTTAACAAATTTAAATACAAATTGATTTTATTTAAAATTAAATAAATTTATTACTTACATTATTCGGTTTGACAGCATACACATATTACTGATTTCTTAATTTTACTTGTACAGGTTCCACAAACATATTTTCTACAGTTTTCACAAATATTCTGAGTTTTGTTGCCTTTACAAGTATTTATTTGGCATTGTTTACGTTTATGGGATGGAGTGTGACAACCCTCAATTCTCAACTCGTTAGAAGAAGAAAGCGTTGGTTTTTTTTTTTATGAAACGTACATTTTACTGAGCTCCTAAGCTGTATCTAAAATGAAATCACGGGGGCTGTAGTTTTTATATGCAGTCGTCTCTCTATAAATAATCCATGCATTTATAGCTGCAAAATCAAGAATGTTAAAAAATACTTGAACTGGCCAACGTCTGGATGAGGACTTCACAGAATATTTTCTGGCCATCTGGTCCAAAACATCAACTCCATATTTGGTCGCGTTGTAAAAATTTACAACTTCAGGTTTTTGTTTTTCATTAGATGAAATTACCAATGTTGAGTGTAAACTACACAGGAGCAAGACGTTTTTGTTCTTCTTTCTTTGATAAGACGTAAGCGTTATATTTTTATGCTTAGCAATCTTACTAGAATACAGCACATCTCTTGTTTTCTTGAAAAAATTAGATACTTCTCTTTTTGAACGATTTATTGTACCAACACAGCTTAATCCTGCGTCTCTCATTTCTTTTACTGAATTGAGTGATGTAAAGAAATTGTCCGTTGTCAGGTTTCTTCCAGCTTTGTAGTAAGGTTCAATCAAGCGGAAAGCTGCATGTTCGCCAACCGTTCTATCATAGTGTCTGGTTTCATCCTTACCTAAATACGGAAATCCATTCAGTAAATATTTTGAATGCACATCAGTAGCAAGTCAAAACTTAATGCCAAATTTGTCCGGCTTTTTAGGCATATACTGAATAAATCGACATCGTGTCTTCATGGGAAACAATATTTCATCCACTACAATATTTTCCCCCGGTTTATAATTCATCAAGCAATTTTCGATAAATGTATTCCAAATATATGAAATAAGGGCAAATGGATCAGTTTGCAACCTTTGGGATCTAGTTGACTTCATGTCGAAGCGCAAATACTTCATAATTGCCAAGAACCTATCCCTGGACATTGTCTGAGCGAAGAATTTCGGACCCAAGGATTTTGACCACAAACTTAAAATAGAAAGACCTTTTGCAGCCAAAGGTCCTCGAGCATACAGCAGTGATATGAAAGCGTCTAACTCATTGAGTGACAAAGACCAATTTGGATTTTGGGATTTTTTACAAGCCTCTTCTTCAGTGCACTGTTGAATATGACACAATATTTTTTCGTTGATAAACAATCTCCATGCACTACTTGCACTGCCATCAACTATTTTTCTTTTTGCATGCGACGTTGACCCAAACACTTCTCGTAAGACATTCTGATGGGGAGGCCTCCCTGTAACATTTGTCGAAATGTTTCCTATTTTCCAAATTGAACCATTATTTGCTGTTTCTTCATCTTTTTTGTTTTCCTCGCATTGGGTACTTCTAAGCTGTTTTCTAGTTCTGTTTGGTGGGTCTTGACTACTTTCATGATCTTGACTGTTACCACTGATTTCATTTCTAGAATCTGTACTAGCAGCAGGCAAAGGAATATTTTCTGGATCTAAATTATCATTTTCATTTGGTCTTTCGTGAAAAGACTCTTCATCAGATGAATCATATTCACTTGTTCCTGAAGGTACAATCCAGTCTTCGTCAGATAACCTGGATATAGTTTCGATAATAAATTTTTCATCAGGTTCAATATCTGAACCAGAATTATCATCGGAAATAGTTTCAAAAATTTTTAGCGTATCTTCTTTTGTTAGATATTTTCTACCAACACTTCTACACGTCATCACAAGAAGCAAATAAAATAAGCAAGTCTGAACACTGACATTCACTGAAACGAAATGCAGCTCAAAATATTTGTATCCGTTGAAAAATAATATTTCTTACACAAAAGAAATGCGCAGTCAGAAGGCGCGCTGCCATTCTAAACAGATGTCAAACAGGTGTTTTTCCTCTCCCTCCCCTTTTCTCGCTTCCCACCTAACAAATGATGCTTTGAAATACACAAAGCAATATTCCCCTCACCACAGATGCACCTGCTTATCTATTAGAATAGCGGGAACAGCTATGAATGTGAAGAAAATAACTTGACATGTGTAATTTTCTAGATACGGTCAAAATGAACGGTAGCCGTAATTGTAGGTATACATACTAATATTTTTGAAAATAATTATTTAAATTGAACGAAAAAGATTTTATGTAATATTCTTGCGTTTTTAGGAAAAGTCAAAAAATATTCAGACTATAAACAGGAAATTAAAAAAGTTATGATACGTTAAATTGGATTTACGGTCAAAATGACCGCTGCCGTAATTCTAGTGTTAACTGTATTTGACAGGCAAACTTAACCATTTGATAGCGGTCCCAATTACAGAACGTTACACAATTTTCCCCTCATAAGTGAATGTGGTGCCTGTTCCATTTTAAAGGCGTGTAAAGTGTTAAATGCGTGTGCATTCTGAAGATAATGAGATAAACTTTTTTTTTTTTTTTTTTTTTTTTTTTTTTTTTTTAATATTTACTTGAAAAAACGGAAATATGTAGATTATAAAATAAAAGAAATCTTGTTTTGGGTGAAAAAGGTAGTTTTTCTATTTCTTGGTTTCAAGATTTTCTGGATTAGCTATTACTTAGCTTATTTTACTGGAAAACACGAAGCTAAAATGTGAAGAACCCGATTATAGAATATTTACCATTACTAAATATAAATAGCAATTTTGCCAAATTAGTCACCCACAGCCAAATTAGTTTCATTTATGGAGACATATTTTTGGTCCAAAAATTTAACAATATTTTGCCAAATGTTGCTAAGCTTGCCGAGATTTTGAAATGCGCGTATACACTGAAAAAAAAAAAAAAAGACGACCAGTTTTCCTGTGGGAATCTAAAAAATAGTTGCCCTTATCGTACCGGAAAAATTTTCCGACACTGCTCGGAATAAAATCCGTAAAATTTCGTTTCATTGACCCTTTTTTTTAAGGATCTTATTCCGTTCTGGGTCGGAAAATTTTCCGGTACAATAAGGGCAACTATTTTTCCGATTCCTACAGGAAAACTGGTCGGATTTTTTTTTTTTACAGTGTATGAGTATACAGTTTTATGATTATTATTGGGAAAATGGTTACAACAATCAGAAATTATTTGCGAAAAATCCCGTTCATTAAAACTTAAGTTAATCTTCGAATTTTTTTATCTATTTCCTAGATTTTGAGTACATTTTAATTTTGTAAATATTTTTATATGTGCAAAGTTATATACAGAAGTTGGGAAAATGCCAGTGAAAAAAATCAATTAAGATGAAAAAAGTTATTCAGCGTAATTCTATGAGGAGAAGTCTCATTACAATAAGCCATCTTACTTCCGAATACTTGCAGAGTGACGATACAGCAACTCAGATGAATAAATCTATATGTTTAATAGAGCCTATGTGTACTTGTAAACGTGTTATAGCACTCCCCTGATACAATATTATATAATTATGGGCTGTGCTAGACATGAAAGTCTTTAAATTGACTTTGAAGTTTTCTGCCGCTAACTCGATGGATCCAGTTCCAGTTTTTGATTGTTCTAATGATCTGAGCAACATCCAACAAATGGTAATCACTCAAATACATCCGGTGATTTTGTTTTTACCGTATACTCTCTTATCCAATGGTTTCTCTTTACCTTCAACATTTCTGATTATTGTGAAGAAAAACAAATTTTAATACATCAAAAGCATGGTAATCCCGACATCAGATTCACATATGAGCAGCAAAAGATAGTTGAGTTATGCACAGAACAGCTTTTATCTTTGCAAACAAAAGTTACAAAGTTTCCCTAAGTCTACATTTATTATTGGAAAAGCAGGTACTGAAAAAATTACGGTAATCAAAGAAATTCGTAAAAGAGTCAATGTGTAGTTGGGATCAGAAGCTATCAGGCTTTGGCACTAAACACGTTCTACTGGAATTATTATTTAAGGTAAAGTAATTCACTCAGAACTAAAAGTACCAAGGTGTTTTAAATGGTTCGCTGATTTAGGAAGTCAGGCAGCAAGAAATCTACCGCTCAGCACGGATCCAATGTCATTTCTCATTATTGGTGAATTTTCAATGGTCGCAGTCGTCTGATATCTTACCTTGAATGAAGATGTTCGAAAATAAAACAGATAGCATGCAGCCTTTCAGAGGCTTATTTGTTTAAATCCTTGTGCAGTTACAACCTGTAAAAGACATTCTTTTATATAACAGACATTCTATAAAAGAAAGTTTGGCTTTTCGCGGACAAATAACGCTTTGGTCTTGCGAAAAATGTTTCATTAACAAAATTAAAGAGAAAAAATCGGCGATCAGCAAAGACAGATTCGAAAGACACTTAATTCACTTTCCGTGGATACCAGGCTTTCAGACGACCAATCATCCCTTATCCAACAGCCCAAAGCTATGTTTTTTCTAGTTGAACTTGAATGATTTCACGATTCCATATGCCTTTTGTCCAAAAACAAGCAAGCTAAAAAACATAATCAATTAATACTCCTTAAACCAAAATGACCAATGATAATGTTTTGCAGAACCACAATTATTAAATAGCAAGATAGAGTGAAGATGATCATGCGTCTGGTCTTCAGAGTGGAGTTTTCTTTTCCGTTGGTTGCAGAATTGTGCTACGTATCAATATCTAGACGGAGTGCGGATTGGCAAACACTGCACTAGATATGGTAAAAGATATTATCAATGACGCCGGAATTCAGCCTCCAGGATTGCCACAGGCTGTAAAGGTTCATTTTAGTGATTACCATGGTTATTTCTAACTGAAAAACTTTTCCTTATCGAACCTATTTGTACATTTTGGGAAGAAGAAAATGCCTCATGGGTTCACGAAGTCAGTTTCCTTTAATAGTTGCATGTCCTGCCACCATTCACAAATCCAAGAGTTTGACTTTGTCAAAAACCGCTGTGGACATTGATCCTAAAAAAATTGCCACATAAAGCAACTTATGTCCTTTTTAGTATGGTTTGTCGTTTAGAGGAAGTTCTAATTGATGTGCGTTTCGCAAGGCATTGGCACGACCAAATTAAAAATCTTGGGAGAACTTGCTGACAGATTAGCATTTCAGCACTACCGAAAGCTACTGACAACAAGATTACACACTTGAAAATAAAAATTCGAAGGCTGTCATTTCAAACTTACTTTATAGTATTAAACAGTAAACATGAAAGTAAAGAATTTTTTTTAAATTATCTTTTAAGTTTATGCGACTCCATGCTCCGACATTTTGGCCTGACGGATGCTAGTTAAATGAACCTCTGAATGAATTTAATTAAATATAACACATATAAATTTTATTTCTATTATAATTATGAATTTTATAGTATAATCCCATATTAATAGATTGATATTGAATTTTTTTCTGAGAAAGTCAACATTTCTTTGTTATTAATTATGGCTCGTACAATTGGAGAGATTATAATAGAATTTGGTTTGGTCGGATTTCGGATTTTTTTAGAACTTCCTTCCAAAAAGGGAGACGCTTTAAGGCGACGGTGGACGCTAATTATTTTTCTTATTTAATTTCCATCACTGATACATGAAATTTTGTGGAAATTTACATTTCACCATAAGTAAATAGAACACCTTAAAAAATTTCCAATCATATTAAAATTTTAAGATTAAAAAAATAAAATAAAATAAACGGAATTTTAAAATGCTCCATGCGTCTTTTGAGATATTTCCTCAATTTTACATTTTAATCCTTTAAACTCTACTAGAAAGCTGTAAGCATTATAGATATTTAGGTGTAGACCTTAATAGAGAAGGAAGAGACTCACAGGGAATTAAATACAAAATTTTTCAGGGGAGAAAGGCTGTAAAACTATTAAATTCTATTTCAAATGAAAATCAAATTTCAAAGTGAGCATCAAAAAGCATTTGAAATATTGTATGCAAGGTGAATGTTTCTCTCTGGAATAATTTCCATGTATTAATATTAAATTCTATTTGGTGGAGTAAGGATAGATCTCTAGGAAAAGAAAGTATAATATATACAACTCTATTGTAAAGAGCATATTGTTATATGGAGCAGAAGGATGGAGAATTATGGTGACAGAATGAAAGAAATTAGCGGCAGTAGAAAAGGACGCCTTAAGTAGATCATGCAGGATATCAAGAATAGAAAAAATAAGAAATGACAGAATCAAGGGAATGACAAAAATAAAGGGAAGCATATTAGATGATATCCAAAAAAGCAATTAATCTGGTATGGTCATGTCAAAAGAATGAATGAGTAAAGACTACCCAAAATAACATTCAATTATGAAACAAACAAAACAAGGAAACGGGGAAGACTACGAAAGTACTGGATGGATGATATTTATAAGGCAATGAGGGATAGAGGTCTGGAAGAGGAATGGACCCTTGACCGGAAGAAATTGAATAAGACTCTTGTAGATAATTCGGATGGCGGCATCTGACGCCATAAGCCGAGTTTAAATATAAAAACTCTACTACAAACAATTCTGTTTATCAATTTTTTAATTCCTTGGATAGTTAATTTTTTAGAGAACTTTTTTTCGTTCATTCCATATCAATTTTTATAAAAAAAATTTGGCTTTCAATAAGTTAAAAATCAAATTTAATTATCTTAATGAAGCCGAGTTTCAAAATGCATACGCAGATTTTTTTTGAGAGGCAATATCAGGATTATATCTTAACAATTTCATGATTTTTTTAATAAAAGAAGTAAGAAGCCTGGAGCATTTCAAAAATTTAAAAACTTTGAAATATCAGTCTTGAGAAAACACATTTATAGTATGTGAAAGGAACGAAAAACTACTAGCGTACAAAATTAAAACGCTTCTAACTTTGCGAAGAATCGTCACATCTGCATGCGTTTTTTCGCAAATCACTCAGAACAAACTGGAGAATAATAATATGTACACAGACAATTTTTGTTTCGATTTTTGCTCGAATAAAGATCTACGGCACACTTAAATTAATATATGTTCTAATCTGAATCCGAAAATGCAGATTATTTCTTGTCAGTAAGCAGTTTCTGACATACAAGTAATATAACATCCACTTATCTCAATTTTTCCAGCATTGTGCAAAAGGTTTAAAGTAAGAAAAATTAGTCTTATACTAGAAATATCAATTCTGTTGCTCTGAGGTAAATATAAGCATAGAATGAAAGATAAAAAATACGTAAAAAACCTTTTTGATAATGGTTTTACATCTTTACCATGGGAAAATCTTCATGATCATTCTTAGCCATCAGAGCGGTTAAAACATTTCATTTATTGCAAATTATTTTATTGCTTACATTACAAAAAAAAAAAAAAAAAAGAATTAAAACAACGTTCGTACAAAATCAGTCGGTGTGTGAAAAATAAAGTAATAGGACCGTAGTTGCAACACCTCTTAGCAATATTCAGAAATAAAAAAATAAGAAATAAAAAATAAAAAAAGGCGTAATAAAACGCGACGTGTATGTATTTGCGAATTTACTTTAAAAAATTAAAATTTTCCCTTCATCGCAATCTAAGCGACGAACAAAAAGGCACGGCCAAGAAAGCCGAACGTATGATATGTGACGCCGATCAAGGATCGTTTAAGGTAGAGATATACAGCAATAAAAATTGCCCCAAAAACATAACACTTCTATAACCTTAAACTTAACACCCCCCCCCCCCAGAAAAAAAATAATAAAAATGTAATTTAATAGATTACAACGACCATTAGGGATTTTTTTTTTCGCAAAGATCAGACTTCAGACAACAAAGTTTTCATCGATTAACTCTCCAGGTTCCGTTTCAAGAAGAAAAACAGTTTACAAATCGAAAGCAGTTCCACCGAATCATCCACAGATTGCGACAAATTACCTACGTTGAGCTCACATTTTCGCGGTTAGAATCAACCGATTGTAAAACGCCGTGGCTAGTGGATTGGAGCACCTCGAGATATGGCCTATTACTATCAATCGATTAAACACTAGATTGTTTCCTTTTTCGCGTTCGTTTTTTATTCTGTAATCGATTTTCATGGGCTACATAACCAGTTGAAAACCTCGATTTTCATGGCCTACATAATGAGTTGAAGATCTCGATTTTTGATTTGCAAGATGATTTTCATTTCGGCGTCGCTCTTTGGCTTTGGTTTTTTCCATATCTGATAACACTGATAAATAAGGTTTCTGTTTCTAACTAAGTATGTGGTGACTTTTATATTTTAGGTGGTGCTGTGAAAGAATATGCTATTAAAAAGTTTCCATCACCCACAGATTTTTAAAAAATTCAAAATCTTGAAAATCTGAATTTTGTAGTATTTATTCAACACATATACCTTATGAAATTTATAATTTGATATTTTAGCAATGACAAACTTTTAAATAAACACCTTTAAAGCTTAAAATTAATATTTAAAACACTGAAAATATGCATTGTTTATAAAGTTTCAGAAAAATGTTGAAGAAATTTTGTAAAAATAAATGATATTAATAAGAAATTTCATACTTTATGTAGCGGTAAATGACTTATCGGTGGATGCTCTCTTATAAGCACAATCACTAGCTTCCCTAATAAGGTTACAACAGTAATCTCCGAGCATATTTGGGGTCCACCTGACTTGATATCGGGTTTCCATTGCGGAAATATCCTGGTGGAAGCGCTCTCCATGCCCGTCGCTCACAGCTCTCATATTTTCGAAGGGGAAATTTTGATGATATGCTAAAAAGTGAACTCTCAACGACACTGAACATCCTAAATCTTTGTAACTTTTTAACATGTCTTTAATTAATGTTTCATAGTTAGGACTTCGATGATTTCCTAAGAAATGTGTCACAACATTTTTAAAACCGATCCATGCTGCTTTTTCTAAATCACTTAATGTATCCTCAAAATTTTTGTCCTTCATGTCTAATTTGTGGGCCAACAAAAATACCCTCCTTAATTTTTGCATAGCTTAGCGATGGAAATTGTTCTTCCAGATATTGAAATCCACGACCTTCTTTTTTCATAGCTTTAACGAAATTCTTCATTAATCCCAACTTTATGTGTAAAGGTGGAAGAAGAACTTTCTTTTTACCGAGTAGAGGAACGTTTTGAATATTTTTTTTCACCTGCAATATATTGTTTGCGCTCTGGCCACTTCTTTTTGATATAATGCTCATGCTTTGCTCTGCTATCCCACTCGCATAGGAAATAGCAATATTTTGTATAACCTTGTTGCATGCCAATAAGAAACGCAATTACTTTAATCCGCATATATATTCCAATCATGATGTGAGTAATCAATTTCATGAAGCAGTATCTTTATATTTTCATAAGACTCTTTCATTATGCAAGAATATGCTATTGGAACAGACGGCAGGACATTTCCATTATGAAGAAGCACAGCCTTCAAGCTGGTTTTCGAACCATCGATGAACAATCGCCATTGTTCCGAGTTATATTGACAATTTAAAGCAGACATTAAACCACTTATATCATTACAATAGCATAAATCACCTTTTCTTGAAAAAAAAAAAATGTCGAATATTTCTTATGTCGATCTCAATAAATAGATATTTTTGTATTGTTTTTCAGGAGATACCAACCTTGCAATCTTGATCCAAGTGATTCTGAGTTTTTCTTTGATAAATTTAAGTCTCTCATAAGATCATTTAATTATTTTTGAGTAATTAGGCGTGGTTCTTCATTTATGCCAGGAGAATAGTTTATATCCGATGTAGAGGAAGTTTCAGATTCATTTATTTCCATTTCTACTGCTGCATCGCCATATGTAAAATTCTCTGGAGGTTTCGGTATTGGTAAATTATCATTATGTAATACTGGTCGCATTGCTGAATCTAAGTTCGGGTACTTAATTTTATATTTACTTCTTGCAGAGAAACCTTTAATTTTTGTAATACAAAAGTAGCAGTCAGTTATATGATCCATCGGCTCGCGCCATATCATGGGTATAGGAAAGGGCATACTCTTTCTTGTACCTTTCATCCACGCCCAAAGGTTTGTAGCACATCGTGTACAACAAGAATGAGGTGCCCATTTCTTATCTTGTTCACCTACATTACATCCAAAGTACATGTGATAGGAAGTCTTTATTAGCGGCGTGAAAGCGCATCGATTCTTTTTCAAAGTTAAATCTCCGCACACATAGCAAAAAAGAATCGGGTTCATTAACGCATCCTCTAGACATTTTTCACATATTTTAGAGGAAAACAGGATAATTATAATCAAAATTTAAGTAAAAAGCCTTACAGAACAAAGAAATAGCAGTACACTCGCCCGAAAGATAAGCTTCAACTGTCACGGATTTGCGTTAAAGCCAAATACTGTGGGGGTGGCTAGCGCTGTCTGTTCAAGGTCGCTAACATAAAATTTATTAGGGGGACATTTGTTTCTACTTTCTTTCTGTATCTTCTATCGTTGTAATAAGAAAATATAATGTTTGTGTGAACCAAACGCATTAAGAGAACAATGTATTATAATTATAATTCCTATACGATGCCTACATACTCCGAAACGTATAAATGAAATTCCTCAAAATTGGAGGGTGATAGAAAATTTTTACAAACATATTCTTTTTCAGCAGCTTGAAATCTATAAGAAACACCCAATGTATATAGAGAAAGAGAAAATTCGTTAAAATTTGTTTATCAGTGAATTTGCGCCTACCCATTTTGTAACTTTTTCAATTTTGAACGATTTTATGCCTTTCGATTGCCTATTCAAACAATTTTTAACGATTTTATGCCTTTCTATTATGTGTTGAAATAAAAATACTTCTAAAAGTACCGATCATCGTTGAATTTCGTTAAAAAAAAAAATAAAATGCGAGCATCATTTGGCCCCATCCTCGACCGAAATCAACAACCATTTCCAAATGGTTAATAATAGTCGGTAAATTTAAAGAAACCAAATTTCACAAATTCTGATGAATTGAGTAGATAGTAATATTGCGTAAATATGCGAATATTGTAGTTCTATTGTTACATTATTAACACGTTCATGCCGGCGCGGTGGGTCACACTCGACTGTCTCAAAGTTGTCAAGTCTCCGGCTTTTTAGACACCACTGTTATTTTAGAGAAAATGTCGTTATTTAAATCGCCCAGTTGTTCTAATTAAATAAAACAACATTTTTGGTATTAAATTACTAGTGTCCAAAAAAACCGAAGACTTGGCAGCTCTGAGACAGTCGAGTGTGACCTAAAGCGCCGGCGTGAAGGTGTGAAGACAGTGTGTGAAACTATGTGGGAGTTTATTGTTTTTTTTAGTTATATCGATTTTTTTTATGTACGTTGTTGATTAAGCATTATTTAGATAAAATAATAAAAACTGTATTTATAAATGTTCAAATTTAGAGAAATCAATTTTAATGTTTCACATAATAAATTACTTATACTATTTGAGAAAAAGTTTTGATATATTTTTGTGTATATTTACGCGCATGTAAAATATTCATGCTACCTTACGTTTCATATTTGTATAAATGTATAATATTTTCCTTTAATACTATCCGAGATTAAATCCCTTAATTATTTGACGCAAATAGAAAGATTAGTTAGATATCATTGGTTGAACTTTCTTTTAGTTTTGTGTCTTTCAAAATAAAAAGACGCCAATGACTGGTTAATTTCCAAATTAATTATTCTTGAATTCAAGAGTTGAAACGTGTAAAGACATATAAGACATAATCATTGTTAGACAATATTTTATTATGTTAGTGGTATATTTGTTTATATTTAGAATCATCTATAATCGCTGAAGAAATTATAAAAATATGTTTTAATTGATGTCATTACATTTTATTTTTATATTTCAGACTATTACTTAAGAAACGATTATAAAATTGTGGAATCAACAGCTATAAAAGAGAAGATGATATTATGAAATTTTCTTGTGCTTATTTTAATGTTAAATCAATTAATATAAACGGTATTTATATTGGTTGTAAATCAAACGTGATACCTTAATTTTAATTTCCTAAATTACAAAATTTTGAAAGCTTTATATATTTCAAATGTGTAAATATTTATTTAATATTTAAGTGTTTATACTCATTCAATGCCATGATAAGTGTTTTCTGGTATTATTTTACGAAATGCGAAGTGTTTATAAAAACAACTTTTCACAAAAATATTACAGGTATATTAATATAAGGAACTGTATAGAATGTTTACGCATTTAAACAAGTAAGTAAAAATCATGCGTAAAGCATAGATTATGAAAGACTTTCCAACACATTCAGATAATGTAACAAAACTGCACTGTTTAAAAAATTAAAATATCACGTCTAATTCAAGCATATGGAAACGCATAATACATTTCAAAACCCAATTTCAGCTGTTCCCATCCACAATTGGCAAATTATGCGAATTTTTTCAGCAGCCCTGTATATAATTTACAGATTTGAATTAAATAGCAACATGCAAGCTAAAATTTAGTTCATTTCAGAGATACATACATTTTATTGAAAATTTACCTTCAGCAATTTCCTCTAATAAGGAGAACGGCACGTGAATACTTTTGTGCAGCCCTGTATTTGAGGTATGAAATTTATATATAACGAACAAGATGCAAAAAATTAATTAAATTTAAAAGCGCATACCGAATTTTAAATCGTGCATTCCAGCAATTATTACTCAAAAAACAGTACTGTATTGTAACCGATTTATTTTGTGTGTCCCTGTAAATGAATAAAAAATGATATGAATGTCTAGTTCTAACGTGATCGTAGTGATATTCAGTGATTTACATTAGTTTCAATACATCTAAAATAGCATAATGTCATTAAAATATTCTACAAACGATTTTAGGTAGATTTCGTAAGAAATACTACCTATTGCAGTCGTTACCATGGTGCGACTTTTGAAAAATTCCTTCATAACTTTTCATTATATGACCCCAGGAACTCAAAACCACCCCCACCTAAAAAGTTTATATATATATATATATATATATATATATGTATGTATGTATGTACTAAATTTTGTCCGCACGTTAAAAGTCGCAATGATGCACGGATCGTCTTCAAACTCGCCAACAACTTTGAGATGGTTAATATCTCGGCGGGGATTGAAAATGGGCCAAATCGGCCCAAGGGGATGGAAATGGGGAGGGCTCAAAAATTTGAATACCGTCTTAACATGATTCTGATAAAACCAGCTCTTACACAACAATGACAGGAAAAAATAAATATTTTCTTTATAGCAGTTGCCAACAATTAAAAAAAATGCAATAAAATTTTCACCACAACAATTGCTTTTCTATTGCAAGATTTCACGTGGAATATTAAATTAAATAAATAGTTTGACGAATTGAAAACAAATTGAATATTACGTCATAAGTTTTCTAAAGCAAGATTTCCGCATGAAAACTCAAAATGAAATAAATAGTTTGAAGAATTAAAAAAATATATATATATTGCGTCATAATGGACCTCAGCAGGTGAATAGAGAACGTCATGTGAGTTTGAAGAAACGTATTAAAACAGGATAAAAAGCCAATTATGGAAATATTAACATATTTTAACACTTTGAGGTTATCTGAATTTGCTTTAGAGATTTTTAAACCAATTCGATGGTTCATGCATGTGTGTATTCGTATATATTAGAATTTTCACAAAATGTTTAGCTCCCTAGAGCTCATTCTTAGTGAAGGAACTGGGTTTATCTCTAATCTTGATTTAAGTTTTGTTGGTGAATTTAGTACTTAACTTCGAAATCTACCTCCGCCTGTAGGCCCGAGCCGGCAGGGATTTTTTTCCAATATACCATACGTAATGGAATACTTTTGAGTGCACCTGTAAATGAACGATTAATCCTACATACTTCATATACAATACCAAACATGCTCTGGTGACCCGAAATAACCTTTATCAATTTCATGAGAATCCGAGTATATTTACGGGAGTTAGAGCGAGAACAGACGGACAGACATACCGAATGCATAAACACTTTTAAATTTTGTTGGAAAGTGTTAAAAATGTTTGTTTGACGCACGATGAGTCAGATCTATTCGAAAAGTGAGAGTAAAATTCTCAACAACGTAACTCATCTTAGACTTATAGTTTGAAAAAATACCTAAAATTTTTCCTGTACTTGCGATATTTTTTGCGTAATTATGCAGTAATAATAACTTTTTTTTTTTTCTTTTTTTTTTTTTTAACCATTTGGGAAAATGGTTATTGTCCTCGGTCAGGATAGGAAATCAAAAACATATCGGAAGAGTTTTATTAGTTGAATCCCGCATTTTATGTCGTTTTCTAATTTGTTTATACAGTAATTTGTATTTTCCCTTTACTTTAAACAGAGATGGATACTTCTGTTGCCACTATGACAAAAAAGTAATAAAAAGTACAAAAAAAAATTAATAACTCAGAAACAAATTGAGATACAGCTTTCAAACAAATTGGATTTAAAAGTAAATTTTTTTCTCTATACGACGGTTAGTCCAGGGGAAATGTACATTTTACCTTGCAAAAAGGTCGGGGAGACGATTATTTTTTTTTTATAAATTGTTTATAATGATGCCAACATGGGAAAACCAAGTTTTCTAACAAAAATTCTTAAGGTTAAATTTTCTGTGGCCGAAAAACAACAAAATTTTGGGATATTTGTTTGATTTTTTTTGGAAATATCTTGACACTCGTTGCCGCAGCATATTATTTGTCAATCACAATGTTAAAGAAGATAAAATTCTCTACAACTTTCGTACTTACAACTGTTTTATACACACAATAGCAAGCGCAGTACACTGTTTCAAAAATGGGACAAATTTTTCAATTTTCTTAAAAACCGTGAAAAGCGTAGTTTTGCCTCGATTATTCAAATGTTCCCCGCGGATTTAATTGTGTATGTCGACTTCTAAAAATTGGTAGCAGTAAATTATCTATTATTTGCACACTCACGTCTATATTTTCATCTCAACAGACATTTTATATTCAATAAATTTATATAATTTTAAATTTTCATATTTAGACAGTAACTTTAAGTGTATACAATGTTAACTTCAAAGCATTGTTTAAAAGAATTTTCAATATATAGTAACTTATTGGCATGGCAGTTTCAATTAAAAAAGATTTCTTGCTTAATTTTAATAATTTTTATAATTTTAATAATTTTAATAATGCATACATATTTTCCCAGGTTTCAATGGAATAGGTGGGTCATTTTCAAAATCTGTCCTTGTTTTGGAATAACAAAACTATTTAGAAATTAGAAATTTAGAAATAATCAGAAAGTTTTAATTGTTTGTAAATAAATACCTTGCCTCATAAACATTACTATACAAGCATCAGCAGCTACCAAATTACTAATTTAACATTTTAAAATTAATTTTTAAATTTTAATGCATTTGGTATAATGACATAAGTGAGCACGGTAATGACAAATTAAGCAAAATATTTTTATTTTTCCCCAGGCATAAATTGCAGCCGTTATATCTTATGGCCCATACAATGATTTTCTATTTCTCATATAATAAAAGCAGATTAAAAAATGGAAGTTCATTCAATTATCAATTAGAATTGGGTACGGTAATGACTTACAAAAGAATACTCACAAACATTCAAAGTCTTTGCTTGTTTTATTGAAACTGTAAAACTATTTACTCTATCTATAAAACTATTTATTAGGTGAATATCACATAAACCTGATAACAAGTTGACTTTTAAGGAGTACTTTTGCCTTGATAAAAAGGCATGTGCTGTCCTCTAAAAAAAATCCAGAGGAACTTTTTGTCAGAAGAATGGCAGTGACACTCTTTCTTGGGACACGGTTTAAAAAAATTATTAAGAATTATAGATAAGTTCAATTAATGAAAATAAATATTTTTTAATTAGTATCATCTTAATAAATAACTAGTTGGATGTGCCAATCCCAAAGCTTTCTTCCATCTTATACATATTAATATTATAAAAAGTAGTTACACGTCTTAATACTTCAATATTATTAGTTCAAAGCTATACCAACTTTCATTTTCTTCTTAAATTACTGCTTCATTCTATTAAACGGACTAAAAACGAGTTAATCTATATCATGATATTTGTTAAAATTAATAGTTTTTCATTATTCTGTTGTTATCAACTGTTTGTGAATAGCCGGCTTAGCAGGAAGAGAGTTCCCGCCGCTGCGCGAGCTACCGATGGAAAATAGAACTACGAAAAATCAAGAAAATTATACAAAAATCGCTATCACAGAGCCCCTTTACCGCGCAATATTTCCAAATTCAAGGAGGACCTGTTGGCCATATCCAAAATTATGCACAAAAAATTTGGTTCAATTGTATGCAAGATTTTATACACTTTTCAATTGTACAATAAAGAAAATGGCACAAACATCGCTATTATAGCGCCCCCCTTCCGGCAGATTTTTTTCAAATTCAGGGAGGACTTGCTTGCCCTAGCAAGAAACATACTCAAAATATTTGTTTCAATTCTATGCATAACTTCATACACTTATTGATGGTACAGTAATAAAAATGGCGCAGATACCGCGATTATAGCGCCCCCTTCTGGCGGAATTTTTTCAAGTTCAGGGAGGACTTACCGACCATAGCCTTACATATACACAAAAAATTTGGTTCAATTCTATGCATAATTTTATACAGTTTCCGACGGTACAATAATGAAAATGGCACAGACATTGCTATTACAGCGCCCACTTCCGGCATATTTTTTTTCAAATTCAGGGAGAACTTGCTTGCTACAGCTAGAAACATGTACAAAAAATTTGGTTCAATTATATGCACAACTTCATACACTTTTCGATGGTACAATAATGAAAATCGTACAGACATCGCAATTAAAGCGCCCCTTCCGGGGGAATTTTTCCAAATTCAAGGAAGACCTTCGTGCCATGACCAAAAACAAACACAAAAAAATTGGTTCAGTTCTATGCATAACTTCATACACTTTTCGATTGCACAATATTCAAAATGGCCCAAAAATGGCACAAAAATCGCTATTACGCGACCTCTACCGGCGAATTTTTTCCAAATTCAGGGAGGATCTGTTTGCCATAGCCAAAAACTTAAAATAAAAATTTGGTTGAATTCTATGCATAACGTCATACAATTTTTGATGGTACATTTGCGACAGACAGACGGACACGGACACATGGACAGACAGACATTTTCTATAAACATGTTTTTTTGGGAACTCTGGCCCCTAAAACGTATAAATCCGTCGAAAACCGGAAGTCGAAAAAAAATTTCGATTACAATACTTTCTTCTATTGAAGATAGAAGAAAGTAAAAATGTATAAAAAAAATTATAACCATCTGTTTTAAATAGAACTTTGTCAAATCTTTACCTAATAAATTGCTTGTTGGGACAACCTACGGTAATGACATTTTGACTACAAAAGAATATATTTCTTATTTTAATTTTTTTTATAAATAATAATATATCTGAAAATTATCATTAAACTAGTTGGATGTGCCAATCCCAAAACTTTCTTCTATCTTATACATCTTAATATTTCAACAAGATAAAGTAAAAAAACTAAAACCCAACTACGACAAAAAACTACGCTGAAAAAGTATATATGTTTCCGCCTTCACCGCGTGGAGGTACTCCCAGCTTATGTCGTTTACATTAGTGCATTAAATTATTCTATTAACGTTCACGCTGCTCTACATTACAGTTCCCGTGATCCGCGCTTTACTCTTATCGCTCATTTTTTTTAAACATCTTCAAAGCAGTCTTGTAATTATGTATAAGCATATAAATACTGGTGAAGCTCTTTCAAGTAATACCAAACACATTACATATATTTTTATTTTATACTTTTTGTCCGCTAGAGGGCATAATAGTAAATTTGGTGACAAACTTTATAGCTCACAACCAACAGAATATCAAGATCAAGACCCTTCTAATGGCACTGCAGTGGTCTTATTCTGATTACTAAGTACCAAAGAAATTAAGAACGAAAAGATGTGAATTATATGCAATTAGCCCATAAATGCAAGTAAAGTCACAAGCAAATGCTAGTAATATATATATATTCGAAATGTACAAGTGAAGCGCTTTAAAATGATACCAAACACGGCATATCTAGCTTAACTTTATTTTTTTACTCTGTATATTTTGTCCGCTAGAAGGCGCCACATTGAATTTGGTGAAAATCTATATAGCCTATAACCAGCGGACAATTAAGACGCTTCTAATGATATGTCATTTGTCGAATTCTGATTAGTGGTTTAGAAGTTACGAGGGAACAGATGAACATACATACATACATACATACATACATACATACATACATACATACATAGCCTGTCAAAATCATAACCCTCCTTTGGCTTTGCCGTAGTCGGGTAAAAACTAGTTACACATGTTAATACTTCTATATTATTAGTTCATTACCATACGAACTTTGATTTTCATCTTAAATCCCTGCTTCAGTCAATTAAATGAACTAGAAACAAGTTAATCTATATCATGATATTTGTTAAAATTAATAGTTTTTCCTTATTATGTTGTTATCAGATGTTCGCGATAGCCGGCTTAGCAGGAAGTGAGTTCCCGCCTTTGCACGAGCCGCTGATGGACAATAGAACAACGAAAAATCAAGAAAAGTATACAAAAATCGCTATCACAGAGCCCCTTTACCGCGCGATATTTCCAAATTCAAGGAGGACCTGTTGGCCAATGCCAAAAACATGCACAGAAAATTTGGTTCAATTGTATCCATAATGTTATACACTTTTCGGTTGTACAATAAAGAAAATGGTACAGACATTGTAATTATAGCGCCCCCTTCCAGTGGAATTTTTCCAAATTCAGGGAGCACCTTCATGCCATGACCAAAAAGAACACAAAAAAATTGGTTCAATTCTATGCATAACTTCATTCAAAATGGCACAATAATAGCTATTAAAGCGCCTCCTACCGGCGATTTTTTTCAAATTAAGGAAGGACCTGCTTGCCATAGCCATGAAATTAAAATAAAAATTTGCTTCAATTCCATGCAAACTTTATACACTTTTCGATGGTACAATATGCAAAATCTCAATTACAGCGCCCCTAGCAGTGATTTTTTTCCAAATTCAGTGAGAACCTGCTTGTCATAGCCATAAACCTAAAATAAAAATTGGTTTAATTCTGTGCATAACTTCATACACTTTTGGATGGTACAATATTCAAAATCGCACAAAAATCGTTGTTACAGCGCCCCCTACCGGCGAATGTTTTCCAAATTCAGGGAGGATCTGCTTGCCAAAGCCAAATACTTAAAATAAAAATTTGGTTCAATTCTATGCGTAACTTCATACACTTTTGGGTGGAACAATATTCAAAATGACACAAAACACGCTGTTACAGCGCCCCCTACCGGCGATTTTTTCCAAATTCAGGGACGACCTACATGCCACATCCAAAAAGTTAAAATAAAAATTTGGTTCAATTCTATGGATATTTTCATATACGTTTGGATGGTACAATATTCAAAATCGCACAAAAATAGCTGTTACAGCGCCCCCTACAGGCGATTTTTTTCCAAATTCAGGAGGATCTGCTTGCCATAGCCAAAAACTTAAAATAAAAATTTGGTTCAATTCTATGCATAACTTCGTACACTTTTTGATGGTACATTGGCGACAGACAGTCGGACACACGGACACACGGACAGACAGACATTTTCTATAAACATGTTTTTTGGCATCTCTGACCCCTAAAACATGTAAATCCGTTGAAAACCGGAAGTCGAAAAAAATTTCGATTACAATACTTTCTTCTATTGAAGATAGAAGAAAGTAAAAGCATGATAGTTAAAATGCAATAATTAAAATTATGATATTTAACTATTTTTTTGTGCAAATGTTAAAGGACAGTAAAACATGACACTTTAAAAAAAAAAAAAAAAAATTACCCAGGATGAAAATTTGCGAAAAACATATTTTATTCCCCACTACAATGGTATATTTTATTCACCAATTATTGATAACATATGTTTTAATGTTTTACTGTTTTAAAGATAGCAAATATTGAATTGTAGTTCCATATAAATGGGGGGACTCAAAAGATAAATATATTTTATGTTAGAAATACTTTTACCTTATAAAATAGCTACAATAAAAATGACACGAGATTATTTCACAAACTAATGTTATGCATTTATATCTTGTAAAATTTATAAATTATGTTAATAAATATTTGAGATCACTAGTTTTATAAAAAATATTTAAAAGATTAGTTTTAAACCATATTGTCAATTTTTTCCCACTTATATCAATAAATATAACAAGAGATTATATGATTTTAGCATGCAAAAATACATAAAACTAAGATTATCTATTAATTGCTTTAAAGCTCAAACAAGATACTTTAAATTTCAGAACGGTTCCAAACAGTTTTCCAAAAATGAAAGTGTCCGAATATATTTAAACAAAAGCAACCAAACCCGAAAAAGTAAAAAAGCACAACATTAGAGGTATCTATCAACATTAGATGTACATCTCAGGTATCCAAAAAATATATATATATTTTAAAGTAACAAAATGCGAGATATTTGTCAAGAACGCTCCCATAGGTTTAATATTACCTTGCGTATGTCTTCGTGTGACTAATTGTCGGAGCACAGCTCCGGCTTCTCTGCAAAAATTACACTTTTGTTAACACGATAGCGTCCAAAATATTTGTCGCATCGACACAAAAAATGAGCTGGATGTCCGTAGTGCCAAAATCTCGGCGCGTATTCAAAATCATAAATATTCGTCAACCCTAACAGTCTGAAATGTCGGCTCGAAATTTTCCCATAGAGATAACATTGCGGGTTTAATTCTATATATTTGAAAGATGAGACTTTCTTTTTTTAGTCATCTACCATGAGTTTTTTTCTGAACCAATTTTAATAATTCTTTTTTTTTTCTTTTATGAAAGCTGTTTCTTTGTAGATTTGCCTGCACTAGCTATTTTTTATAAATATTCCCATTTTTATATTCAAATTTAAAATTTAAAATTTTTCTGCGAATTTGTTTCGAAATGGTAACAATTGTATTACTTCCATTGTTGTAAAGAAAGGAAAAATAATAAGGTTTGTTTATCTTTATTGATGCTATTTTCTCAAAAATTTCAAAATAAACTTTCTGAAAAAACTGAACAGAAAATGACGTCATTCTTAAAAAAAAACACTCAGTTTTTCCGCAAAAAGCTCTTACAATTCAATTCTTTTTCATTCATTGCCTTTAAGACGCTTGGTGAAATGCTTCAATGAGGCAAAGTGACATCATATTTAAATGAAAACGAACATTTTCTCTGATAAAAGTAAATATTTTACTACGGACGCCTCTAAAAGATATAAATTTCTAGAATTTTACTCGCCGATACGGAGATTAGAATCACAAGTCAAGAGTGCGAATACTCACATGCAAAGTCGTAGTTGACAAACTTGATTTCAAGTTTAGAAATATATGTATTAATCACATATTGTGCATTGCAATATTTTTGAAATGCTGAATGTAAATATGAGAGATGTGTATGCCAATTTTAAGACGGTGAAAATAACGTTAAATTCAGATTTTTCGTTAGAAATGATTCCATGATTGATTTAACCCCTTGAGGGGCGGTGGGATAAATTTTATCCCACCTATGATTAATGAAGATTTGCACCAGAAAAATTATATTAAATTTTACTTTCTAATTTTGGTGGAAATTTTTTTTCCCTATTTTGTAATAAATCTTTTTGCAGATTCCGGTATGAATTCGACATTACAGAAACACAATTACTTGCCCCTCAAAGGGTTAATGTAAAATCATTTTTTTTTTCTGATTTTAAATCGGCAATTTTAAATATAACAGCCTCAATTGCTAATTTCATCAAAATTACTTATCTTGATTAGGGATAATAATACAGTTTATTTTTTTTATACTTTGAACAGTCGAAGTGTATGGAATTAGTATTTTGGTAACTTTAAGTTAAAAATAATATTAGTTTTAATAGACTAAGTACTAACCTGTGTATGAGTCGTTTTGAAACAATTCCTTCGTAAAAATTCGACGAGATCCATCCCGTTATTAATTAAAACATTAACTCTATTCTAGATTAATTTTAACACAATTATTCTAATTGGTAAACAAATCATATAAACTCTATTGCTGAAAATTAAACATTTTAATCTCATACGGATTATTATGGAGTTGAATGTTGAAGTCGATGTTGATACATTGGTGACCGGAGATATAGATTGACCTCCCCCCCCCCCCCACACACACACACCTTTTTACTTTCTACGTGCGTAACAAACACTATTTTTTTCTTTTTCTTTTGCGATTTTTTTATTTTCCGTAAGCTTCAAATCGATGCAATTCGTTTTGAATTTTAAATTAAGAGAAACGGAAAGAAATCGAATACGGAAAATACGATTTTGGGAATTAGCCGAATGGCTACGAGTGAAACTCAAAGAAATAGAGAAAAATATAATGTTATGTATGCATTACTTATGTGTATACATTCTTATGTATGTATGTTTGTATTCAGACGAATGTGTAATTTTATTGGGAAATTTTCGTAATCGGGTTTGTGGACAATTTCGTAATTTACTGAGCGTTGTTTGATGCGCAAATTTAACAATTTGGTAGCGGTCCCAATTACTGTAGGTTACTCAATATTTTTTTAAGTCATCGTAAGTGAATGTGTTGCAACTGAAATGGAAGTTAACATTCTGAAGTGAATGAGATAAGCATTTTTGGTCAAGATGTACACTAGAAAACGGAAATATGTAGATTAAAAAACAAAAATTTCTGTGCAGATTGGAAAAGGTAGTTTCCCTATTTCTTGGTTTTAAGATTTTAGCTAGTTTTACTGGAGAACACGAAGCTAAAATACGAAGAACCCGATTACAGAAGAATCATCAGTACTGAATTTCAATAGAAATTTCGCCAAATTAGTCAGCTATAGCTAAATTAGCATAATGTATGGCGATATTTCTCCAACTGTCACAAAGCTTAGCGAGGAATTCGGCGTTAATGTATATGACTATATAGTTTTATGCTTATAATCGGAGCTACATTAAACAAATCAAAATCGTTCAAATACATCCCGTGGTAATTCTTTATCTTTACCGTAGATTCTCTTATCCAATGGTTTCTCTTAACTTTTAACATTTCTGAATTATTCTAAAGAACAACAAATTACGCTGCAGGAAAATTTTGATAATCCGGACATTAGATTTACAGATGAGCAGCAGAAGATACTTCAGTTATGCACTGAACAGCTTTTATCTAAGCAAACAAAAGTTACAATTTTACCTAAGTCAACTTTTATTATTGGAAAAGCAAGAGCTGGAAAAACTAGGATAATCAAAGAAATTAGTAAAACAATCATAGAGCTGTTAGGATCAGAAGGTATCATTCTTTTGGAACTAACAGGTACTGCTGCATTTCATGTCAAAGACAAGGCAATTCACTCAGCGCTTAAAGAACCAAAGTGTTTTAAATATTTCGCTAATTTAAAAAGTCAGCAATAAATCTACAGCTCAGCAAGAATCCAGTGTTATTTCTCATTATTGACGAATTTTCAATGATAGGATGTCGTCTTATGGCGGACCTTGAACAAAGATGTCGCGAAGGTAAAATAGATAGCATTGAGCCTTTTAGAGGCTTATTTGTTTAAATCCTAGGACGTATTAGGTCGTTACATCGCGTAAAAGGCATCCCTCTATATAAGAGACATTCCATAAAAGTCATTTTGGTTCTTCACGAACAAAAAATGCTCAAGGCCTTTTAAAAATATTTCACATTAACAAACTCATGAGACAAAACGACGATCAGCAGACACAGTTCCGAAAGACTTTTAACTCTGTGTGAGTCAAATTTTAGACTACCTCTCACCCCTTATAAAACGGCGCAAAGATATACTGCTTTCGGCTAACTTGAATGATTTGAAGATGCCATATGTCTTTTTCTCAAAACGAAGCAAGCTAAAGAATATAATCTAAGCGGTGGCCAATGCCAAGAAGTTCAGCAGATCACAATGATTAAATAAAAAGATGGAGTGAAAATGATGAAGCGCCTGTACTTCAGGCTGGATTTTTCTCAGCAGGTGGATGGAGGGTTATGCATTATGCTACATACCGTTATCTGGACGGAATGAGGATTGGTAAACGGTGCGCTAAGTATGATAAAATATATTGCCTATGTCCCACGATTTCCACCTCGAGGCTTGCCACAGGCTATAATAGTTCATTTTGTTGAGTATCATGGGCCATTTCTAACTGGAAGAATATTTTTTACACAAACCCATTTGTAAATATTGGAGAAAAAGAAAAAGCCCCAGTCTCACGAAGTTAGTTACCTTTAACTATTGCATACCTAGCCACCATACATAAATCCCAGAGTTTAGCTTTCTCAAGAACTGCTGTGGACATTCATCTAAAGGTGTTGTCACATAAAACAACTTATGTCACTTTTACTGCAGTTTGTCTTTTGGAGGAAGTTCTAATTGAAGCGATTTTCGCTAAGAACAGGCTTTACCAAATTAGAAGTATGGGAGCACTTGCTGACAGATTAGCATTTTTCTATTACCCGAGGAAACTGACGACTGAATTAAACACATTAAAGTGAAGTATTTTAAGTGAAGTATCGATTGTATCGAAGTATCGATTAAGTGAAGTTTATTGTTATTTCAAACTCAGTGCTGAGGTTGGGGGGGGCGGAACGCATGGGAACGCCGTTCCCAGAAATATTTGGTTTGTTACTGTAAAAAAATAAAATCTCATAAAAACTCAAAACCACTGCCCTTTTTTTTTCCTTAAATCCCACGCGAAACGAAATATTGGCCGGCATCCATATGTATTTTGATATTTTTCAATAAGAAGCGTGCTTTTTGCGTACTTTTCGCAGTTTGAAGTAAACACAGAAAAGGCTTCAAAAATACAGGCTTCTGATTGGTCAATATCTTTTCGCTAACAGCGAAAATCTATCTGGACTACGGCTTTTACTCTACTCCGTTCAGTTTTCACTTACCAAGCTTTTTTTGACCTGGCTAAGAGTTGACAATCCTGGTACGAACCATAAATAATAACTATTAATTTTTAAAAGCGTACTTTTGACATAGCAAAAATCCGGTAGCATCAACATCTACTTTACGGAAAAGACAGTTCCCACAAATATTTTTTTTTCCAATATCAGCACTCTTCAAACTTATATTTATACTATTAAACAGTAATCTTGAAATTATATGTTTTAATAATATCTTTTAAGTTTACGCGACTCCATCCTCCGACATTTCGACCTGACTGATACTAGTATAGTTAATCGTAGCTATCCAAATAAATTTACTGAAGTTTAATGATTACCTTCTCATTGTACTTATTTTGTGAACTATTCAATTCTTATTTATATGATAATATGATATGGAAGAGTTTCTAGATACATTTGGAAAATATCGTATTACAACAGGGTTTAACAAGATATTACAACTTTTTAATGTTTTTCACTTTTTATCACACATTATTCTTTTAGAAAAGTAACCTATATTTTAATTTTAAAGAGTGAAATATTTGTATAAAATAAAGGAATCACCAGCGGTGCAAAGAATATATAGTATTACTTTACACTATTACCTTTACCATTATTATTAATAATAAATGCCGAAACATAAATGAAGTCATAATAAGAAAGGCATTGCCATATACTATCATTACTACATACAGAAAGTAACAAAAGTAATTGTTAAGACAGAACAATACACTATGAAAAGACGTGTACTATTAGTAGTACACGAGAGCCAAAAGAGTTAAATTTTATGAGGAAATTTTCCTTTTCTCCTGCTTTTAACGCGAGATCATTTAATTATTATTTTAATTGTTTTTTTCGTTCTTTAATAGTCAAGTGTAAATTTTGATAGTCAAGTAAAAAATACTACTTATAATTTAAAGCTGTCGTGATAACAGTTTTACGCCATGAACGAAGAAGAGCTCTATTACGACGTGACTTCAGTGAAAAATTAATTTTTTGTTAAAAGAAATATGTTAAATTTTCCGGTTTGTGTAATGCAATTTACTTTTAAAAAATCCAGAAATACGCATTTCCAATTAATCTCTCAAATACGAAGTTCTAGTGCTGATTTTATTTTCATTTTTTGCTATTTTTTTATTGTACTTGACTTGTCAGAAATATTTATTTGATTTGTACAAAACTTTAAAATCACTATTTATAAATAAAGAAGTATACAAATTGTATCTATTATTTGATAAGAATTCTATAATTGAACAATTCCACAGAAAATTAGCATTTGGAGGGGGGGATAGGGTTTAATTTAAGGGTATGATTGGAAAACTTGATATTTCTATATTCTATAATAAAATCCTAATAAAAAGGCATTGTAAATTACTGTTTACAAATTAAGTTAACTACCATTTTTGTCTTTGTAAAGTCATAATGTTACGTCAGTTACACAATAAAAGTTACGTCAGTTACACTTGTAAATGCCATTTTTTCTTTTTGTGTTATACAGAAATTAATTAAACAAGTTACTGTTATAATTTGGCATTACTTCGTGTTGTTGAGAACATTAAATCCCTTTTATAACGGGGTAGTTTTGGTAATTTTTACACTGCAGTGAAGGCAAGAAAAATGTTTGTATATTTCATGTTACGTCAGTTACAGAATTTTGAATTGCAATTTTTGGGAGTAAAATAGAGATTGGAATAATCTGAAGGTATTTCTTCTTATATCTGCAGGGTGTATATAGTCCTTAGTAAGAAATATTTTAAATTGTAAAAATTTGTTCTAGCTTTATTAGTAAATTTTCTACATAGTTTTGAAAACAAAATTCGATGATAAAATGTCACATCAGTTACGATGGAATTGTTTAATTTTATAACTAATGTTGTATAGGTCATATCAGATAACGTTAAATATTGGCTAAAACACGTGAATCAAACATGTCTACCATTAATGTTAAAATTCCCCTGGTAATTTTTTTTTTTTTAAGATGAGAGGGGGGGGGGGGCAAAATCCATGTTTGCCACGAGTACAAAAAAAGGCTAATTTTAGCTCTGAAACACATAATTTTCTGCTACTAATATATAGAAGTTGACATACAAGTTTAAATCCGTGGGAAACATTTAAATAATCGGCGCAGAACTGCGTTTTATACAGTTTTGAATAAAATTGAAAAAAAAAATTGTCCTATTTTTGAAATGGCGTACTGCGCTTGCTATTGAGTGTATAAAAAAGTTGTAAATGTGAAGGTTGTAGAGAAATTTATCATCTTTAATATTGTAATTGACAAATAATATGCTACGACAACGGGTCTAGAGATATTTAAAAAAAAAAACAAAAAAGGTCCCAAAATTTTCTTATTTTTTGACCACAGAAAATTTAGCCTTGAGAACTTTTTTAGAAAACTTAGTTTTTTCAAGTTGGCATCATTATAAACAATTCCGAAAAAAAAATCTTCTACCTGACCTTTTGCAAGGTAACCCCCTTTTTTTGGTACATTTCCCCTGGACTAGATGTAAAAAGTAATATTGTGGGATGTTTAGTAGTTTAAGAACGAAATTTCATTTGAAATTGGTCCAGGAATATTAATGTTTAATACATGGCGTACGTAATGTATGAACAGCTCCGTAGAAGTTTAAAAATTTACAGTACCAAAAAATGTAATTCATGGCGTACGTAATGTATGATTAACACCATGCGATTTTTTATGTCTTGAATTTTTGTCTTTGAAAAAAACATTTTTGAAATGACCGTTGTAATTTTTAAAATTGCGTTATTTATTTATTTATTTATTTATTTGCAATTTAAGTTTTATTAACCAATTTGAAAAATGGTTATTGTCCTCGGTCAGTGTAGGAAATCAAAAACATATCTGAAGCGTTTTGTTAGTTGAATCTCGCATTTTATTCGTGTTCTAATTGGTCTATACAGTAATCTGTATTTTCCCTTTACTTTCAACAGAGATGATACTCCTGTTGCTACTATGACAAAAAAGTAATAAAACTTACAAAAAAAAATTAATAACTCAGAAACAAATTGAGAACCAGCTTTCAAACAAATTGCATTTAAAAGAACATTATTTTCTCTATACGACGGTTTAAAAAGTAATATTGTGGGATGTTTAGAAGTTTAAGAATGAAGTTTCATTTACAATTCGTCCAGGAATATTAATGTTTAATCCATGGCGTACGTAATGTATGAACAGCTCCGTAGAAGTTTAAAAATTTATAGCATGGAAAAAAGTAATTCATGGCGTACGTAATGTATGATCAACTCCGTGCGATTTTTTATGTCTTAAATGTTAGTCTTTGAAAAAATCATTTTCCAAATGGTCGTTGTAATTCGTAATTGCAATTTTTTTTATTTTTATTTATTTATTTATTTATTTATTTATTTTTTTTGTCAAATGAAGTTTTATTTTCTTTTCTTTTGGGTTTGCTTTAAAAATGATCCTCTGGTGGCCATGAATCCCGGGGTTGTGCAAAAATTGAAGCGTTCCACAGTACGAGATAAATCTTGAAATATGCTTATCTGTAAAAAAAAAATCAATCAACACAAGCTGAAGCAACACACATTAAGAATAAGATTAAGAATCGTTTCAGAGCGAAGTAATGGCTACTTGACGCACGATGAGACAGATCTCTTCGAAAAGATGTAATAAAAGTCATAACAGCATAATTCATCTTATATTTATAACTTGAAATAAATACGAACAATTTTCCCAGTATTTGCGATATTTTTAGCGCAAATATACAGTAAAAATAACTTTTTTTTTTTTTTTTTTTTTTGCAAATGAAGTTTATTTTTTTTTTCTTTTGGGATTGCTTTAAAAATGATCCTCTGGTGGACATGAATATAGGGGTGTGCAAACATTGAAGCGTTCCACGGTGCGAGATAAATCTCGGAATCTTCTTTTCTGCAAAACAAAAAAAATCAATCAACACAAGTTGAAGCAACACACATTAAGAATAAGATTGAGAATCGTTTCAGAGAAAAGTAATGGCTTCTTGACGCACGATGAGTCAGATCGCTTCGAAAAGAGGGAATAAAATTCATAACAACATTACTCATCTTAGACTTATAATTTGAAAAAAAATACCTAATAGTTTTCTAGTATTTGGGATATTTTTAGAGCAATTATGCAGTAATAATAACTGTTTTTTTTTATTTTTTGCAAATAAGTTTTAAAAACAATTTTTTTTCTTTTGGGATTACTTTAAAAATGATCCTCTGGTGGCCATGAATACCGGGGTGTGCAAAAAATGAAGCGTTCCATGGTACGAGATGAATCTCGGAATCTGCTTATATGTTAAAAAAAAAAAAAAAAAAAAAAAAAAAAAAAAAAAAAAATCAATCAACACAAGTTGAAGCAACACACATTAAGAATAAGACTAAGAACCGTTTCAGAGCAAAGCAATGGCTACTTGACGCACGATGAGACAGATCTCTTCGAAAAGATGTAATAAAAGTCATAACAGCATAATTCATCTTATACTTATAACTTGAAATAAATACGAACAATTTTCCTAGTATTTGCGATATTTTTAGCGCAATTATACAGTAAAAATAACTTTTTTTTTTCAAATGAAGTTTAATTTTTTTTCTTTTGGAATTGCTTTAAAAATGATCCTCTGGTGGACATGAATATAGGGGTGTGCAAACATTGAAGCGTTCCACGGTGCGAGATAAATCTCGGAATCTTCTTTTCTGCAAAACAAAAAAAATCAATCAACACAATTTGAAGCAACACACATTAAGAATAAGATTGAGAATCGTTTCAGAGAAAAGTAATGGCTTCTTGACGCACGATGAGTCAGATCGCTTCGAAAAGAGGGAATAAAATTCATAACAACATTACTCATCTTAGACTTATAATTTGAAAAAAAATACCTAATAGTTTTCTAGTATTTGGGATATTTTTAGAGCAATTATGCAGTAATAATAACTGTTTTTTTTTTATTTTTTGCAAATAAGTTTTAAAAACAATTTTTTTTCTTTTGGGATTACTTTAAAAATGATCCTCTGGTGGCCATGAATACCGGGGTGTGCAAAAAATGAAGCGTTCCATGGTACGAGATGAATCTCGGAATCTGCTTATATGTTAAAAAAAAAAAAAAAAAAAAAAAAAAAATCAATCAACACAAGTTGAAGCAACACACATTAAGAATAAGACTAAGAACCGTTTCAGAGCAAAGCAATGGCTACTTGACGCACGATGAGACAGATCTCTTCGAAAAGATGTAATAAAAGTCATAACAGCATAATTCATCTTATACTTATAACTTGAAATAAATACGAACAATTTTCCTAGTATTTGCGATATTTTTAGCGCAATTATACAGTAAAAATAACTTTTTTTTTTCAAATGAAGTTTAATTTTTTTTCTTTTGGAATTGCTTTAAAAATGATCCTCTGGTGGACATGAATATAGGGGTGTGCAAAAATTGAAGCGTTCCACGGTGCGAGATAAATCTCGGAATCTTCTTTTCTGTAAAACAAAAAAAAAAATCAATCAACACAAGCTGAAGCAACACACATTAAGAATAAGATTAAGAATCGTTTCAGAGCAAAGTAATGGCTACTTGACGCACGATGAGGCAGATCTCTTCGAAAAGATGTAATAAAAGTCATAACAGCATAATTCATCTTATACTTATAACTTGAAATAAATACGAACAATTTTCCCAGTATTTGCGATATTTTTAGCGCAATTATACAATAATATATATATATATATATTGACGGTGGTAGGTTATGTTTAATTAATGGTTATATATATATATATTTTTTTTGCAAATGGAGTTTAATTTTTTTTTCTATTGGGATTGCATTAAATATGATCCTCTGGTGGACATGAATATAGGGGTGTGCAAAAATTGAAGCGTTCCACGGTGCGAGATAAATCTCGGAATCTTCTTTTCTGTAAAACAAAAAAAAAAAAAAAATCAATCAACACAAGCTGAAGCAACACACATTAAGAATAAGATTGAGAATCGTTTAAGAGAAAACTAATGGCTGCTTGACGCACGATGAGTCAGATCGCTTCGAAAAGAGGGAATAAAATTCATAACAACATAACTCATCTTAGACTTATAATTTGAAAAAAAAAATACCTAAAATATTTCCAGTATTTGCGATATTTTTAGCGCAATTATGCAGTAATAATAACTGTTTTTTTCTGTTTTGCAAATAAAGTTTTAAAAACAATTTTTTTTCTTTTGGGATTACTTTAAAAATGATCCTCTGGTGGCCATGAATACCGGGGTGTGCAAAAAATGAAGCGTTCCATGGTACGAGATGAATCTCGGAATCTGCTTATATGTAAAAAAAAAAAAAAAAAATCAACACAAGCTGAAGCAACACGCATTAAGAATAAGATTAAGAATCGTTTCAGAGCAAAGTAATGTCTGCTTGACTCACGATGAGTCAGATCTCTTCGAAAAGAGAAAATAAAATTCTTAACAAAATAACTTATCTTAGACTTGTAACTTGAAAACGTACCTAAATTTTTCACAGTATTTGCGATATGTTTTGCGTAATTATACAGTAATAATAACTTTTTTTTAACCATTTGGAAAAATGGTTATTGTCCTCGTCAGGGTAGGAAATCAAAAGCATATCTGAAGCTTTTTATTGGATTAATCCGCATTTTATTCGTTATCTGATTGGTCTATACAGTAATCTGTATTTCCCTTTAATTTCAACAGGGATGGATACATCTGTTGCCAGTATGACAAAAAAGTAATAAAAACTAAAAAAAAAAATAATAATAATAATAATAATAATAACTCAGAAACAATTTGAGATACAGCTTTCAAATAAATTGCATTTAAAATTACATTTTTTTCTCTATACGACTGTGTAAAAAGTAATATTGTGGAATGTTTAGAAGTTTATGAATGAAATTTCATTTAAAATGGGTCATCAGATTTTTTGAAAATTTCACGATGGAAAAGCTTTTTCCCGAACAGCCAATGAAATGCTTGGATACTACGTAAGTTTTAGGTAGATAATACGCAAGTTTCAGGAAATCTTGCAATTTTTACGTGTAATAACACTATTAATGTTTAAATCATGGCGTACGTAATGTATGATGAACTCCGTGCGATTTTTTATGTCTTTGAAAAAATCATTTTCCAAATGGTCGTTGTAATTTGCTAAATTGCTTTTTTTTTTTTTTTTTTTTTTTTTTTTTTTTTTTTAACAAATGAAATTTTAAAAACATTTTTTTTTTCTTTTGAGATTGCTTTAAAAGTAATCCTCCGGTAGCCATGAATACCGGAGTGTGCAATAAGTGAAGCGTTCCTCGGTATCTCGAAATCTGCTTATCTAAAAAAAAAAAAAAAAAAAAAAAAAAAAAAAAACTTTTTTTATATCTTGTAATCTTTCTAGGATGTGTTTTTCAATCAACACAAGCTAAAGCAACACACATTAAGAATAATATTAAAAATCATTTCAGAGCAAAGTAGCTGTTATGCTATTTCCACCGATGTCTTTGTAGTCACTATACCCGGAATGTCACCATTACAAAAAATGCTCTAGCATCTAATCAACATGATTTAAGGTTTTGACATGTGTTGTAATTTAGCTAGAATCATGAAATTCTACCATTTGTCTAAAATTAAAAACGTGAAATAACCAAAAAATATAGCCTTCCGCTTTTAAAATTGCAGACAGTACTACTAGCATCTGTTCTGTGACGACTATTTCTCCCAGTTCCTGCTCAGAAAAGCCTCTATACAGCGAGAAAAACGCAAACTACCGCAATGTCCTCACTGGTCTCTTTACCCTTCGTTCATTTATACTCATAAAAGAATATCATTGTTAAACTATAAATGTAAGACATAATGATTTTTTGAAAACAAAAGCTTTTAGCAAATGTTATTACCTAATAATATTTTTATATCGTCATGTAGCTCCGCGTATTTGCTCAAATTATTTTAGCGGAAAAACATTATGTTCATCTACCTACAATTTCACAACTATGAATAATTATTTTATAAAATGTTTTTTTTTTTTTTTTTTTTCTACGATTCAGAAACTATTTCGACAATTTTCTGTAATCTGTAAAATTAATTATTTTAAATTAATAAACTCGTATAAAATAAAGTAAGAAGATTTTAATCCTCTAAATATATTTGCGACATTTTTAAGTTTCTTGAAAACAATTTACAGTTGCAGCAAAAGAGAGAACAAATAAAATTAAGTTTGATGAGATAATGAAGAAATGGGAATAGGTAACATATTACAGCACTAAATATAGATATAAAATCAATTATCTTGAAAGTAAAGTTGTACAGCGAATACTTGAACGGCGAAGAAATAACTGTTATTTTAATTTCTATGGGATTTTATTTTAAAACGAGAAAAGACATCATACATTTAGAGGCAACGTTTGTTAAGTGATTTGTAGCAGTATTTCTTTTCAGTATCTTGTACCTTTCCCAGTTAACTGATGATGTCATTATACCAAAATTTATCAACATTTTAAACTTAGTAGCGTTTAAAGCATTTTCGCAAGAAAATTTAATAGAATTATTAAATGACCAAAGACATTTTACAATGAATTAGATTTATATTAAATTTTAATTAATGTATTGACATACGCTGTTAGACATTATTAATCCTAATATCATTTTTAAGCCAATTGTAAAACTATTTTTAAGCCAACCTTATGCCAGTGATATTCGCGGGAATTGTTTCAGGATTATCTGAAACGTGGATGCTATCTGCAAACTTTAAAATAGAATTTTACAGGATCCCACCTAATCGTCTGCAATAAACGAATAGGTATCAGGATTAACTGTGCTTTATTGCCGGAACATTAATCAAACTTTTGAATTTTTACTAAGAATTTTATTTTAATATTTTTACTGGTACACGAATAATTTGTATTTATGTATAAATAAAATAAAATTTCATTTGCTGCTATCCCTTTTTTAAATTCTCAAATAAAGACACATTTCTGTGTTTTGCTGCGCAATATATTTACGTTTAATAATGTGCGTTACACAAAACAGAAAATGCTATAATTTCATTCAAATGATTAAACACCTTTAGATAAATTCTTTCCAGAAATCTAATTAAATATTCTAGAAAGAGTAGACACTTTCAAGTCAAGTGCAGTAACAGTTTACAATATGCACCCAACGACATTGGAAAGTAATTTTAATACAACAGAGATGTGATTAAGAAATGCCCCTTTCAAATTTAATTAATTATTATTGATTATTCTTGCATACGATATATTGGGTCAATGTCTAACATTGTTCGTAAATATTTATTAGTCCCATATCCATAATGTAAATTGCCGTGAGATAGAAACTGCATTTAAAATTGAAAAAGCAGAAACATACAACTTCAGACTTCGACATTATTATATCCTAACTGTAATTTTAAAATATTGATACTCAAATACAAAGACATTTTTTATTGGTTTAACCAAGTTCCTAGTATAGAATCTTAATTTTGATACAGCACATAGCTATATCGAACAAGTATACAATTTATTCTCCCATTCTGGTTAAACTGGTATATATTTCTTGATATACTTATTTAACCCATGAAATATTAATTTCAATAATAACAAAAAGTATGTGACTACTTTAATAATTCAAGTTACTGAATATGTTTGCTATTAAGTGAAATGTAGTCGTGTTGTTTTATAGAAGCTTAACTGTCAAATGTAGGTATGTTTGTATCTGTTTTTTTTTTTTTTTTTTTTTTGGTTTGGGGGAAAAACTGAATTTATTTTTATACTATATTCGTTGTTTTTATGACATATTACAAGACCTATCACTGAAAAGTCATTGTGAAGTCTATTGTCCTATTATATGAAAATGTGCGTATACATACATAACCATACCTGTTGATAAATATTGATATATAATGATACATAATAATGTCCCTTCATGATGCTTTTTGTCAGACGAAAGATTTTTATGTAAGACATAAAAATAAACATCATTAGATAGCGATGATATAATTTATATACACTGATACATAAATGATACATGTTGATGCATAACGAAACATACATTATACCTATGATATATTATGATACATAAATGATACATATTGATACATAACGGAACATACATTATACATATTGATACATAATGATACATAAATAATACATATTGATACATATGATTGATATTTATGGTGCTTATTTTCCTAAAAAAATTCATTGAAACGTGATAAAGTGCACAAAAATATCAAAGATGTAAAATGAAATATTCATTAATGTTCGCTGAATGAAATGAACATTTTTCTTCTGCATTTTACATATTTAATATTTTTCACGCAGCTTCGATAAAACAACAAAAAAAAAGTTGTTGCTTTTTATAAACTGTTGCCGAACACGTTTCATAATGAAAAAATAAAAAATAATAATAAAAAAAATCTAAATGACATGATGTGTACGGCACGTGAGAAAACGTCGTAACATATTATGCATTATAGATAAAATCCATACTGAAAACATGGCTATGAAGAATAAAAGGGGAACATTTTCGCAGTAAATGAGAATTACAGAATCCTGACGGAATTTTCCCATTATAATCACTATAAATATTTGCGACTCTTGAATTTCTAAAGATATTTATGAAACAAAATAGAACTAAAAACAGTTGTTCTCTGGTTTAAAGTTCCTCGTTTTACAGGCTTATTCATTGTATCGAATATTGTGCGCAACCTATAAAATTACGTTAATAACAATACTCAAATATATGATTAATTCAAAACAGTTTGGTAATGTTATTAATGTATTAGCAACAAATAATGACTTTTAAGTCCTTCTAATAGGTGTTATGTCTTTTTTCAAGGATTCGCCGATAAATTGAAAGGCTTAAAGGAATAATTCTATAACCTAGAAAATACTTCAATAAAAAGCTCTATTTAGATTTACAAATAGTTTACTCTAGTGTAACTGAAAAGACGAAAAGTCTGGAATTTAATAATTATCATTAACCAAGAAGTTTGTAATGATAAAGTTCCCTTTCACATTCCTGAAATCTGGCTTGCTATTTTGAAAAGTCTTTGAAAATGTCCAAGTTTTGTACAGCCATTCTTTGTTCGTTGTTTTCTTTGGATAAAAGATGGCGCCATTGAGATGTTTTTTGAGATTTAAGAAGTTTCCGCTAGATTGTTTATTTATGTTTTTTAATTGATTTTAAGATGTACCATATAAAGTGTTTTTGTAGATTTATATTTTAGAAAAATTTTCACCTAACGAAGATTTTAAAGATTAAACCGAAACGTATAGAGTTATATTATTTATATGTTTATTTTACATCTTTTAATTTTTTAATAAATAGTACGTTCGATAGCAACACTTTTTTTGTTTTTTTTTTTTTGTGCAAAATGAATAATTTTTTTCTACTTTAGTTCAATGCATTCTTGAAGTAAAAATAAACTGAAAGCAAGAATAAAAATTCCTATATTTAAAATATACATTTTAAAATAATATAAGAGATTTAAAAAGCTTCCCTTCACTTTCAAAGAAGTGATAGAAGTATTGCATTTTACCCTCAACATTTTGTACTGTGTATTTTTTTCTCAATAAGAATAAAAATGCAAGAAAGAAATTTTCGATATTTAAAATATATATTTTTAGCTATAATATAAAATAAAATAAATAAATAAAATAAACTTGTCAGAACTGTCCTTCATGCTTAAACGAGCAATAGAAATATTGCAATTTCTCTTAAGATTTTTGAAAAATAATTTTTTCTCATTACGGAATAAAAATACAATTACTAATTTACGACAACCTGTTACTTATTATTCATTCCGAATTATAAATCATTTTTAATAAGGTATTTCGATTCCTAAGGCTAATAATTAAAATTGAAATTTTAAGCATGTAGACAAAACCTTGATTTTGCATGCACTTTTAATGTAAATTCTAATACTTAAATAAACAATCTTGAAATCTGTTATTTTACATTTACTCATAAATAGATATCATCTGCTTATATACTGATTTTCATTAAAATCTCTGACATATCTGCCACAGCTGATTTGCGCATTTTGCATGGAATGACCCCATATATAACGTATTTAATAATTCACATTACAATACAGTTTTTTATATACGCTGTACATATTTATAATATACATATTCAGCTGAAATTTAATTCAAGCAATAACATGCTTAAATCTACTGAAATCGCATTAACAGAAATTATTGTTATGAGGTTTGCATATATAGTGTTGTCAGATTGGAAAAATGTTTCCCCCAGCTTGTTGATTGCCACCGCTTTTTTAAATAGAAATATTCAGTCTATTTAAAATAGATTAAAAATTCTGAAAATTAAGAGTGGCCGAGAGGTTCTGTTCTCGAAGCTGGTAGACGGGAGGTGCTGGGTTCAAACCCAATCGCGCCCGTCGGCCTAATCGTTCGGAGTTTTCGTGGTTTTCTTCTAACCTTGGATTTCCAAGCGTTAATACGGGTTAGGTTCCCTTAGAAAGACCCCCACTAAGGGCACTCCCCCCTGGACCTATATCCCTCGTGTAGATAATTGGCCGTCATAAATACAACCAACCAACCTGAAAATTAAGGGAAATAATTCAATTAAAAAAATGATGACAGTCAAATAATCTGAATTTAAAAAGTTCCCAATCTGGAAACACTATCCATATATCCAGTCCTTTGTACATATGCTATAAACATCTTTTTTTATTTATCAAATGCAATTGAACGTGGAAATGCATGACCAAATTAAAAAAAACCTTTAAACAATTTACGCTCATTCTCAGTAATGATAGCGAACTCTTTTGCGTTGTCATTTTTATGCAAGTCATGTACTATGATTTTTTTTTGTTGTTGTTTAACTTAAAGAAGCATATATAACTGAAATGATGACTGCGCTTTCTGAAATCTTCTCTGATAGATAACACGACAACACTTCATTCGGTTACTATTGTATCCGAAATCTTTCATCTGTCTCTGTAAATCTCCAAGAAATACAAATGTATATCATATTCTACTGCAAACATCTTGTAGTAAACATCAGTAATGCGTATTAATTTCAACGTGTTTCAAACAATGCAACATAATAGATATGCGCTGCGAACACTTTTCTCCCGTAGACTATTATGTAACCGGGTAGTTTTGTTTGACTTAGTAAAGGAAAATAATTGATTTGCGTACCATATTCTACAGAAATCGGGAATTAGTACACCTCATAAATTTATATGAATTTCATTATGTTTGTAACAGAGTATCATCATTAAAATAAGCCACAAACGATTTTTTCCCTAAAACATAATATAATGGAATAATTTTGAGATCCCCTGTACCCGTATTGTATGTTACACACATAACATGTTTTATAGTATCCAGCTTGTGGCACATTTCAATAGCGTATACAAATTTTATTATGTTTAAAATACTATAACCCTTAAAATAGACTGCAAATAATATTTCCCCATTGTCCATAATGTAACGGAATAACACTTTTGAGTGCACCTGTAAATGAACTATGAATAATAAGGACTTCATCTGCAATACCGAACACTCCATAATGAACCTCAGTAATGTATACCAATTACATGGCAATCCGAGTGCATTTAAACGAGTTAGAGTACGGAAAGACAAACCCAATTCATAAAAACTTTTCAACTATGTTAGAAAAAAAAAATCCAAATTCTGGTAAGTACAACAGTAAAACGTCCATTCTTCAATGATTAAAAATCATCAAATTATATTTCTTCGAATTTTATGAAAATTTGGAGCTTTACTGTACTACAAAATCGTATATACCTTTTTTGTGCCAAATAACTAAATTCAAAGTATCATAACTCGGTGACAGTTCATGGTGGAAGGATAAAAGTTTTTATGTTGTATTTGTTTCAGCACAGGCAACATTTTTCTATATATATTTTATAGGACCAGGTGCCAATATCTTAAAAAATATATTTTTTTTGAAAATAAATGGAAGGACGGCTTCGTAAGCAATGTTTTTCATTTCCAATTTATTTTTAAAAAAGATAAAATTCACACTATTTGCGTATCTTCAGTATTAAAAAAAGATGGCGTTTTAAATTTTTGGGGAAAACCTTTTAACCCTTTTCAAAGTAGTTGAAAAGTTTACAATAACAAATTACTTGACGCAGTACAATTTCCGATACGTTATGGTATATGACGCATGCTGTATAGCACCTCGGGGCCCAGGGTCAAGAAAACAGAGATGGTCACTGTCGGCCCTGATCCTTCATGGATTGTATAGCCACAAAATTTCGTTAGTTTAGTATGGTCTATGAGGAAAAAGTGCTTACAACATATTTTAATAAAATTACACTATTTGAAGCCTGATAAAATTCATAGGCATTTCTGAGTTGTACTTGATATTTTCTGTAAATTAGGGTGCGCATAGGGTTTATCATTCATATACAGGACACCACAAATGCTTTCGGTTATGGTTCCAGGAGCGATAATTGCTGGAAGTATGTTTTATGTTGTGGTGTGCGTTTTTAAGCATTTTCATGTTTTTTCCTATTACTTGCTGTGTATAAATTATATGTAATATATACATATATATATATATATATATATATAGTATCTTTACAAAACAATCCAAACATATTTCCTTTTTTTCTGACAAAAAATTGATGCAACGGATTTTTTTTTTCGCATTTTACACAAATGTGTCTGTTATACTTTATACAGATAGGTAGATCATATGCAGAGATTCACAAAATAATTTTAACTATTTTCCGACTACAGATCGTAACTGCCGAAATTACGATTTTTCACCTTTTAAAAGTTGTTTATTATTATATAATCTGTCTGCTTATTTAAGAGTTAGTTTTTCTTTCAGTATTCTGAATGTGTCGAAAAGTGTTTTATAGACTATGGTTGACGCATAATTGTTCTGTCTTGCTTTTTAAATTTATGACCGTCTGCTTAATCATATATGACATAATAAGAAGGAAAGTCAGTAAGTAGGTCAAAATTACACTATATTGTTTCCAAATATGCCAGAAGGTGGCAGCACTGCTGAACTGCAAGATGTCAATTTCAAAAGTATGAGACACTAGTTGTACAAGGGGCGTTCAAAAGTTGTTGACGAAGAACGAAGTGGTCGTCCCGTTGAAATTGCGACAGAAGAAAGAGTGCGGAAGATAGAGGAAATGGTTAGAACTGACGATCACAGAGCAATAGACAGCATTAGCAACTGCAACACAGTGTTCACGTGGTTTAGCCTACAGCCGACTGATGCAGACGTTGAATGTCAGGTACACGGATGGCTGAGAATGCAGTCCAAAGACTTTTGTGCAGCTGGTATTAGAAAACTCACAAAGATATGGAACAAATGCATCAAGGTAAATGAAAATTATATAGAGAAATAAACATGCCTTTAAAGTATGTATCTTGGTTTTTCTTTTTTTGTTGGTTTTTTTGACCTACTTACTTGCTTACCCTCTTACTTTTACACTGACGCAGCATCAACTACCGCTACAGATAAAACAACCGTTCGGCTATTGTTTCGGATTTTTAGTCATTTTCTTAGTTTTATTCTACTGTACATTTATAAGAATCTTATAAATTATCTTTCTATTCTAATGAAAAGTAACTAACGCTGTCACCGTGTCGCTGCCGGTTTTGATTTTTTTGTGATCGGAGGTCTTTCTTCGTTAATATTAAAAAAAAATATTACACAGAAAAATATGAAAATTCGCGCTGTTATAGAAAAATATTGATAAACACGCTGATTCACAAATTTTTCAAATCGAAGAATTATTTTAAGAGATATTTAATGTTAAAGTTGATCAAAATCGTTCCATTAAAAAAATTTATAGAAGTAAAAATTTTACATGGGAATTTAATCCTTTTTAGACGGTTTTGCATTTATTTTTTAATTTGGCTAATTTTTTGAGGTTTTATTTCTATTTTAAATTAATTTTTTCAGCATTTTAAGAGGCATTTTTTTACAACTTTTAGAAAATCGTATTATTTTAAATTGTTACAAAATTTTAAAACAGCTCAATGAATAATATTTCATTCAAATTAAAAATTGTTTACACGTGACTATTACAATCAGAATAAAACTTTTAAAGGAGAATTAAATGTTTTATTAAAAGGAGGAAGATATTTACAATTACGTCAGAAAAACTATATTCAAACGTGAATTTTAAAAGAGAAAGAAAATTGTAAAATAATAAATCCTTTAATATGCGTTAAAATTATACATGGAGGAAATTAAGTCACATTTAAAATTGCCAACTCATAATATTGCCAAATAGTTTAAATTTAAAAATATATTTGCGCGAGACATTTATTTGATATTTTGAGATAATCTTTTTAAACTATTGTTGAGATTTCTAAGATAGCGCAAATAATATTTCCTTAATAACAACAAAAGTGTTTTCACAGGAGTATTAAAACAAGAAAGAAAACTTTGGTGAAAATTACGTTAGAATTAAAGCGATACATTTAAAGTGTCTTATTTAAAAATCTTATAAAAATTCCGAGAGACAACGACTCTGTTTACTTAATTTATTTTATAGTTATTAGCTTATTTTTACATGTTTCACTTATCTGATATAATCAAACACAAAAACAATCCGTTAGTAGGGAGATCACCACTGTTATTTTAATTATAATTCATTCTTCCGAAATTTTTTTAAAGCCGATCAAATTAGCGTGCTTTTAGAGTTTGCGCTGTCTGAGCGGCGGTTGGCGGACATAGCTCGTACGGGGCAGAGTCCCCTCGTAAAGTAAAATAAAGGTAGATGTTTCTTAATTTAGGTAAATATGTATGACCAAGGACGAAAATATGCAGGAACCTCTTTCTAGTTACTAATGATTCAGCAAAACGTTCTTTCTCTGGAAACGAATGCGTTTTCGAGATTTAAAGAAGCACACATAGTAACAAAGTTCCTTTACAGGAACCGATTTTCGGAAAGGTTTACAAGTAGTTTTTATACTGTATTAATTTTCTCAACGCGAAATATATGCTTTACTAATGGTATCTGCTCCCAAATAATTATTTTTAGAATAATCAAACATGTTTTATAGACAAAAATGACGAGTTAACAACATTAATATTAACGTTATTGCGTTATTCTTGCACGCAAGAATTCAATTACCATTTTGAAAATGTTTAATTGAGAATTAATAGCATCCGAAAGCCCTATATTACGGTTTTAAAAAACTGATTAACCCTTTAATTCCCATGATGGAATACATTCTAGAAATTCCGTAGTTCAGAAAATCTGAATTCACATCAGAAAATGTCAATAATAATTTTCGCTATATTTAAAAGCGAAATGTCTGTTATTAAATAAAACAAATATTGCTATTTTAAATTTCTGGTATGAATTTGGAATATCCGAATTAAAAATCTATTACATTCGAAACGCTAGTGGTAGTATATATGCTATCATGGACATTAGAGGGTTAATAGCCTACGAAAACAGCTGGAAAACGTTTCCGAAAATCCGTAACAACAAAAGGATCTTTGTTTTTCAAAATGTTTCTTTAAATCTGGAAAATATTGCAGTTTCCGATGTTTCAAATGATAAATGCCCTCTTTTAGGAAGCATCGGACATGGAAGTACTGTATAATTACGTTTGTTATATTATATATTTCTAAATTAAACCGAGACTAGTCGTATCTTTTTTTAGAACGTAATTAGTCGCGCTCACTGTTTTTGCTCCGGCCTCCCACATACAGAAAATATAAAATAGGAAACATTTTCCACTTAATATTCGAATATTACATTTCAATGAAGTTCTAAATTTGCATTTTACTAAAAAATATACATTTTTTTCAAGAGATTTGGTGTAATGGAAAAAAGTAGTAAAAATTAACTAGCATGAGTGATTTTGCGCTGACTTTTCCACCAATTTCAAACTTGATTGTAAAAATTTACCTGAACAAAAAACAGAGATGTCTTGTTACTTCACTATGGTGCAGGCGAAACATTTAAAGCCAGCTACATGGTTGCTTACCATTGTACTTGTAAAGGAATATGAGATAGGATAATTTAATTTTATATTAGGCGGCAAATAGAACGAGACGCGTCTATTGATTGTTCTTGAACTTCTGGTATGTAAAGAACACGTTTTATTTCATATTTCCTTGTGAAGATTTAGTCGGGAGGACAATTAGGGGCTAATAATAAATTTAATTATAAAATAATAGTTGCGATCACCTATGTAACAGAAAATGATGAAAAAGGTTTGACACTGTGTTAGATAATTATTTGGGTGATGTTCATTTGTGCGCATTTGTGTAAGATTTGCACCTCATATTCGTGAAGATGTCATTGTGTCTGTGAAAAATTCAAAAGTTTTTTGTTTATAGCATACAGAAATTTCAACCAAATGTAACACCACTTTCTGGACACTTGACACAGAATAGTAGAAACAGTATATTACAATTAAAACATGAATATATTGACTATTTGATGAGATATGGGCATTTGTATTAAATAAGTTTTAACTGCCCATGCTTGAAAGATTTCTGAATTTTTATTTCATAATTTGGTAGTCAGCTATTCTAAGCAACTTCTATAAAAAGCTCAGTTAAATATCGTGAAAACTCAGAAAGGTATACTGAGCGGATTGAAAAGTTGAGCAAAATCCCTTATAATAAAGCTATTTTTAGAAAGCAACACACTATATCGCCCCTATCTTCGTGAATTTTCGTAGTATTTGATTGAACGTTGTGTAATATAATATAATATAGTTGCCCTAAATAGCTGACTACGAAATTATAAAATAAAAATTTTAGAATATTCCACGCATGCGCAGTTAAAATTTATTTCATACAAATACTCATGTCTCATAAAATATTCAATATATTCATGTTTTAATTGCAGTATACTGTTGCTACTGTTCTTTGTCAGGTTTTTGAAAAGTTGTGTTAAATTTGGTTGGAAACTCTGTATGCTATAAACAAAAAAGCTTTTGAATTTTTCACAGACACAATAACATCTTCACGAATGTTAGGGCTATAATTACACAAATGCACACAAACGTTGAACTAGACCCAAATAATCATTTAAAACAGTAGCAAACTATTTTCAGCATTTTATGTTACATAGGTGATCGCAAATATTATTCTATATTATTATATTATTTATTTATTAAATTTATTATTAGCCCTCTAATTGTTCTACCGACTAAATCTTCACCGAGAAATATGTAATCAAACATGTTCTTTACATCCGAGAAATTAAAGAACAATTCGCCAATAATTTTGGTAGATATTCGACAAACCATGTACCATCGATAACATCCAGTTCCTATACTTTAACTTTTGGAGGCCAGTGTTGTAACTTATTAAGGAGTAGAAAGTGTCATCTTCATTGGAGCCATAATTGTTTTTCTTTCATATCATAATTGACTTTCTGTGTGTACTTCTATGGAACGTTTATACACTTTCTTATTAAAATTTTTAGTATTTGAGAAAAATGTTTTTCTTTTTCATATTTAATATGAGAGAATAATATCGAGTGCCAGTCCAAAAACACCTATCCACTCATATATGAAAGAGTACGAGGTATTATAATATGTTAACCACGTCTTTATCTGTTAATTTTATCACAGAAATTTAACAATAGTTTCGTTAAACGGATAAGTATTTAGATTGGGTGAAAATTAATGTATAACATCTGCGTTATATCAGTATTTATTACTTGCAGTATATCTTATAAATTTTGAAAGGACTTGGCTTTACATTCAAATACATTTATTAATAAAGACTCTCGAAATAATGGTATGAATATCATGCATATGATTTAACAGCTGTATATATTGTAAATTTTCAAAGAATTTAAGTTTACTTTGAAATATTTTTATTACTGGGCACCACCCAAAATTTAGTTTGTCTCAACAAAATTAATATGACTTTTCTGATTTAGAATTTCACATATCATATAATAAATAAACATAAAATAAATGTTCCATTATTATATTTTGGTTACTATACTATTAACAGATTTTGGTTATTTTATAAGATAGTTTCTGGTGATTTTGAAAAAAAAAAAAAAACACATTTTTCCGTTACACACAAATTCCGTTTTGCAGGCTTTCAGAAAAGGTGTTGGGAAGCGCTGGAGGTACCTATCATAACAAAAGTATAAAAGCATTGTTGATAAATATTTGCGAAAAGAGTCGTCGGTAATTAGCCGAGATATTAACCCTTAAAGACACAGGCTGTTTGGACATACATAATGAAAGGGACGGCGTACTATATGTACCATATTTTCGTTCAACGGAGAAGTATTTTGATTGGTTGAAATTTAAAGTATACATCTGCGTTATATCAGTATTTATTACATGCAGTACATCTTATAAATTTTGAAAGGATTTGGCGTTACATTCTAATACATTTATTGTTAAAGACTCTTGAAATAATGGTATGCATATCATGCATGTGATTTAATAGCTATATGTTGTAAATTTTCAAAGAATTTAACTTTACTTTGAAATACATTTATTACTGTGCAGTACACAAAATTTAGTTTCTCTCAACAAAAGAAATATGATTTTCCTGATTTAGAATTTCACATATATTAAAAATAAACATATAATGAATGTTCGATTATTATATTGTGGTAATTATACTATTAACAGATTTAGGTTATTTTTTAAGAAAGTTTCTGGTGATTGTACTAGACACAGTCAATTGCAGGAGTCGGCAACCATTTATGGAGGCGTTGCACAATCAATCAAAATGTATGTATTAAGATTATGTTTCGATTCAGTGGTACATTTTTCAACAGTTATTTTGGTGAATAATAAGGTAAATTCTATTGGGAAAATACTTACTATATACTTTTTTAAACTTTAAATATATAAATAATTTTCATAATTATTATTTCATAATGAATTATTCATCCATGTAATTGTGAAGCAATGGAATTGTGTTTGAAAAATATATATTACGTACTAATGATCATAATATGCAATAATGAAACTATATTTTCTTTTGCTCGAAAGCGTTATTATACGCTCTTTCAAAAATAAATGTCTTTAATAAATATTTCGTGGAAAAGTAATTTTTTAAAAAGCAAACTCTTAAGATGCTTTGTACCTTTTAAATGCGACGAAATTTAACGAAAAAATCCAATATTTGAATTAGTCTATCTTCAAAACATTTTTATGTATAAACTAGGGTGCTCTGCCCCCTGCAAGCTACGCTCGCCAACCCCCGTTCAGACACCGCAGAATATAAAAACACGCTAATCTCATGGGGTTTTAAAATATTAGAGAAGATTGAATTATGCTTAAAAAAGCTGTGCAGATCTCCCTGTAAACGTTTTTCCATTCAATTCCCTTTGATTGCAAAATTTTAAGGGCGAATCAGTTGCTGTTAAGACATCCAATGGTCGTTTTCGTTTTTGATTAAAGAGGATTAGTTAAAGATTTGAAAATAAGCTAAAATAAAATAAATTAAGTATACAGAGACTTTGTCTCCCGATATTTTAAAACAATCTCTATAAAAATAGCCTAATTCATGTGACTATCATCAACAGTTCCAGGCGGACCACTTCGCTTTTTATACTCTAAATGCCATTTTGGTACTTTAAAGTTAGCCAGGCACAGGTGATAGGTCGCCAAATATTATTATATCGCGATCATTATATCTATATATATAAAAGAAAGTCGGGATTTTGTATTAACCTTTAACTGATGTGATTAAAATTTGTCACACAACTGATGTGATCCGGTCTCTCAGACCCCTCGAATAAAATGAATAAAAAAAAATAACTCAAATGGTTGAATTTACTTAAATTTTGTCCTAACAATATAGTTGTACTTCTCTTAGGAGCATGTGAATTAAATTGCATGAAAAAAGTATTTTATTCATATTATTTAACTTCAGGACAGAAAAGTAAAAATCTGTAAAAGTGTTTACAGCTGCGAGTCGCGGGGTTTGGGAGATCGCGTGACATCAGTTAAAAATTAATCAACGCGCAGCCAAAACTACTGAACCTAAAATCTTAAAAATCGGGATAAAAATACTTCTTATGATGTAGAGTGCCGCTAAGAAAGGATTTTCCAAAATTCCACCCCTAAGGGAGGTAAAAAAGAGAACGAACTTTTAAAAAATTCCTTAAAAATCTGATTTTATAGTTATTTTTCAACTGATAACATATTTTTGTGTATTTTTGTATGCTGAATCGGATGGTACTGAGTAAATTCTTTTAAACCCAATAGTTCGAGAGATATTTCATGTTTTTCCTAATTTGGCACAATTTTTGGCGCTAAAACCTGAATTTTTCAAGTGATAATTTCTAAAAACTAATTCTTTTCATTCTTTTATTATATCAAGGGAAAAAAATTCAAATTGAATAATTTTTTTAACCAATCCTTTTGGTTAAATAAAAACAACTTCGTCAATTAGAAAAAAAAAATTCAAACGCCTCAAAAACTAAAACTAAATAATTAGAAAAAACTGTGGTACTTTTTCGTTGTAATTTTCGTCTCGATACCATGCCAAAATGTATGGTATCGCGCCATTTATTTCAACCCTAATAGGGCAAACGCTTTTTATTGCAAACCGTCGACACATTAACATTTGCTAATTATTGAACGTGAATATTTTTATGCAGGAATTTTTAATGATGGTATTTTTTTTTATTTCATCATAATCTCGCAAAACTTTTTATTTTGTTATTTTTTGAATAGAAAATATTTATTATTGATACTGATGTAGATTTTACCATTTTGCAGTTATCTGATGATGAGGAAGCTACAATAAAATTATTTCAAAAGTTAGGAATTATACATATAAAAATGTTTTGTTCAAAAAACCATGAATCTCTTCATTGGAAGAATGAAATGTTTACTGCAATCTGAGACATACGTATTACGTACGCCATGCTTCAGTAGTAAAAGACATTTACAATTTCAAGGCTGCAGTTTAAATTGACTATATTTTATTACTTGCAAAATATTTATTTGTTCTTATATTTTAAGTATTTATAACTGTACCCGTCGACCAATTTCGCCAAATTATATAAATCGCCAAACCTCTCACCAAATTATACAAATTGACATAATTTTTATTTTAAATAACGAAAGAACAAATAAATTAGTGTAACATTAATAAAAATACATTTGAAACGTCGAAATTAAAATCACCTGATGACGTAAATGCGTGTAACTTGCTTAAAGCCAAGTGAATGTGACATTTACGATCAACCATTATTGGTATTTAATCTTATAGTTTGGCAATAGGTTTTTGGTCGTCGGGATAACAAAGTAGTACAATTATTTTTATTGATTTAAAAAAAATGGTAGGTCAAAGTCTGTAATTTTCAAAATTTATATTTTTTAAATGCTCATTTTTTTTTTTTAATCAACAAAATTATTATTTTTTTCAAATATATTATTTCATTTTTGCACCAACTATTACGCTTGGTGACAATGATGTTGGCATAACAGGGAAATACCAAAACAGTTACTGATTTTATTTCAAATTTAAAGAAAAAAGGTTTAATGAGCAATAAATATTGTAAATATGACTATAACTCAGATTCTACTGAACAAAATTTTGTAGAACTTACACTCTTAAATAGTAAATTTGGTTTATAAATGGTTTACTGTCAAAACCATCATTCTAAGTTGGTACGGGAGTTCTAAAATTAGGTAAACTCGATTATGGATCATTTCAAGTCAACTAATTAAATGTACAGTAAGTTAGATAATATTTCAGGTTTTTTTTTTCAATATTTATCATATCATTCTGTGTTGTTTTGTTACGGAGCTATGCGGAAAAAGTTCTCAGTGGTACAGTAAAGAAAATTGGAAGCTATACGCTACAGAGATAGGGTATACTAGGGAGTATATATGCTATAGTTATGGAAGTTGAGCTGAGTTCCTTAAAAAACTCAGAAGTGATGCAGTATATACCTACCCCTACCTCCCAGAGAGTTCTATAATCGGGTTAAAGCGATTATGAAAGTTATATTTAACTATCTCAATATATATATAATGCAGAGAGAAATTTCATTCCAGCCGCTTATATCTTGAGTTCTGCTGAATAGATTTTGACAGGACTTACATTGTTAGTTAGATAATTTTTCAGAAAAGATGTTAGTATAAAACATAACGTTCTATGTTGCTCAGTTAACAAATTATGGGGGAAGTTCTAAATCAGATGAACCCAATTTTGAAAGATTTGCTTTTTTAAAAGGTTCCACTGAATGAATATTTATTAAATTTAAACTGTTAATTAGATGATTTTTAGGGAAGGTTTTTGTATATTTTCTAGTTTAAAAGATTCTGCTAAGTGGATTTCGATGGAACTTGATCGGTTAGTTAATTTTTCAGTGAATGTTTTAGTATAAAGCACATATCATTTGCTGTTGCTTGGTTTTTAGGTTGCTTGATTGTAGAATTATATATGGAAGTTCTAGAATCAGTCGAACCCAATTATTATGAACGACCAGCCTTTTCAATGTCTAATAAACAGATTCTGGTGAAACTTGCATTCATAATTTTTCATGAACGATTTTAGTACATTGCATATCGTTCTGTTGTTCTTTACCGAATCCTACACTAACAGATCAACTAAAGAAATTGGTCCTTAACAGTCTAAATTTTAGTATGACTCAATAAAAGATATAATAGCGTAATGACATTCATATTGCTTTCAGAAAATCGGTTGGATACACTAGGTAAATGTCCATATTGCTTTAAAACGCATGAACAAATTCACAGATATATTTTGTTTCATTCAAGATTTCTTTAGAAATACCGACCAGCGTAGCGGCGAAGGCTGCTAGTCTATATTGTAATAGTTCAAAGCATCAACTGCCATAAACAAATACGGTCTGATCCCTTCGCCGTTCATATGAAAGTTTGGCACAGATGTCATATACGTCCCATATTGGCGTGATTTTTTAACGACGCCAATTTGTGGAACGCATCAACAACATAAAAAACAACACCCGGCTTACCATATCAAGCAAAATAACGATACTTTGGCGCCAGTTAAGTGCCCGTTCCGTATATAACATTGGCGTCAGAAAAAAATCGCACCAATATGGGACCGCAAGTTTTCCATTTTGATAAAAAAAAAAAAAAAAAAAAAAAAAAAGAAATCGAAAAAAACTACATAAAATTTGCGTTGGCTACAAAGAATTCTCGGTAGTGTTACGCTAAATCTCGCCAATAGCTTTTTTTCAACTCGCCAGTTAGCATTTTTCTTTTTTCGAGTGGTAATATTTGGCCAAATGTCATATACGCACAGCAGGTTTGGCGTGATTTTTTTATTTTTTTATTTTTTTTTTTTAGGAAAATTTGGCGAAAACCTCGTTTCCAAATATCAGTTACATATGCATTGTATTACTTAGTTAACCCGTCGACCAAAAATCTATCGACAAACTATATAAGAGTAAATGTCAATAACTGTTGATCGTAAATGTCCCTTTCACTTGACTTTAAGCGAGTTACACGTGTTTACGTAATCAAGTGATTTTCATATCGACTTTTTATTTGTATATTTATTAATGTTATACTAATTTATTTCTTCTTTCGATATTTAAAATAAAATTATGTCAATTTGTAAAATTTGGCGAGTGCTTTGGCGATTTATATAATTTGGCGAAATTGGTCGACGGAATAACTTAGTAGTACTGTATTTTTTAATTATTTTCTAAAGGAAATAAATAAAATAATTAATAATTATAGGCCAAAATAATTTATATAATTTATAAAAAGAAATAAAAGTAAATAAACATTTATTATTAAATAAACAACAATAGCCGGATTACCATGTCAACCTTTTATGAAATATAGTTGATTAAAATTTGAGTTCCTTCATTAGAAAAATACATATAAAATTAGAAAAAAATTAATATTTCGAAATCTACTTCGAATTTAAAAAAATATAATACCAATTTGGAGATCTGCGGATCAATGCTGATTTTTGGTGTTAATTTCATCGCAAAATATTCCACAATTTAGGAGAAATCGCTTGAAACATAATCAGTTGTTTAATCAGTCGATTCATATATCCGTTTCATGAATTCGGTTCATATATCTACTTCATAAATTCGCTTCATTAGGATTTTATTTATATAGGGTAAACACGAAACTTTGGATATTGATTAAACAAATCGTGCTTTGCAATATGCTGTCATTAGAAATTTATTAGCCTTTTACAGTATTCCTATATTGTTGAAATCAAAATAGCTCTTATTTTTACTCCATAAGTCATTGTGCGCATGATATCTTGAGAAATATGTATGGATTTTCATGAAATTTGGTAAAGATACTAAACATATATGTATGTTTAAAATGAACTACTCTTAGGCCAAAATTAATTATTAGCTATATAAAAAATGTATTTTTAATTAATAAAAATAGTCAAGACTAAAAATATATTACCATAAATACTGAAAAGTAGTTCATTTTAAACACACATATTTGTTTAGTGATTTCACCAAATATAATGACAATCCATACGTACTTCCTTAAGATATCATGAGCGCAATGACTTCTGGAGTAAAAGCTATTTTGATTTCAACAATACACAACTTCTGTAAAAGGCTAATAAATTTCTAATGATAGCATATTACAAATCACAATCTATTTAATCAATATCCAAAATTCCATGTTTATACATGAAAGGGTTTTGAAGATAGACTAATTCGAACCATGAAGTTTTTCGTTAATTTTCCATGCGTTTAAAAGGTACAAGATGCCTTAAAAAAGCGTGTTGATAACAAATGTTTATTCTCTGATTTATTAACTGAACCTTTAAATTTACAAAATGCACTAAGAGCCAAAAAATCGGAATTTGACAAAAAATATAGTAGCAAAAGCAGTTCACTTTTGAATTTTTTTTCTATTTTTACACTGTCAAAAAACGTGTTATCCATTTTTCACTTTTAATGAAAGATAATTCCATTTCTTTAAAACATGATACATCTTTTCTAAAAAAACATTTCTACACACATCGAAAAGAAAATCTTTTTTATTTTTATTTCTATGCTGTCTTGAAAAGTGTTGCTATTTGAATTAAAGAAAGTAGGAAATTCCTGCCGCCGAAGATATGTCATTTAAATATTTTTTTTTCTCTAATAGAAGATACTCATTTGTAAGATCAAGCAAAATGAGTACTGGAATCTTGTCTCAATGAAGTTAAAGCGAAGAGATTTATCTGAACTAAGATTTCTTTTGAAGTTCAATGGAATAATCGATACTCTGCTTAAAACATTGAGGAAGAAAAAGAGAAATTCCTCTATTTTTCTTCTATAATTAAAGGGATTTTTTATATTTACATTTCTGAAATTAAAAAAAAATTGTTCAAAATTCTATTTTTTTTCGCCACAATTTCAATTATTTATGTTCAAAACATTTTATGTTATTATTTTAAGTAATTTGTTATGTTTAAGAGGTCTCAGGTCTCTTAAAGTTTTAAAACTTTCGAAATTTTAATTTTTTCGATGTTAAACTCCTATATTTTTTGAACATTTTTATATAATTGTTTTCTTGAAATATCCCCATTCGAACAGAAGTTACGGTTTTTTGAATTATACCCACTCAAAAACTGAAGCGGCGTTTCCGAAATTTTGAAGTCATTTTTCTCCAAATGACATTTTTGGGCAAAACGCGGACGATATCTCAAAGATTTCTGAATTTTCTTTCATGAAATTTTTCAAACCATATGTTTCATCTTTGTCTCTATAAACGGAACCTAAAATTTCCTTTTTTATTGTTAACAAAAATATTTTTTAGGCGATTATACTGTTGAAATTCTCTAAATTTTGCATTAGCTAAATGCAATTTTGTATTAAATATATAAAAATGCTATAAATACAAATTTATTTATGTTCAGGGTTATCATTACATGCGGAAGAATAAGTAGGCACCAAAATTTTCATTCTAGTTGCAAAATTTATTTTGTAATCCTGCGCTTAATATGTTATGCTGATTTTCTGCTCGTCAAATGTCTGACATTTTGAAGCCCGGTGTAAATTTTAATTCTGCATCTGGCAATTTTTAAATACATGAAATGAAGGAACATACTTATATCTTTCTTCCGAATACAAAATTGTGCCTTAAAATCAAATACATTTTAAGATATTATATGTTGAAATTTATCATTTTTAGAATCGTTCTTAATTATATAAATACGTAGCACCTATAGTCGTAGTTCCATCCGTCCGTCCGCATATAACAGAACTGAAATTACCCATTCGAATGGCCAGAAATTTTAAATATATAATTGTTACAAAATTTCGTAGAGTCATTTTAAATTTTATGAAAATCGGTTGCATAATTTAATTACAGGGATAATCAAAATTTTTCTGTTACATTATGGCCAATGGGAAAGCATTATTTCAAGGTCCTTTTATTGCTGTTACAGCATTTCGAACAGAAATAAATTGATATGCACTTATGAAGTGCACTAAAATATACTTTCAGTACAATATGCGGCGCAAAAAATATTTATAAAACTAGTTATAGTACGAACGCACCCCCATTTGCCATTTCGATGTGCAATTTCCAACTTATTTTCTTTTTTCTGAGAGTCTTTAGACCTCATAAATAATCTACCTTCATCGATAAGCATTTAATATTTAAGAAAGTTAATTATATATCCTGATAGTTGAATATTTCATAACCATACGATATATATATATATATATATATTCATTTTCTGTATATTTTAACAATAATTCACATACATGCTGTAGAAAGTGTAAAAGATTTCTGCCAAATGCAAGATTATCTGAGATTTTCAGAGAAACCAAGGTTTTACAACAGAAACTGTATTGATTATCTTGTGAAGTGTTTTGCGACAAAAATAATTTTAAAAAATCTTTGAGAAACTTTTTTTTTATTTATTTTTAATCTTAAATCTATTTAATCTATTTTTTTATTTAATCTTTCATTTTCATACACGTTTCTAATTCCCTAAACAATAGAATTAATTTATACTAGCATAAATTTATAAAGAACAATTGAAAGTTTCTTTTTAACATAATAGTTTTTGTATAGTAAAATACCCATATTAGATTTAAAGGAAAGAAAAGAATCTTTGTCTCTCAAGAAATGGTATTTAAAAATATTTTTCCTCTTTTATTAATATTCTTTTATTCACTTTGATGTTTTTATATTCTTCTAAACAACCGAAGCAACCTTTTCTAAAATAAATCTATTCTAAATCATGTCTCAAAGTTCATCTTTTTACACTCTCTTGTAAATTACTTTTCTTTGACTTAAACAAAGAATAACAGCTTGCCGTGGAAAGAATGGGATTTACATATATTTCTTCTATCTAACCATCAGAGACACTCATTTACAAGATTATGGGAAATAAGTTAGGTAATGGTTTCTGAAACGAAAAAATGAAGTAATTTATCAATCCTCAGAATTGGTATTCATCTCAAACTCTTTTGAATAATCGATATCCAGCGTACAACATATGGGAATAAAATAATAAAAAAAAATGTAATTGTACATTTATATCTACAGTATTAAAAAATAAATAAAATCCCGGGAAGAAAATGGCATATTAAAGAGATAAGTTTTTTGATATGAAAAACTTTTTATTTCTCACTAATGAAAAAAGTTTCAAAATTGTGAAAATTTGTCGGTGTCCTTTGGTCCTTCGCCTCAGTTGCTCTCATCTAAATCCGTACAAGCGCATGCTGTTCTCAAAGCCAGTCCCCTTTCCTATATACTCGAAAGGTAAATATTTTTTATGCTTGAAAGTACATATATGAATATATGGGAGGCTAGGGAGTGTTGACCATATGGCAGGCTTAACCCACCCATCAGTTTTCATATTTAAAAGAATTTCAGAGTTTTATCATTAGGTGTCAACCAAAGCTACTGGAATGCTCAAACAACAGGATTTGTTTGATACAGATAATCGAAATAGGAGTGGAAAAAATCAATTTTGAGGCATTTTCAACCTAAAAGTTGTGTTTTTTAGAAATATTTTATAAGCTTTTTTCAGATAAAATATATCATAGAAATTTATGTACGTAGGCTTTAAGTAATGCAGAAATATCGAGTTTTCATTCCAGGCATAAAGATTTTACAGTAAGTTAGGTTTAACATAACAATGTGCTATTCTTTAGAAAAGGGCTATGTGGGGAGGCTTCATCCAGTCAATGTGAGGGTGGGTTGACCATATGTTATCTTTAATATATTCTTTAGTAACTCTCGAAAAAACAATCAAAACACTCTTAACAGATATAATATTTTCGGACAGAAAAAAAAAATCGAGATGTAATTAAAAATCAACTTAATGGAGAAAATAATTTTAGTCCTTTTTAATTTCTGAATTTCACAATTGAATCAAATTAATTTCAAATCTTAACTCATGTGTGTCCTATTCGAGAATCTTTACTCAACGAGTCCACTCACAAGTAAGGTCTCCTTACTGGGCATACTCAGAACATCTTGAAAAAAAAATACCAATTTAACTACTTATATATGTAATATAGGATCTACCAAATTTAGCGGCGAAATTACAGTAATAAGTCTGTAAAAAAATACTTTTGAGTATTTGGCACAAAAAGATGAAAGCGTCTTGGCGAGAAATACTTTTCCTCGCCAAAAGCAAACGATTTAAAGCACCTGAAAATTGTTTGTTAATTGATTTTTAGAATGCGTGTAAAAAGTATTTAATGATACATTTTTCGTATTACATATTTATGTTGCTTGTTATTTAATTTTATTACTTTAAAAACAATTTCATATATAAAAATATTTTCATATATTTAAGCGTATTCCAAAATAAACGCAAGATTCATTTAACAGTTATTCATTATAATATCAAAAAAAATCATCGTTTCCATAGCAACAAAATTGAATCCACGGTGCTCAATTGTACTTAATTTTGAGGTATTGAAACAATTTTAATTTATTACAATTTTGTTTTAATTCATGAAATTTGATATTTAACTTTCCTTATAAATATATATGTATGACAAAACTATAGTTAAATCAAACTAAAACTGAAATAACTAAAGTTATTTACATTAAATTTATTTATACAAGTTCAATATGAAACATTTTTATCTTAAACAGTATTCGACATACAAAAGAATTTTTCGAAATTTCATTTCATCGGCAACCGATGATAAATCTCCAAATAAACGAAATTTCCATTATGTTTTTTTACGAAAGTTCTATCAAGGTTCCGCCAAAAAAAATTTATAAACATATATATCCACATGAGAAGATCACTCTGTAATTTTTTAAAAAATTTTCTGAGTGTGCCCGTATGGAGACCTTCCTTGTCAGTGTTTTTATGAGGTTGTATATTATATACTAAAATTCTAATTTGTATTCTTTATTTTTTTTTTAAATAGAAATATTGTTTGATATGCAATTGATATTTAGAAAAAATATCTCTATATATATTACGTACTTGGCACAGAAATCGCGATTATTTGTTATTGTTTAATGGCAACGCCCGATAATCTTATATCATTGGTTATTGTGTAAAAGTCATTTGGCAGGATTTAGGGTGAGGTAAATCCGGTTTATTTACGTTTTGCGTTTATTTATTTAGGCTCTCTCTTTTGCTGCAATTATGGAACTTCACAATAGCGTTAGAAATACCCGTAAAAGACCTCCGAAGTGAACAAGAAGCCGCATTAAGAAGAGAAAATAGAAATAGATTGGATCGAGAACGGCCTCAAACACAGAGCATAAGTGATCGCCAAAATAGGCTTACTAACCATTGCATGGGTGAACGCGTTGCTTCTGAAAGCCAAATTACGGATTTAAACACTCCGTAGCATAACTGTGGATATATAGTGATATTGGCGTGATGTATATATGACATCTATGCTAAATAAATATTATTCAGTGGGTTTTTTTTATGATTTTTTTTTTAAATTTTTTTTTATCTATTCTATACTCCTATTATAAAGAGGAAAAAATTGTTTATTTGTCGGAGGTAAGCTCAGGAACTACAGAACCGATTCCAAAAGTTAAGGTATCAAAATGATGGTGTTAGTCCAACTTAGAACATAGGCTGTATCTTATGTCGGTGCCACTACCCCAAAGGGGGTGCAGGAGCAAAAAAAGTTCTAAAAACGCGATTTTTGCGTTACTGAAGGGCGTAGAAATATGAAATTTGGAATATTAGTTACTTATAAGATATAAGTGATGTCTAAGACCAGTTCTTAAACAATTCGAAATTTAAAAGGGGTGAAAATGCACAAAAAGCGTTCTAAAAAGCGTTCTAAATGGTAGTTTCTACATAATCTCAGGAAATACCAAACCGATTTAAAAAATATTGGTGTCAAAATGATGGTGACAACGCTTACTCCAAGATAGGCTATGTTTTATGTCGGTGCCACTACCTCAAAGGGGGGTGCAGGATCAAAAAGCGTTCTAAAAATGCGATTTATGTGTTACTGAAGGGCCTAGAAATATGAAATTTGAAATATTTGCTACTTATTAGGTATAAAGAATTTCTAAGAACAGTTTTTAAACGATTCGAAATTTAAAAGGGCTGAAAATGCGCAAAAAGCGTTCTAAAAAACGTTCTAAATGGTGGTTTCTACACAATCTCAGGAAATACCAAACCGATTTAAAAAATAATAGTGTCAAAATGACGGTGACAACCCTTGCTCCAACATAGGCTATGTTTTATGTCGATGACACTACCCCAAAGGGGGTGCAGGGGAAAAACGTTCTAAATTGCGGTTTTTGCGTGACGGAAGGGCCTAGAATCGTGAAATTTGGAATGGTAGTCAGTTGTAAGATATCAATGTTCTCTAAGGATATTTCCTAAAAAAATCGAAATTTAAAAGGGAGTCAAAATGCGCAAAAATCGTTGTAAAAAACGTTCTAAATTGCGATTTCTATGCAATCTTAGGAAGTACTGAACAGATTTCAAATATAATGGTGTAAAAATTATGCTTACAGATCTCGCTCCAAGTTAGGCTATATTTTATATCTGTTTCCACTACCCCAGAGGAGATGCAGGAGCAAAATGCGCAAAAAGCGTTCTAAAAACGTTCTAAATGCCGATTTGTCAGCGATATCTCAGGAAGAATCAAACTGATTTCAAAAGAAATGGTAGAAAATTGATGCTGACAGACTCTGCTCTAACATAGACGCTATTTTATGTCGGTATCACTATCACCTAGACGTTGCAGGAGCAAAAAAGCGTTCTAAATTTCGATTTTTGTGATCGGTACGGGCTAGCAACTTAAAATTAGGCAAGGTACATATTTATTAGATATAAATGATCTTTAAAAACAGTTTCGAAAAAATTAGAAATTTAAAAAGGGGTGAAAATGAGCGAAAAGCTTTCTAAAAAAGTTCTAAATTGCGATTTATACTCAATCTCAGGAAATTCCAAAGCTATTTCAAAACTAATGGTTGCAAATCAATGGTGATAGTCCCTGCTATAACATAGGTTATATTTTATGTTTCTGTCACTACCATCTGAGGGTGCAAAAGCAAAACATGTTCTAATTTGCGTTTTTTGCACAACTGAGGTGTCTAACACTTTGAAGTATGGCATGGTACTTACTTACAAGATGCAACTGCTTTCTAAGAATAGTCGAAAGAAAATTCCAAATTTATAAAGATGAAGTAAGCGTAAAGCGTTATAATTTACAATTTTTATGCAATCTTATCAAATACTAAACCAATTAAAAAAATAATGATGACAAATTGTTGCTGTTAGAACCTGCTGAAACATAAGCTATGTTTTATATCTGTGCCAATATCACCAGAGGGTTGCAGGAGCTAAAAACTTTGTAAATTGCGATTTCTGTGATACTGATAAAGGCTAGAAACTTTAAATATGGCATGGTAGTTACTTATAAAATATAAATGCCCTCGAAGGACTGTCGAAAATAAATTCGAATTAAAAAGGGGTGAAGCGAAGGGGAGGTGTGAAAAGCATTGTAAAAAAGTCCTAAATTACGATATCTATGCAATTTCAGGGAATATAAACAGATTATAAAAGTAATAGTTGCGAATCAATGGTAACAGTCTCTGATCCTACACAGGCCGATGATTCTACCACCTGGGGTTTACAGGAACAACAAACGTTCTATAAAAGGCCTTTAAAAGATTTCTAAATTACGTTTCTGTGGAATATTAAAAATAACAAACCGATTTCAAAATTAATGTTGGCAAATTAATGGTGATAGTTCCTAATTCAACATAGCCCTTTCTGTTGAGAGAGATTGTAGGACTTCAATTTGACATGATAGTTAATTTTAAGATGTAAGAAGATGGTTTCTAAAAAATTCAAAACTTCAAATGAATACTGAAATGAGCGTAAAGGTTTCAAAATATTTTCTAAATTATCATTTATTTAGTTTTATTAATTTAAGTCTCATTTCTGCCTAATGCAGTGTAATAATGATGCTTAATCAAACTGTGTTTTAAATAGTAATTTTTGAATTATTCTTAAAAGTAATAAGTAAAAATTTTGTTAGTACCTTTTAATAAAAATTAGACATATAAATATTACTTGGCATATTTCAAATATTACGCGAGCAAAGCCGCGGGGTTTGCTAGTATTATATATTTCAATGACAGTCCCGGCACAGTTTCTGCCCGGGCAATGCCGGGCGGGTGAGCTAGTTTAATCATAAAATTGTATTTTTGAAAAATGTAGTAATTGAAGTATGTATGTATGGAAAATTTAATTTGTCATCAATTTCTTCAACTTTTAAAAGGTAGAATTTTTTTTTTCATATATAATCTGGAAAAAGTCATTTCCAAGATCAAAGTAAATCTGGAAAACTTTTCTCAACTTAGTTAATCGAAGAAGATTTACCAGATTCAGAACTGAGATTTCCTTCGAAGTTTATCGGAATAATCGATTATTCGCTTACAACATTCAGGAATAATAAAAAAAGTAAAGAAACTTTTTATTCTATAAATATAAAGGCAAAAATGTATAAATATTGAGAAGCAAAGGATTTGCATCTTTAATAAATGTATTTTCAAAAAATACCATTGTTTAGTACAATAGTAATGTTTGTTTATTAGGTTTTGGGTTGCATAGGGAATGTGTTACTATTTAAACAAAATATTCAAAAACATACATTATATGGTTTGCATTATTTAAACCATAAAATGGGTTATTTTTGTTATTATGAAACATTTTTAATAGTTAATATTTAAAATAATTATTTATTTAACTTTAACTGTAAATTACGTCAGAATATTATGTCCGAACTTATAAATTCGTAGGCATTCACTTTGTTTCTTTCGCGGATAATTATACTTCACCATAAATAAAAATAAATGTTATAAAAGCTTAATACTTTAATCAATTATGTGCTTGCTAAACAGTGTCATTACAGGACAGATATTTTGGATTTTTTTTATTTATTTATCAAGTTCAGATTTTAATATTTTAGCAAAGGCCAAATATTTAAGTTCGAATTCATATTCCCTAGCAATTATTTGTTATTAATTCAGGAATGTTACTTTCTCAACAATATATATGATTTTTTTGGAAATACATGCATTTGTTTGAGATTTGTAAGAAGAAACAGATATAAATCTTTATCAAATCTTCTTAAATATGGAACTTACATTTTAGAAAAGAATATTGATAATTTAAACACGCAACACTAAAAATTAAAGAAAAAAAATGTACATTTAGCCGAAAATTGAGCCGAACAACAAAATATCTTATGCATATTTCTAGTAATTTCTGTAACATTTCTACATTTCCAATAGTGGCCGTCTGAGGATTTGCGCGAATATGTTTTTATTATTATTATTATTATATATAGATATAATTTTTTATCAAAGTAAATTCGGAGAGAAACACACACACACACACACACACACACACACATATATATATATATATTTGTCATTTAAAAAATGTTTTATTTTTAGGCTAAATGAAGATATTTAATAAATCATACATATTAAACGAATATGAGATTTTTTCCGATTATGAGTAATATCGTAGATTTGTACGTTTCTCTAACGTGTTCTCGAAATTTTCCTCCTGTACTAAATCTGGCACGAAAAAAAAGTTTTAATTCAAGAAAATTCCTTTTGTCAGGATAAAACAAACTCACCGTTGAAAATTCTGCCTCCTATACATTGAAAAATGCATGTGAACTTTATAAGAAACATGCGTCCGATATTATTTCGAGCACGAGAAAACGGACTAGCATTATCTCGAATTCGGAAAAAGTTAGTTTTGACGGGTTTAAAAAAAAAAAAAAACCCACTAATAATGCCGCTATATATTGAAAACGGTACTAACGATTTTTACAAAACTTAGCTCCTCTACTAATTCGTCATTAAAACATTATCCAGCTAGGTCTTTAATTAGGGAGAAATCGGTTATATAATTAAAACAAGCTCATTACATAAAATGGTCGTATTGATTGAAAACAATTCTCACGATTTTTATGAAATAAGTCTTATTAGTATACAAAATAACGATCCAACCAAGTCTCGACTTTGGAAAAATTTGTTTTGATAGTTTTAAGCATTTTTTAGCTCACAGGCTATCATAGCCTGAGAGCTAATGTGCCCGGGCGTTCTGTATGTATGTATGTATGTACGTACGTACGTAACGCGATAACTCTTGATAGAAACATCCGATTTGCTTCAGAATTTTTTTCTAGGTTCATTGTGATAAGGTGCTTCCCTGATTAGTTTTGTGAGTTCATTGGTTAAGGATAAAGGGGGAAAAGGGAGGTTAGTCCACCCCCTTAATTCAGATAAATGGCGTTTTCATCCAGAATGATTCGATTTGCTCGGAATTTGGTGTACCGGTTTATTATGTTAAGGAATTTTCCTGATTAGTTTTGGGGGTTCATTGGTTAAGAATAAAGGGGGAAAATGGGGGTTAGTCCACCCCCCTTAATTCAGATAAATGGGTTTTTCATGCAGAATAATTCTATGTGCTCCGAATTTGGTATACTGGTTTATTATGTCAAAGAGCTTCCCTGATTAATTTTGGGGGTTCATTGGTTAAGGATAAAGGGAGTAAAAGGGGGTTAGTCCACACCCCCCCTCTACTTAATTCAGATAAATGAGTTTTTCATGCAGAATTATTCGATTTGCTCCGAATGTGGCATACCGGTTTATTATGTTAAGGAGCTTCCCTGATTAGATTTGGAGGTTCACTGGTTAAGTATAAAGGGGGAAACGGGGGCTAATTCCCTTCACTTATTTTTTTTAGGGGCATTATTCTTTAAAATAAGAGTATAAGATAGGGTAGACCGGGGTTAGTTGGCCACAGAGACATGTTGGCCCAGTCGCGATATTTTTGAAACTTTGCGTTAGATGAAACTTTCAGTCCAGCCAAATATGCGTTGCTTTGTTTTCCTCCTCCAACAATAGCACCACTGAAGTCGGAGCGTCCGTTAAAGAATTATTGAGAATTTTCAATGTTTTGCAAAGGTGAGTAAATTTCCTCTCTTATAAATAATCGTTTATTTATTTGATTTTAGATTACATTTTATATTTTGATATATAATAATTCAGAAAAATAATTGTCCGTAGTTATTGTAGGGCATGTTTTTTTTTATTGAAATACTTTCAGAATAATTCCTTACAGTCATAAAAAAATGGCGATACGGCGTTGGCCCATGTGGCTCTGGGGTACTGGAAATTTGATAGTTTTAGTGAATTATTTTAATAAGCATTTATTATTATTTTTATTAATTAATAGTAAGGAATTATTTTATTAATTGAATTCCTGGTTAGTCCAGTCAATCTTTTTTAAAAGTGAAGTTATAACGTTGTTTACCTCCTCCCCAAATTGAATCATCTGCTCCTGTTGTACAAAAATATTTATAACTGTCATAATTATAGAAAAATTCCTGTTGGCTTGGCCTACAGGTGCAGGTAGATTTCGAAGTTCAGTAATAATTTCACCAAGAATTTAACGTATTAAGGGAAATGGGTTTTTGTTTTCTCATACAGCCTACCCCCTCCCCACACTCACGCTTTTTTGTTTTTAATTATTTTTTCCTGTAAGAGTTGATCCTATCAAATGCTTGTCAGTAAAAAATTTGTAGATAATATTAAGAGGATTTATGATAAATTTAATACCTTGTGAATTGAAGAAGTTATGAATTGTTTTCCTCTGAAAACCCTATTTTTTGTACTTCTTGAAGCCATTTTTAATTATATAAAAAATTTGTCATGCATAATTTCTATTGCGCTTTTCGTAGACGTTTTGAAAACTTTAAACTGATTGGATATGTTATTGTGTCCATAGAATAGTAAAATATATAATATATATATATATATATATAGACAGATAGATAGATAGATAGATAGATAGATAGATAAAGTTTTGAACTGAGGGTGGTTTTGGATTCTAAGGGTCATGATCGGTGTAGATCTGCGAAAGTTTTCAAAAACTCCAACATATGGGAGATTGCAATAGCTAGTATTTCTTACGAATTGTACCTAAAAGTTCGACCTCCTAGTGTTGCATACTACCGCTAAAAGTAACAAATCTAACAATCAAAGTCTATCGGACTCTGATATTTCTCAATTATTAATAAAATCCCCTTGTTTCCCCTTCCAGAAAAGTGTTTGCCACAAATAATGCTTTAATAACTTCACATTTTATGAAGTGAAAACCTCTTACCTGGGTAGTTATTCGTTGAAACTAAATAATCCTTTCTGTCTTCATAATCCATAAAAAGGGCAGTTTCAGGAAACATTTTTTTTAATTATAAAAACAAAGTCTTTTCCTTTAAGAGACATGTTGTCCCTTCCACAAACAGAATAGAACTACACTTCCTGAAGCGTTAATAAAGATCAGCAGTTCAAACAAAAAATATAAAAAATGATATCATCCAACATAATTATATCAAGCGCATTTCTATATCCTAACTTATTAGATTATCTATATCTCATTATACCAATAATAAATCATGAATGTAATCAATAATATATATGTTTCATGATACACAAACTGTTTTTTTATACTTGATTAGGAATTAAACTTTTATATAAATGACAATTATCATTATTTCAAAGCATCATGAAGAATTATTACATTTTACTGACAGAAATTTGAAGGGAATGATGCGTTAGAAAAACATAATAAACGAAAGAAAAGAATTATGGCACTTAATAGACGTACAGAGGCCTTTAAACAATTTATTTACAATCTGGTGTTTATAATAAATTACCTAATTAAGGATTAATGATTTCTTAAATTGCTGTATTCTAAGATTTACGGTGTTTTAACACCTAGCATGTTAAAATTTATTACTGTTCCGTATTATATTAAAGAAATTTTTATGCGAAAATTAATCAATTTTTAAAGAAATTTTTGGCCGAAGTTAATAATTTGAATAACTCACAGTTTTAATATTTAAAATTTTTATTTTAATTTAGGAGGGTATATTGTGTTTTCGTTCGCAAGAAATAAAAATTAAGATTTTGTAAAATTCTGATCATTTCTTAAACTTCTACACTATCAGAACATTAAAAAGGGACGTGGGCCAACTTATCCCGCAAACGGGGCAGGTTGGTCAAGCGACTTCGGTCAATTTGACATTCTAAACTAATACTTATAGTTAATATTTTCAAGTTTTACTATTGTAACTGCTTCCTGAAAGTACACTGATAGTGGTAACATAAAAAGAAATTTAAAATGTTGAATTGTAATTTTTAAAAAAATATTAGAAGAAAAAGCGGGCCAACTAGCCCCGGCGTACCCTACAATTAGTGCGAATAGCCTGTGAGCTCAATGCCATCAGTATAGCTGGGCACTTTTATTTTTTATTTATATATAATCTTCCGTAACCGGAATTCTCTCCAGTACAATTTGCCATTGATCATCAACACAATAAAGGATGATCTCCTAGGAAGTGCTAACGGTTTTTCCTTCTATACGTACTAAATTGAACACGAGGCAAAAAGGCCTGTCTAGGTCCCCAATATGGTAAAATTCGTTTTAATCCTTTATAGGGCAAGTCAATTTCTGTAGCTGAGATGTTGAAAAGAATCACTGCCACCAAAATCTGCACACAAATTGATTAGAAAATAAAATGCGTATAATTTTTTACGTGCATTATAAGAAAAAAATATTGTAATAAAAAGTCCGGTGCAAATCGATCAATTTTGAATAAAAAATAAGTGGAAAATGTATAGTAAAACCTATGAATAGCTGCCACAACTGGGATCATGATAAAGTGACCGTACTTCGGAGGTTGCCGTTATTTAGAGGTTCCGAATATTAAAATCTCAAAATTACATTACATTAAAATCAAAATAACTGACCAAAATTATTTTATTTTTCCAGCTTAAAAATAGTATTATTTTACACCAAAGAAGTCACTTATTCGCAGTTATTTTTTTAAGCATATCTCTTTCTCTAAATGTATAATTATTTCCACAGATTTGTTGTGAAATTTGTTATCATTTTGAGTGAGAGCAGAATTTTTAATTTCTCAGTTTCTCTGCAATTTCTGGGTTGATCCAGAAATTGAGAGATTTTTCTCTCGATAGTTCGAAAGCCATTCAAAAAGCAACTTATTATTTTCATCATAACCAGTAGACGCTTAGTTTTAGATTCCAAATTTACACCTTGAAATATCTTTTCTAAATAAAATTTACCTTTTTCCAGAATGTCTTTGGATCATCCCGCAATTGTACATTTCAGTTAATTTTCGTGCACTTATACCTTTTTTGCCGTGTCGGTTAACATTCTATTTATCACTTAAAGTTACAAATTCTCACTTTGAACGAACTCTTTTAGTGAAAAACACGTGCTACGCATAGATAAGAAATATCACACACGATTCACAAATAGTAAAAATTACTACCCCTTGCTCACAATGTGAGCATCACACTTTAAATTTCATCACCAAGTAAATTTCATTATCAAGTAAATTGTTTATTTACGTCAAATTTTCTTTTAGTTGTACAATTTAAACTAGTATAAACATACGAGGAGGGACAGAAAAATAACAGGAATGGAAGCTCTGTGAGCGGAGCATGTCTGACATGTATTCCTCTTGCTTGGTGCTCGTCAGGCGAGTCGTTGTGAATTTAGTTCTCTCAACGCAGTCGCCACGTAAGTTTATTCTAGTTATAGTGCATTTTCTAAAAGAATTTCCGTTTTTTCCTCGTTTTTTGTAAAGTCGGACTTTAGTAAATAAAGAACATTGTACGAATGTGAAATTTTGCTTTTGAAAAATGCTCCAGGATCAGTTTCGATGTTGCAAACATCTTACAAATATGACGCTTTAAGAGAAAGTTGTTTTTCTCATTTTAAAAAAGATGAATTTCTCAGTAAAGTGGTGAATGACACTTCTTCTTCTGTATGTCTTTCAACTATCAAAAGTGATAAAAATGGGAAGAACATTTGTGCTACTCTGCTTAAAAATCGACGCGGACCATTCAAAAAATTGCGGGGTAATCAATCACGATGAGTTGCATGTTAAAACTGCTTTTTCTATCACAATAATAAACCTGTGAAAGTGTACTACGAAAGTGTCTTGAAGGAGTGAAAATAACATCCTGATAGACAAATGGGCCAGAATAGCTTGTGGCCAATCAGAAGAATTCATATAGCACGGTGTTGAAATGTAAACATACCCGTAAAGCTTCATATGGAAATATTATTACGAAAAGTGTTTTAAACAATTTTAGTGAAAAGATATTCCTTTCGAATAATCAACTCCATTATCATTTAAAAAAATTATTGTGTCATCCATACTTCCTCTTCGCATATTTCATTTCACCTCTTCGATTAGAACAAATTTCTAGTAAAAGGACGTTATCAAAATGTGGGATCATTAAATGTTAACTATAAGTAATTTTTAAACTTTTAAAATTTAAGGCCATTTTTTTTTACAGTATAGTATATAAATCTACAAAATTATACACAATCATTAAAATACTGCCACTATTCTGGAAAATTAATCAGATTTCAAGATGTTTGTGAAAGTAAAATATTGTTAATTTTATGAATTTAAACGTTTTCTTTATATTTATGAATTTCTAAAGAAAGAAAAAACTTAACGGAAATAACCATCTTAATTTACATATTAAAATATATATATATATGTACATCATTCTTAACTTGAACTTACTTCAAGGATTTTTTCCAAATAAAAGTGGGAATTTATATTTTGCTATTTTAGCTCCGAATGTTTGGCTAACTGAACCATCAGCAAAATTAGTGACTTACTCATTAGTAGCCCTATTTTCAGCTTCAGAAGTACCTTCATGAATATTATTTACATTACAATTATCATAATAAAAATTTAAGCGTTAAATGGGAACCTTTCAACTAATTATAGAGCATCGGTTTGATTCAAGTATTATCGGATTTAACTGCGAATCAATTATTTAAAAAAATAAATCTCTCAGGATTCCGAAACGAAAAAAAAAAAAAAATAAACATGCATAAAACAACGATTTGTACAACTAAATATCAATATTTTAGCACTAAAATTACACACAGTTGTCGGAAATATATCCACAACGCAGAAATTTATTTTGTTCAGAACGTACCACATGTAGAACGGAAATGATGAGTACAAATTTCAAACACCATTTATCACCATGTGCCATTAATTCCATGCAACAGAAAAGATAAATAACAGATGAAAGCACAGTTTTTTTAAACTGCATATGAATATTTTACCATGGAAATTATACAGGCTTTAGAAGACAAGATTTTTTTTCCCCTTCCTCCCAGCACAAATGCAACGGAACCTCTCCTGTTGCAGTTTTTGACATCTTTTACCGATAAATCTCAGGTTTTTTTCAAGCAATTTTTCACACAGCCAGAAGGGCATGCATTATAAACACATCTAAAACGTTTAGGATTCGGACAATTATAGATTGTGAAATGTATTAATTTTTTGTGGGGGAAAACATTTTGTAACAAAAGGTAAAATTCTGTTACTCAAATTAAAAGTTTTTTTTTGACGAATGCTTTTACTACTAAAGTTTTTCGTTTTTTCTTTTTTTTAATATAAATTCAGTCAAAATTGAGTTAAATATATAAAATCATGCAAAAGTATCTTGCATTTAATGTTATTATAATGGGCCTGGAAAACGCTGGCCGAATCAGTTTTCTGAAAACGTACTCTGCAACAAATTAAAAATTAAAGCGCATTTTCTTCATCCCCATATTCCTTTATCCTTTAAAGCGTCTCCGGACTCTTAAAGCTTCTAAATTTTAGAAATTTCAATTTTTTTAGATGTTAAACTCTTACCTTTTCTGAACATTTTGATATATTTGTTTCTTTGAAATTACCATTATTATAGAAGTTATGGATTTTAGAATTATAGCCGCACAACTGAGGCGGCCTTTCCGAAACTTTCAAGTAATGACGTTTTGGGCACAACGCGCAGGATATCTCAAAAACTTCTGAATACTTTTTCATGAAATTTTCAAAACATATATTTCATGCTAGCCTGTATAAACTGAACCTAAAATTTCTTTTTATTTTTCAAGGAAAAAAAAAAAAAAAAAAAAGCCGATTATATTATTGAAGTTTTCAAAATTTTGTATTACTTAAATACAACTTTACATTAAAAATATAGAAATGCTTTACATACAAATTTATTTAGGTTCAGGGTAATTATTATAATCTGAAGTATAAGTAGGCACCAAAATTTTCATTCTAGTTGCAATATTTATTTTTTAATCCTGCGCATAAGCTATGATATCAATTTTCTGCTCGATAAATGTCTGACAGTTTCGAGCCCCCTATAAATACTAATTCGGCATCTTGCATTTTTTAATCACATGAAATGAAAGAACATACTTATATCTTTCATCCCAATAAAAATTGCGTTTTAAGATCATACATATTTTAAGACATTAAATGTTGAAAATGGTCTTTTTTTTTCATTTTTTTCTAATTTTAAGATTGCTGAGATTCTTTAATAATGCATTATAAAGATGTAATATCATGAGAATTAAATAAAGCACCAATTTACAAACTAATAACGAAAAAAGAGGATTAAGTTTGAAATATTTGCTGTGTAGCTCGCTCTTCTTCTTTTGGAAAAAGTTAAAGAAATATCTGAGGAATATTGGGAATTTTTTAAGCCGGTATTAAGGAACTTGTGAGCGAAGGAATATATTATAATTTCATAACTATAAGATATATCGAAAAGAATTGATATTGATACTTTCTAGAATTTTTATACATGATCATAGGATACGTAACTTTAAATTTTAAACTTACATTATATTTTAAAAGATACATACAGAATTTAACTTTACGGAATAAAATTTTCTTTTCTATTTATATGTTGCTGCTGAAAATTAAAAAAATAATAATAAAATGTGATACTTTAAAATATTTTATAACTAAAAATAACACTATACAAATATTTTATGCAGTACTTCGAAACGTTGAACCAGATTTAATTTTATAAGCAAAGAATAATAAATCGTTTTATGAAAGTCATACAATATCTAGCAATAGAAGCAAGTCATTTAGGATTCCACCCAGACAGTAATAAACTCATGCCATGTTTTTAAACAATTTGAGTTAAAATCATTTTCAGTTTCCTTTAATTTTTTCACCTTGTTTATTTATTCTTTAAAAATATAAGTTTTCATATTATTTATCCAAATCCGCTGCAGTAAGCGCGGAGAGCAGCGTACTACATTTTCGCCAAACGTCCTTTTACTTTTTTTTAACACCTACAACACTCTGACACATGACCGGGACGAAAAAGAAAAAAAAATGACGAAATGACGAATTGTAACCTGACAGATTTAGAAAGGAAATTACTTAAGTGGAAGACATCGAAAAGCTCAATCGCAGCGAGATAGAGCTTAATGTTCATCTGTGTATGTATAACCATGTGCCTTATCTAGTATAAGTACTAGATTTTTATGAATCTATTTTTGTTTCATTTTTTTAATCCTTTCCGGGTTAATTAAAGTCCGTGATCTGTTAAGAAAAAATCGACTTATTTAATGCGTTACAGGTCTAAAGCCAGCTCTGAAAGGGTCATATATAGTCTATACAAGACCTGGTTGAATAAATGATTATTTCTGTGCGTCATGTGCAAAATAATGATGTGGTGTCGATAATCCAGGAATCACGGGCCAAATGTGACCTGCAAAATGTAACGATTAACTAAAAAAATATATTGAAAATTATCTTTCCTTTAGAAAAAACAATACTCGTTAATTTAAACGACATTTTACAGCACGTCGTGTAATGTAGCCTTGAAAAGGATCATCATATATTTTGTATTTCGGAAGTTAAAAATTATTTAACTTGAAAGGCATTTTATATATTTAAAAAAAGTAAATATATAAAAACTCTGAACCTCAGGTGCAACAGGACATTTTTAGACAAATTTCCAGACTTCTACATGCGGAAGATTTCAGTAGCAAACGGATAGCCTTGGATTTTATAGACACACACGCAGGCATGAGGAATTTTTAACACTTTCCAAAAAGGTTGAAAAGTGTTTATGAATTCGTTTTGTCAGTCCGTGACTCACGTAAATATTGCCCGTTTGTCATGATATAGGTACATGTTATTGAGTATTAATATGTCATGTGCTGTATTACAATTGAAGTGTGTAGCGTTTTGGTTCATTTACAGGGACACTCAAAAGAGTTCATTACATTACGGTCTATGGGGGAAAACCGTTTGCGATTATTTTAATGATATTACACTATTTTAAACATATTGAAATTGATATTTATCACTGAAGTGTAATATAAGGTTCCTACTATAGGGCATGGTGAGCACAGAATTTATCGTTCATTTACATGGACAACCAAAAGTGTTTTACATAGAAGAAAATAAACAATAATTGAACTGTTAAAGCCTACTAACATTAATTGTTGGAAGTGTGTTTTCAATTATCATATTTATTTGTAGTTATTTTGTAAATGTAACTTGGTTTGTATAAATTCTATTGATCATATACAGGCTGCAAAAAAGGTTTTACAACATTCGTTTATTGGCGGAAATTGCTAAATGGATATTTTCAACTGTGCTATACATTTAAATGAATTACCTTTTAGCATATTATGTAGTATGCTTACGTATCAACAGATCATATGCAAGGCTACACAAAATAATTGCACATTTTCCCGACTATTCATTGTAATAGCAGAAATTGGGTTTTTAAATGCAATATGCGTTTTCCAAATTGTTCACATAGACATCATCTTTCAACATAGTAAATGATGCGCTGGAAAATAGTCTATGCCCTACGCATGATTTTTCGTCCTTTTGTTTATTATTATAGATTATGTAACAGCAGTTTATGTATGCGTAGTTTATATGATTGTTGTCTAAAACGCATCCCGTAAACCAATAGTAAATTTAGTTAAAATATTGAAGTTTTATAGCCATTTATATTCTGGATTCCATAATCCATATATTGTGAATAATTCTAAAATGTGACGAAATTATAAATTTAGATGTTCGAAGAATATTTTTAAGCAACACTTTAGAACGCTTTCATTAACAAAGTGACTACCATTGAGTGCAACAATTTCTTGATGGGTCAATCCATTTCAAGTGGTCCAGAAAATCATTAATTCGTTGCTCGACCATTTTTAAAAAATCTGAAATTTTTTGTACAGCAAACCTAACATGATGGAAGTTCAAAATGACTATTATTTTAATTTTATTAATTTTTGTTTGTGCATGGCGGCCATCTTTTTTTCATCGTCTGCAGCAATTTTCTCACAAGAAGGGTCTACGGAATTGTAAATAATTCATCGTTTATTTATCCAATTCAAGTGCGGATTAAAGCAATTTGTACAGAATATATTGGGCTAAAAATTTGGTAATGGAGTAGTTTCCGAAACTAATTGCTTATTGGTAAAATTTAAGCATAAAGTTTCAGTTTTTTTCCAAAGTTTGTCCGTTTACAGGAGGAAATCTTTCAAGCAAGGAAAATTGTCTACATGACATATGTTTTTTTACAAATAGGCCGAAAGTACTTGTACTCACACGCCGAGTTCCACATCTGAGACTTGCTTTCTCTTCGAAAAAAAAAAAATCCCATTTTTTTTCAAAAATGACAAAAAATGCACTTTTCAGGCTTTGATATCTCTGGTGGGGCACGAGATAAAAATCTGATTTTTTTTTTGTAAGAGTATTGTATGGTAGTGTTATGCACAAGAAATTTCAGGATGGAGATTTGACTACAAGCTGAGATATGGCAAGGGCAACATGTCAAAACAATACTGCCAAACTATTGTTTTGTTGTAGTCACAGCTAAGTATTTATCTCAGAGTATCATTTAAATTTATTTTTTAGATTATCTTTAAATAATAGTAACAGAAAATAAAGCCTTTTGAAATTAATTTAAAAAATAATTATGCTTAAGGCCTACATTTTGTATGGTTTCAGTAATTTTTGTTGTAATTTTAGTAACTAAAAGAAACCTCAGCACTTTTACATATATATATATATACATATATATATACAAGACTTGAGACAAAAACAGAATAGGGAAAGAGAAAAGCTGTTAATGTTGGCATACTTGTTGAGACATGATCAAACGTGTCAAAACACATTCCTACTTGTTGGTTTAGAAACCACGATTTTAATGCTGCTTGCCAGTCCCTGAAACTTGTTCCTACCATAAGTATGTTCCTGTAAATGAAACATTATGCGATGTTACCATGATCAGCCTCAAGTAATTTTCAGAAAGTAAAGATATCCAAAGCCTTTTCAAAATTTATAATGCAGAAAAATCACATTTTTGCATAAAAAGTAAGATGAGGAATTATTAATGAATTGAGACTTGCACATAGTCATTTAAAAGTATATTTCTATGAGCCAGCTGGGCCAAGATCTTCAATCAAGTTATCAAGAGATGACAAGACTTGGTTCCTACAAATAAATTTTTGAGAAAGATCAAAATTGTGGTTTTTGAACCAACAAGCAAGAATGTGTTTTGACACGTTTGATCATGTGTTCAACAAATATGACATCATTAATAGCTTTTCTTTTTCCCTATGTTGTTTTTGTCTCAGGTCTTGTATAAAAATATTTTTTTCTTTATGTAAAAGTGCTGAGGTTTCTTTAAATTACTAAAATTACTTACAGCAAAAATTACTGAAACCATAAAAAATGATAATTATTTTTTTAATTAATTGCTAAGTTTTGCAAAGGGCTGTATTTTCTGTTACTATTATTTAAAGATAATCAAAAACATAAACTTAAATGACACTCTGAGATAAATACTTATCTGTGACTACAACAAAACAATAGTTTGGTAGTATTGTTTTGACATGTTGCCCTTGCCATATCTCAGCTTGTAGTCAAATCTCCATCCTGAAATTTCTTGTGCATAACACTACAATACAATACACTAATAATAATAATAAAAAAATCAGATTTTTATCTCGTGCCCCACCAGGGATATCAAAGCCTGAAAAGTGCGATTTTTGTCATTTTTGAAAAATTTGGGATTTTTTTTAGCGAACAGAAAGTAAGTCTCAGATCTGGAACTCGGTGTGTGAGTACAAGTACTTTCGGCCTATTTGTAAAAAAAAAAAAAAAAAAAAAAAAAAAAAAAAAAGACATGTTTACAGTTTTCCTTGCTAGAAAAATTTCCTCTTGTAAACGGGTACCACTTGAAATGGATTGGCCCTGATATATTGCATTAGGGTTACCTTCGATGTGTATGATGTGCACTAAAATGTAGATTACCAAAAACAAATTTCCTGTATGATAATACTGGTACAAAATATTAATCTCAATGCGGTTATACAGGACTGTAAAAATTCATGCTTGTTCTTCATTGCACATGACTGGATACGAAAAATAAATAAGCGAAGATAGTTCTGTTTTTAATACGCATAAAGTAGTTGGCCAGTGTATTACTTGATTTAAAAAAATAAAAATTTGAGTCGTCCAGTTGCAGCGAACAAGTATGCATATTATTGTAAAGCTATTTGGATGTTCACAAGCTTCATATAATAGTGCCACATCTTTAAGGGTAAATTAGAATAATAAACATTTCTATAAAAATGTACCTACTGTTTCAAATAATAACTTCAATTTGTTAACACATAGCTGGAAAAATAGTGCTTAGTAACATACACATGACTGAATATAAAAATATCTGAGAAATGCCAGCGATATAGACCTAAATTCTATCTAAATACTTTTTTCACATCTATTTAAGAAGAAATATTTTTAGATACGTCTCGATAAAGAGGCAGATTTAGTTATCTACCTGCTTCGAAGACGTTTATAAAATATTATAAAGTTACATTGATTAAAATCTCCATGCAATAGTTACTTGAAAAATGATTTTTTTAAAGCAATATTTTCATTTGTCCATATGTGCTGAAATGCCTGTGAGAAATAGTGAGAAATTTTCCAGGCTGGGTATCGTCCCATGTGGTTTAGTCGGTAGAACGTCAGTGCGCTATACTGATGGCCCGGGTTTGAGTACCCGGCATGGAATCTTTTTCACTATGTTGGCCTTTGGGCCTCTTAAGCAATTACTTTGAAAATTTGATTTTCATTTGAAAATGCCTGACAGTCTTCAAAAAATTTCACGCTTAATGCAGAAAAAAAATTCTACCCTAAATATATAAAATCCTAATGAAACGCATTTTTTTGAAACGAAAGTATGTAACGGAAGTATGAAACGCAAGTATGAATCGACTGATTAAACAACTGATTATGTTTCACGGCGATTTCTCCTAAAATGTGGAATTCTTTGCGATGAAATTAACTCCAAAAATCAATATTGATCCGCAGATTTCAAAACTGGTATTAGAATTTTTAAATTCGAATTAGTTTTCGAAATATTAATTTTTTTTCTAATTATATATAAATTTTTCTAATGATGGCAACTCAAATTTTAACCATAACTGGTATTTCTTTTCGTATTTCAGAAAAGGTTATTATTTTAAATTAATTTGGCCTCACTTGAATCTATGCTAAGAAAAATGTTTTTTTTTATTACTAGGGGGCTCTGCCCCCTACGACCTACGTTCGCCAACCCCCATCCAGGCACAACAAAATCCAAAAAGCACGCTAATTTGATCGGCTTTTAAAATATTGAATTAAAATAAAATAAAATAAAATAAAAACAGTAGCGATCTCTCTGTAATTGGGATTCCATTCTTTTTCATTGGATTGGGGATTTTTAAGGCCAAATCTGCTGCTTTTAAGAAATACAGTGGCTGTTTTTGTATTTAATTTAAAAAATCAGTTAAACATTTGAAAATAACCTAATGTAAAATTAATTAAGTAAACAGTGTCATTGTTTCTCGGTATTTTTTAACAGCGCTATAAGATAGTTCTTTTAAATAATTCATTTTAAATGTATTGTTTCAAATCTGACGTAATTTACACCAAAGTTTTATTTCTCTTATTAATATTCACGTGAAAATACTTTTATTGTTAGAAGGAAATATTATTTGCGCTATCTTCGAATTCACGATAATAGTTGAAAAGATTATCTCAAAATATCTCGCGCAAATATATTTTTCAATTTAAATTTTTGCTGTATGACGTAATTTAATAAATATGACGTAATTTCTTCAAATTACAAGTTTTAACGCATAATAATGATATTTTTATTTTAAGTTTTTGTTTCTCTTATTTTAATATTTTGTGTAAATATGCTTCGGCACAGATGTCATTGGCGCAATTATCTTCTGACGCCAATTTCATATGCGCAACGTGTACTTAACTGGTGCTAAAGTTTCGTTATTTTGCTTGATATGGTAACCCGGATGTTGTTTATGCTATTGATGTTTTCGCCAAATTGGCGTCGGAAAAAAAATTGCGCCAATATGTATATGACGTATATGACATCTGTGCCTATGGTTTTTATGACGTAATATTCCTGCTTTTAACATGTAACCATTTAATTCTAATTTTAAAGCTTTTTATCTGTTTGTAATAGTCACGTGAAAATGAATTTTTAATTTGAAGTAAACATTATTGTTTACGCTGTTTATACAACTGGCAACAGTTTAAATTAATAACATTTTCTAAAATTTGTAAAAAATATCTCTCGAAATGCTGAAAATTTGAATTTAAAATTGAAATAAAGCCCCAAAAATGAGTCAAATAAGAAAAATAAATACAATCTGCACACCGGGAACTTATAACGTATAAAATGATCTAAAAATGATTAAATTCTCATGTATAGTTTTTGCTCCAATAAAACATTTTTAGTGGAACGATTTTGTCCAACTTTAGCATTAAATATCTCTTTAAATAATTCTTCGATTTGAAAACTGTCTGCATCAGCGTGTTTATCAAACATTTCTCTATAATACCAACGATTTTCATATTTTTGTATGCAACAGTTTTTTTAATATTAACGACGAAATACCATGCTTAAGCATTCAAATTGGATGCCGATCTACCCGGAATCTCTACGCAGAATTTCATTGGTCCATTTCCAAATCAAAACTTTTTTTTATATATAAAAGGATTCCATTATCATTTTATTTAATACAAAGCTTGGAACAGATGTTATATATTCCCGCGGCCGCTATCTTGGATTTTTTCTTGGCGTGAAAACCCCTTTCCCGCCATGTAGTAAATGTCGCCAAGCAGCGATTTATGCGCATGTTAGGTTTAACAAAAATAAAATATAAAACATCGTCAACAAAAAATCGCCAAGAAATCTCAAACATCCAAGATGGCGGCCTTAGGAATATACAACATCTAAACCCAAAGCTTTCATTTCAAACTGAAAATTTAAAAATCAATGGCTTTAACTTCTTTCTTTTTTTAAAACGAGACGAAAAGAAAAATATGTCATATACGCACCGGGTTACCTAAATAGCGCCAAAGGGTATTGTTTTGCCTGACATGGTAACCCGGCTACTGTTATATATTTATTAATAAAGGTTTATTTACCTTTATTTTCTTTTTATTTAAAACAAAAAAAAGTTATAAATTGCTTTGTTCTATAGTTATTAATTAAATATTTTTATTTATTATTAGTTCATTTTAAAAACAATAGAAAATAATTTAAATATACATATACATATGTAACTGGTATTCGAAACAATTAAAGGATATTGCAGTTTTAGGTGGATTTTGTATCTGGTAAACTGTTTAGCTGATTGATACATGGCCGACAGACATAGTAGGTTATTTGAGAATAAATTACACATGTTTGGCAGAAAAAAATGCATTTTATTGCGCATTTGTGTACTAAAGGAAAAAAACACAATTTGTGCATATGAGAAAAAAAGAATAAGAAAAGGTGTTTTCTTCAAGGAAAATCATTTTCAGTAGGGGGTATGGTTTCCACGGGCGGCCAGCAACGTTGAACACCTTTGAGGTATGGACTCAATGAGGCTATTAATGACGAGTTGGGGTATTCTGCCCCACTCTTCCAGTAGAGCTCTTTCCAGTTCTTGGAGAGTTTGTGGGGGTTGTTGGCGGCCAGAAACGCGTCTTCCTAGAGCGTCCCAAACGTGCTCGATTGGATTCATGTCTGGAGAACACGCTGGCCATTCCATTCCAACGATTCCTTCCTTGAAAAGGAAATCCTCCACCAGGTTTGCACGATGTGGCCTGCAGTTATCGTCCATTAAAATGAAGTTATCTCCGATTGCTGCAGCGTAAGGGAATACAATACGTCTGGGGATCCCATCCCTATATCGGCGACCAGTCAGAGCTCCATCTCGAATGATGTAGAGGTCAGTGCGCCCGTCAATGGAGATGCCACCATACACCAACACTCCTCCACCGCCAAATCTGACACTTTCGTGCACGAACGCAGGATTATTCCTACTGCCACGGTCCCTCCAGATGAAAATACGCCTATTATCTGGATGCACAGAAAAACAGGACTCGTCAGAAAACAGAATATTGCTCCATTCATTTCTCCTCCAGTTGACATGCTCGGTTGCCCACTCCCTGCGGTCGCGACGATGCCTTGATGTTAATCTAACACATACCATTGGTCGGCGAGCATACAGACCTACAGCATGGAGCCGGTTTCGGACAGCCTGAGTTGAAATCGTGGTGCCTGTAGCCGAACGAAGGTGTTGTTGGAGAAGTGTAGCGTTCATGGTTCGGTGTCTCCGAGCTGTTAACGCTAAATACCGATCTTCATTGGGCGTTGTTGCCCGTCTACGACCTTGCCCTGGTCTTTGGCCTGCACATCCACTCTCCAAAAAACGGTTCCAGATCCTGGAAATGACACTTTGTGACACTCCAATGGCTTGCGCTACTTCGGCTTGAGTTTGGCCTCCTTCTAACCTACCAACAATTCTCAAAGCTTCTGAATCTGTCAAATGACTTCGCTGAGACATCGTACTCATCGAAACAAAGCAATCACTGAATGCCGATCATCCTTGTCTTCATTCTCTTTTATCCAGTTGAAAGTCAAATTTCATTCGCTGCCGCTGAAGCAACGTTTTTGACGTCGAACTCAATATTTGCATACTCCACAGTTTGAAAACCAGAAAAATTTGCATTTGTGATTCTCTTCTTCTATTTTCGGCAAAAAAAAATTCGTTTATATCTTTATTTTATGTAAAACTTCAAATATCCTTTAATTGTTTTGAGCAGTGTAGTACATGAAACTTTTTTCAATGCGCTTATAACCCATCTAAGTGGTAATTTCATATATATTAGAAAATAACTTGGATTTTAATTAAAGGGTCATTTTCGACATAAGATTCCACTAATGTGGAACAATTTAGCGATTCCGGTTAAAGGTTAACTGACGCCAAATTATAGTTATTTTGCTTGATATGGTAATCCGGAAGTTGTTGTTTATGGTGGTGATGTTTTCGCTAAAATGGCGTCGGAAAAAAACCGCGCCAATATGGGGAGTGTGTGACATTTGTGCCGAAATAAATTAGTATAGCATCGGGCACAGATGTCATATACGCCCCATATTGGAGCGATTTTTTTCTGACGCCAATGCCATATATGCAACGGGTACTTAACTGGCGCCAAAGTGTCGTTATTTTGCTTCATATGGTAACCCGGACGTTGTTTTTTATGCTGTTGATGTTTTCGCCAAATTGCCGTCGGAAAAAAGTCGCGCCAGTATGGGGCGTATTGACATCTGTGCCTATCATTGACAAAAATAAAAATAAAACGTCGAAATAAAAATCCCTTGGTGGCGTAAACACGTGTAACATCCTTACAGTCAAGTGAATGTGACATTTACGATCAACCATTATCGGCATTTAATCTTATATTCTGGCGATAGATTTTTGGTCGATGGGATAACCAAGTAGTACCGTTTTAATTTACCACTCGAAAAATAAAAAAAATGCTAACTTGCGAGTTAAAAAAAGCTATTGGCGAGATTTTCACCCGGCTAACATAAAAGTATCAAGAATTCTTTGTGATCATGGCATCTTTTATGTAGTTTTATTCGAAAAAATAACTTTGATTCTTTAATCAAAATGGAAACCTTTCTTAGGAAAAGCGAAGTGTTGTAATTGTTTATGGCAGTTACACGACTTGGACTATTGTAATATAAGTGAAATCATGGCGATAGAATAATATTTGGCGACTTATCGCCTGTGTCTGGCTAACATTAAAGTACCAAAATGACCGCCTGGAATATAAAAAGCGAAGGAATCCGCCCTGAATTGTTGATAATAGTCACATGACTTAGGATATTATTATAGAGATTATTTTCAATTCTAAAAACAGCGCAAAGAATAATATTTCCTAACGATTAAAAATTTATTTACTCGTGACTATTAAAAACAGAAAAAAAAACCTTTAAATTTATTATTAAATGAGTACGTGTTACAAGCAATAAAATATTGAAAATTATGTCTTGAAAATTGTATTTACACGTGAATATTAAAAGAGAAAGGAAACTTTAAAATAATAAATACATTAATATGCGTTTAACTCTTTCAGGGGCAAGGTACTTCTATTCGTAAAATGTTGTAATCAGTAAATGGCACCAGAATTTACAAACAAATTTCGAAATATGAAAATGCTTTTGTTCAATTAATAATAAAAGGAAAATTTTCATTTCAATATTCTGGTGCATTTAAGAATTAAAATTAAGTGGTCCAAAAATGAACTACCGCCCTTGAAGGGGTTAAATCGGTAAATTGTAGTAATTGTAGTAAATTGTATTATGTCAATCGTTTTATATCGCTGTTAAAAATACCAGGAGGCAAAGACTCTGTTTACTTAATTCATATTATTTTAGCTTCCTTTCAAATGTTTAACTGGTCTTCTTTAATCAAACACGAAAACAATCGTTGGATGTCTTAATAGCAAATGATTCGGCCTTAAATTTTTGCAATCAAAGGGAATTGAATGGAAACCCGTTTACAGGGAGATTGCTATAGGTTTTTTCAATTACAATTCAATCTTCTCTAATCTTTTTAAAACCGATCAAATTAGCGTGCTTTTAGATTCTGCGGTGTCTGAATAGTGGTTGGCGAGCGTAGCTTGCAGGGGGCAGAGCCCCCTAGTAAATAAATAAAAAGGTAATATGTGGCATTTGATGATTATAAGACACAACATATTCAATGTTTACTGATTATAGAAATCATCGTTCTTATTTTTCTTATATAAGGGACTTTGCGGAAGACAATCATTGAAATATACATTTGGTAGCCCAATATAAATTGTATTTATGACTATACTGTGTCTATGATGCATATAAACGTACATTTATTAAAACATGAAACTATAGGGCATCGTTACCCGATTCGAATAATCCCTTTAATATATGTGTCCGTATGCCTTATATATCTTCCAGAATAAAATATATGTATGTGATGCAATGGAGATGAACCAATGGTAGCGTAAGCTGTTGTTTTATTTTCGGCCAGAGTTGGATATTTTTAGCTGACTGAATCATTCAAAGTATTATGATCATCATCAAATAACTGCCTTCTACATCGGGTATGTGCTGTCTGTCATAATAATGTACATTTATTTTTTAAATATTGCAATGTTATAAAAAATAATAATAATGCTTGTGCGGTATTTTCAAAATATTTTAAAAACTTTTTATAAGTATATATATTTTATTGAAAGATACGCTGAACCCAAAGGTTACGTATACAGTCCTTTTAAAAAAGAGAATAATTATTAAATACACACACAGCAAACACAGGACATGCGGGCCACTGATGGCAGCCTTAACCTTGACCTAAAGGGATCGATGGGATCCGCTTGGCCGATTTGGGATCCGATTTGACCATAACGGCTCTTTCAAAAAAAGTGTCAAGCTGGCCGCAATGAATCTGCATTATAATTGGCCGTAAATAGTAGCGTACACTAATGTTTTATATAAAAATGCTAGATAGCCTCAAACAGACGGCATTTCTTCTTTTAATGACAACTAAAAATAAAAGCTATCCATAAGATCGCAATGTCTTAGAACTGAAATTCAAACAATATGATACTTAAACACCGTAAAAATTTAGATTCCGTTCAAACAAAATCAAAATCTTAGATTTTTTTTCTTTGCAAGTTTAGTATTTTAGATGTGCCTAATCATTTGCTTTTACCTACCTTAAACATAATACAAATCAACAATACAAATATTTGCAACTTAAATTTGGAAAAAAGTCTAAGATTTATTTCCATTTCGTTTGAACGGAATAGAAGTTTTTAGGCTGTTTAAGTATCATATTGTTTTAATTTCATTTTTGATTTTTAATGTTCACTTGGTTTAACTAATTTGTTACAAAAATTTAACATTAAATGTAGAACTAACTGAAAGAAATATCTTAATACTTAATATCTGTCCCTTCTCGGACTTAAATAATGTAGGAAATATATATAATATACATATATATAGATAGATAGATAGATAGATAGATAGATAGATAGATAGATAGATAAAGTTTTTTACTGAGGCGGTTTTGTGTTCTAGGGGTCATGGTTGGTGTAGATCTGCAAAAATTGTTCAGAAATTCCAACATAGGATAGATTGCAATTGGTAGTATTTCATACGAAATCTATCAAAAATGTTAACTAAAGTACAGACGTGAAAAAAATAAGTTAACACCCCTTACTAACTCTGTAAAAAATATCGTAGAAGAAAGTGACTGATACCAAACGATTGGTAATAAAGACTACTTTTGAATTATGTACGTAAAATTTGCTTAGGGGGGCCATCTACATATCAAAACGAACCATAACTTTGTTTTTTCAATAGCGGTACACAATTCTGACAGCATAAATGAACTCTGCATCATTTAATTAGCCTAAAAACAAATTTTATGCAATTCGTACGATAAATTTCCGAGAAATTACTTACTTTAAAACGAACATATTTTATGGGATGTATCCAAATTAAAGATCTGTACTCGATTGTTGACCGAGAGAGCCCCCTTCTTGATCAAGGCATCTTAAGCACCACTCAAAAGTCATTGAAGACTGCTACATTACAGGATATCATCAGAAATTTCAAAATATCTAGTCACGTCTATCATAGATGGCTGCTTAAACTATCATTTTCCGTTTTTTAGAATAATTTGAAAACTACTTGGAAGAAAAATGTGAATTTTTTTATTTCCATAAAGCAGGACTTTATAAATCTAAATAAAAAATATTGTATGTTGCAATTCATAATTTTTTCGAATATTAATTTCATAATTCATAATTCATATCATAAAATTATAAAAAATTGCAAATTCAACGTATTTATGTTTGTGTATTTTAGTATTATTGCTACACAAAAAATTAGCACATTAGGAGTATAACTTCAGGAGATATTAATGAAAATATGAATATGTGATGTAACATTAGAAACACAAAATTTTGAATGTTTATCATTCAAAAACTCATCATTGAAATACTCGAAATTAGGTGTCTTGGCATAGTTTCAACCGAAGATTTGCAATAGCTTGTTAAAATTGGGTATTGAAATTGAAAAAAATGAAGTTTGGGTTCGTTTTAATACGTAGGTTGCCCCCTAAGAAAATTTTACATACATCATTTAAAAATCGACATTATTTCCAATCATTCGGTACCAGTAACTTTGTTCTATGATAATGAGGTGAGGAGTTAGTCGGGGGTGTTAACTTTTTTTTTTTTCCACGACTGTACATTAATAGGATTAATGGTATAATATAAACTAACACGAAACCAGAAGCTTGCGTTCGTATTTATGATTCACTCATAAAACTATCGTTAAGCGATTCCAAATTTTCCTTTGAAAGTATAAAGTGTTACATTTTTATTATTATAACTAGTAAACCCCGCGGATTTGCTCGCGTAACATTTGAGCTATGCCAAGTGATATTTATATGTGTAATTTTTATTAAAAGCTACTAACTAAATTTTATTTTATTAAAAGGTAATATTTTATTTCATTAAAATGTAATATTTTATTTTATTAAAAGGGTTTTTTTTATTAAAAGGTACTTATTACTTTTAGGAATATAACAAAAAATACTATTTAAAACACAGTTTGACTAAACATCATTATTACACTGCATTAGGCAGAAATGAGACTTAAATTAATAAAACGAAATAAAACTAAATAAATGATAATTTAGAAAATATTTTGAAAATTTTATGCTCAATTAATATGCTTATTTGAGTATTCATTTGAAGTATTGAATTTTTTAGAAACCATCTACTTACATCTTAAAATTAACTACCATGTCAAATTCCAAGTCCTACCACATCTCTCAACATAAAGGTCTATATTGAAATAGGAACTGTCACCATTAATTTGCCAACATTAATTTTTAAATCAGTTTGTTATTTCCTAATATTCCACAGAAATGTCATTTAGAAAGCTTTTAAAGGCCTTTTTTAAAACGTTTGTTGTTCCTGTGAATCCCAGGTGGTAGAATCATCGGCATAAAATACAGCCTGTGTAGGATCCAAGACTGTTACCATTGATTCGCAACTATTACTTTTATAATCGGTTTATATTCCCTGAAATTGTATAGAAATCGTAATTTAGGACTTTTTTAGAATGTTTTTCGCACTTCTCCTTCTCTTCACCCCTTTTTAATTCGAATTTATTTCCGACAGTCCTTCGAGGGCATTTATATTTTATAAGTAACTACCATTTCATATTTAAAGTTTCTAGCCTTTTCAGAATCCCAGAAATCGCAATTTAGAAAGTTTTTTGCTCCTGCAACCTGATGGACATAAAGCAAGATAAATAACTGTGCTAATGAGAATTCTTCAGTTACATAAATAATACGTCGTTTCAACTCATCCATAAATCTCTTCAAATGTATTTAACCCTGAAAATCATTTGATAAAGATAATGACTTGTTGAGTTACTTCCTCACCCGGGGCACCAACTCTTCCTTAATTTCTGAAGTTTCATTGTCACACAAATTTAAGTTCCTTCTATGGGTTTGAAACACATGTTTGGGAACTGGTTTCGTAAACAGGTCTGCTATCATCAATTTTGTTGGGAAGTACTTTAGGTTGATAGTCCCTTCATGCTTTAGTTGTTTTATCAGGTGGAGCCTAATTTCAATATGTTTAGTCTTACTTGAGTGCTTTTCTAATTCTATCATTTTGATCGTGGACTGGTTGTCTTCATATAGGTCTATAGGTAAGGTTTGCTTTAGGTTTAATTCTTCCAGTAGATTGACTAGTCACTTTATTTCAATTTTGCATTTGCTGCTGACACATAGTCGGCCTCTGCCGATGATAATGCAATGCAGGATTGTTTCTTGGTCGACCATTGTATGGGATTTCCCCCTAACAGATATAGGTTCCCACTCATTGATTTTCGTGAATCTACATCTCCTCCCCAATCTGCATCCACATAAACTTCAAGTATTGGTTTCTTTTCTCTGCTTAGAACTAGACTATAATTTTTTGTAGTCTTTAAATATCTTATCACTTTTTTTACTGCATTCCAGTCTTTCATTCTTGGTGATTCATTTCTTCTGCTAAGAATGTTTACTGCTGCACAGATGTCAGATCTGCTTACAATTGCTAGATATAGAAGTGCTCCTATGGCTTGTCTGTAATACGTGTTTTTTGGTAAAATGTTATCCTCCTCATTAAAGCGTGTGTAATTTGTTTCCATGGGTGTGTTACACGGTTTTGCGTCTTGCAAATTAAATTTATTGATTATTTCCTCTATTTTCTGAGTTTGATTTATCATGTAGCTTTTATTTACTTTTTTAATATTCATGGATAGGTAGTTACTGATGTCACCTAAATCTTTTAGCTCGTATTCTTTATTTAACCTCGCGATTACTTCCTCTATTATTTCGTCTTTTCCGGCAATTAAAATGTCGTCTACGTATGTTATTATGTATGTTGCGTTATCGCCCCTTTTTCGCATAAAAAGGCATAAGTCAAATTTGCTCTGACTGAAATTCATCTTTTTTAGTGTTTCTGTAATTTTATTATGTCACGCTTTCGCGGCTTGTTTAAGTCCGTATATGGCTTTGTTTAGCCTGCATACTTTATTTTCCTCATTTGGTTCAGCGAAACCTTCTGGTTGTGACATATATATCTCCTCCTCAAGCTCTCCGTGTAAGAACGCGGTGTTAATATCAATATGTTTTACATTTAAATTTTGATGCAATGCTGCTATTAATAATGCTCTTATTGTTGAATATGACACGACTGGTGCATAAGTTTCATCATAATCCCCCCGAACTTTTGTGAATATCCTTTTGCAAATAAACGCGCTTTATATTTTTGGATTTTTCCGTTTTTCGTAAACTTCACTTCTTCTAGACAATAGCTATGATCGTAAATCGTGAGCAGTCATCAATAAAAGTCAAAAAGTATGATTTCCCCCCTATTGTCGGTGTTTGAAAAGATCCGCACACGTCGGAAAGAATGAGCTGGAGTGTTTTAGTTGCCCCATACTCTGCAATATTTGGATAGGGTTCATCAGTTAATTTTGCTTTAATGCACGATTCGCAATCTATGTTATGCTTACAGTTGTTTATTTGGATTCCTCTAGCTAATTCCTTTTGCGTAATTTCTTTAATTGATGTTAGATTTCTATGTCCTAACCTACGATACCATAATTCTGGGCAATTTCTGTTCTTGCAGCTTTGTGCTACGTTTGCATAGTTTTCGAATGCCAACTGAACTTCGTATAGGTTATTTACTTTTCGCGCTTCTAAGCATATTTCTCCGTTATGTTTAAACATACATCTGTCATTTCTGAATATAATATCACATCCATTTTGCGTTGCTTTGCTAACCGACAATAAATTTGTTTCGATTTCAGGTACTATTAATATATCTTTAAGTGTTATTTCATGAACTTTGTTGTCTGATCTTCACGTGTTTATATTTACGTCACCTGACCCGTAACTGATAAGTTTTTTTTTCCGTTTGCGATGGTTACATTTGTTTTTTCGCGTGATTTTATTTCTGTAAACATTGATTCTGAACATACAATATGGCTTGAGCTGCCACTGTCTACAATAAATGATTTGTATTCCATTCCTTGCATTATACAGGCGTAATTTTTATTTTCGCTCGCCCCCCATGTATTGTTTTCATTTTCAGAGTGACTGTACCTACGGTTTGATTCCGGTGTTTGTTCACTAATAAAATTGTTTTCACTCTTTTGAAAAACTAGTTATGTAGAGTAATGTTTTTGTTTGTGTTGATTTTGTGGTGTATTTTGTGTTTTGGCATTGTTATGCCAACATTCCTGTCTATAATGGTTTCTCATCCGACAATTTGAGCAGTATTTATTACTTGTTTTGTTGTTGTAATTTTTCTGCGCTTTAAATGCTCTGGCAGGATTTTCTGTTCTCTCATCATTATCATATCGTCGGTTACATTCGTCAATATGTTTAGACTTAATAAATGACGGTGTAAGTTGATTTTCTTCTCTCGATTCAAGGGCAGTGATAAGAGTATCATAAGATTGGGGTAGGGAGCATAATAACAGTGCAGAAATGTGATTATCATTTATAACTTCTCCTATGGCCGCTAATTCCATTCTACCAATTCCATTATTTTTGTAATATGATTAACAACGTTGCCACCTTCCGCTAATTTAATCCCGTAAAGTTTTCTTAAGAGATAAAGTTTGCTAGACAAATTATGTCGCTCATGGATTTCACGCAAATCTTGCCAAGTTTGTCTGGCTGTCTGTAAATTTTTAACATGTGTAATCTGATTATCATCAATTGTTAGATTAATTAGAGCACGGGCTTTCTTATCACTTTTCTACCAAGCGTCCGTAATTGGATTAGGCGGTTCTTCCGTAATTACGTGAAATAAGTCTTCTTTAGTTAACATCATTTCTGCCATAAATTTTCAAACCGAATAGTTCGTAGCTGTGAGTTTTTCAATTGGTAAATTATCTTTAGAAGCTGCCATTTTCTTAACTTTTGATTACTTACGTGTTACCATAAAAAGTTCTTCCAACTTTTCTTTTTGAAAGTTTAAAATTTTATTTATCAAATATCTGATATTTCAGATTTCAGTGGAGGTTATTTAATTTATTTATTTTTATTCAGTGATCCGTAATCATAATCTTGATGGGATATGAATCCCAATAAAAAGGCGGGAATAAGTGATAAATTGTAAATTGGGACTTACCCTTCTTCAGGATTCTTATCCATTTCGGTGTAAATCCACACTTTGTTTCGATCCCATATATATTAATTATCTTAATTTTAATCAACCACTCTTTAGAACCTTCTCTGACAAAACGATTGTAGAATACTTGTTATATCAAATGAATAAGCAGCGGTAACACTTTAAGCTATTTAATTCACATTGTTTAAATTGTAAAAGAGAGAGCATTTTACATGCCTCTTCTCTGGATAAACTACATGTTGAGAATGAAAAAGATGTTTGCATTATAAGATAATAAATCAGTAATAACAATTGTAATAATAATATCATAATAATAATAATAAATCAGTTTAATGTAGTCTATGAGTCTTAATGCAGTCACTCAACAAGTCAAAATCTTTATCAAAGGATTTTCAAAGTTAAATACATTTGAAGCGATAATGACTTGTTGAGTGACTGCATTAAGACTCATAGACTACATTAAACTGATTTATTATTATTATTATTATATTATTATTACAATTATTATTACTGATTTATTATCTTATAATGTAAACATCTTTTTCATTCTCAACATGTAGTTTATCCAGAGAAGAGGCATGTAAAATGCTCTCTCTTTTACAATTTAAACAATGTGAATTAAATAGCTTAAAGTGTTACCGCTGCTTATTCATTTGATATAACAAGTATTCTACAATCTTTTTTGTCAAAGGAGGTTATAAAGAGGGGTCGATTAAAATTAAGATAACTAATATATATGGGATCAAAACAAAGTGTGGATTTACACCGAAATGGATAAGTATCCTGAAGGAGGGTAAGTCCCAATTTACAATTTATCACTTACTCACGCCTTTTTATAGGGATTCAAATCCCACCACAACACTCTGGTGGTAGTGGCACAGACATAAAATATTGCTTATTTTTAAGCAGGTTCTATCACCAACAATTTGTCATTATTATTTTTTATATCGGTTTGGTATTTGATAAGATTGCATAAAAATTGCAATTTAGAATGCTTTGCGCTCACTTCATCCTTTTAAATTTGGAATTTTCTTTCGACTGTTCATGGAAATCAGTTGCAACTTGTAAGTAAATATCATGCCATATTTCAAAAGGCTAGATCCCTCAGTTATGCAAAAAATGCAAATTAGAACATGTTTTGCTCTTGAAACCCCCAGATGGTAGTGACAGCAACATAAAATATAGCCAATGTTGGAGCAGGGTCTGTTACCACCAATTTGCAACCATTACTTTTGAAATAGCTTTGGTATATCCTAAGAATTAGTAGAAATCGCAATTTAAAGCGTTTTTAGAACGCTTTTCGAGCATTTTCACCCCCCCCCCCCTTTTTTTTAAATTTCCAATTCGAAACTTTTCTTAAAGATCATTTATATCTAAATAAATAGGTACATTTCCTAATTTCCAGTTGCTAGCCCCAACCGATCACAAAATTCGAAATTTAGAATGTATTTTGCTCCTGTAACCTCTAGATGATAGCGACACTGACATGGAATAGCGTCTATATTAGTGCAGAGGCTGTCAGCATCAATTTCCTACCATTGCTTTTGAAATCAGTTTGATTCTTCCTGAGATTGCTCATAAATCGGCATTTAGAACGTTTTTACAACGCTTTTCGCGCATTTTCACCCCGTTTAAATTTAAAATAAAAACAAATGTTCTTAGAGATCATTTATATATAATAAATATATACCATTCAAAATTTCGTGAATCTAAGTCTTTCCATAATTCAAAAATCACATTTTTAGAAAGTTTTTTTGCCCCAGCACCCCTTTGGAGTAGTGGCACCGACATAAAATACAGCCTATGTTAGAGCAAGGGTTGTCACCATTACTTTGACAAAATTATTTTTTAAATAGGTTTGGTATTTCCCGAGATTGTGTTGAAACCACCATTTAGAAAGTTTTTTAGAACGCTTTTTTTTTTCATTTTCGCCCCTTTAAAATTTCGAATTGTTCAAGAACTGTTCTTAGAAATCCTTTATATCTAATAAGAAACTCACATTTAAAATTTCTTATTTCTAGGCCCTTCCGTAATTCTAAAATTGCATTTTTATAACGTTTTTTGCTCCTGCACCCCTTTTGGGGTTATGGCACCGACATAAAACATAGCCTATATTAGAGCAAGGGTTGTCACCATCATTTTGACACCATTATTTTTTAAATCGGTTTGGTATTTCCCAAGATTGTGTAAAAACCACCATTTAGAACGTTTTTTAGAACGCTTTTTGTGCATTTTTGCCCCTTTTAAATTTCGATTTGATTAAGAACTGTTCTTAGAAATCCTTTATGTCTAATAAGTAACTAATATTTAAAATTTCGTATTTCTAGGCCCTTCAGTAATTCAAAAATCGCAATTTTAGAACGTTTTTTGCTCCTGCACCCCTTTGGGTTAGTGGCACCGACATAAAATAGAGCCTATGTTCTAAGTTGGACTAGCACCATCATTTTGATAGCATTACTTTTGAAATCGGTTCGATAGCTCCACAGATTTCCTCTAACAAACAAACAAACTTTACTTCTTTATAATATTAGTATAGATTAGTATAGACGATTCATATTTCGTGAATAATATAAATGAAAATTAGTATAAAAAGTTTTCTGGAGTGATCTCGAAATTTCTGAGTTAAAAAAACTACCAGATTTGGCAACACGTTTTGCAGTATTAAAATTTTTATGTTTTATATTATATTAAATAATATTTTGTAGTATTGAAAATAAAACCTTTCGGAAATTAAGCATTTATTAAAAAAAAATACTCCTTAAAATACTCGGAGAATTAGTGAACAATCAAGACACCAAATCACCTGAACAGGAAGTAAGGTTACTAAAGATGCACTTTCTTATTGGCAGCATTAATTACACCCAATATGCATTTTTCAGTTTTACAGTAATTTAAAGAATTTTTTTTTCTAATACAACATCGTGTTTGACTAATTTTGCACAGAGTCTTCAACTGAAGTTTGCTACTTCAGTACTACTTTCTACTAGAAATTAATTAAAATTTGGTTGGAATGTGTTATGTAGGTTGCATTTTTTAATACTATAATTATTATGCTAGACAGTAATATATTATTTAAGCAAAAACATAGTTTGACGAACAAATTAAAAAAAAAAAAGACAAATTTATTTCCTACATAATTTAAGCCCGAGAAGGGACAGACATTAAGATATTTCATTCATTTAGTTCTACATTTAATGTTAAATTTTTGAAACAAATTAGTTAAACCAAGTGAACATTAAAAAGTAAAAATGAAATTCAAACAATATGATAATTAAACAACCTAAAAACGTAAATTAGGTTCAAAACAAATGATGAAAACAAATGATTAGGTACATCTAAAATGCAAACCTTCCAAAAATATCTAAGATTTATTTCGATATTGTTTGAACGGAATCTAAGTTTTTATGGTGTTTAAGTATCATATAGTTTGAATTTCATTTTTACATTTTAATGTTCACTTGCTTTAACTAATTTGTTACAAAAATTTAACATTAAATGTAGAACTAAATGAATGAAATATTTTAATATCTGTCCCTTCTCGGGCTTAAATAATGTAGAAAATAAATTTGTTTTGTTTTTTTAATTTGTTTTGCAATCTATGTTTTTGTTTAATATGTCAAGTATTTTAATAACTACTGCATTCAGACGAACTCATTTAAAAATTAACTAGATGTATCATGATCAGGTTTGATATACAAGGTATTGCATCACAATTTGTGGTGTATTATTTACCAATATTTAATCCAAAATGTTTCATCTGTGCAGTAGTGCAAAGTTTGGACAAAAACTTCCAGTTTGAGCATAAACAAATCTTTAATAAAAACATAAAACAAAACAATTTTACTTAATTTTAGTTACCCTATTTTCCACTCTGAAACGCTATGAATGCAAATATATCTATAAATCTTGACTGCTAGTATTATAAGAACAGTATAGCTGCTACGCAGTAAAACATAAAAAGAGAAAAGAAAAGTGCCCAGTTAACCCTTAAATGCCTGATTTTTCAAAAATCGTTGTAATAATGTTTTTCGGCTTTCATTTTTTATATAAATCATGGGAAAAATACTTTAAAAAATCATATTTTGTTTTAAGTATAGTTTACGGCTAAAAAACAGTTTGTTACTAATCGACAATACTGGTGTTTAATTGAAAAAATAATTTCCCTTGATAAAATTCTACAATATGAAACACACAAGAATTTTAGGAACTATAATAAGAAATAAATTTCACTTGCTCACTGCAGGTGAAAATAGGGTATTTCGCAAACTTCCAAACAAAACAAAAAGAACAAGTTGCAACAATTGAAAAAAAAAATCTATCTTTATTCTTAAACAGCACAAGTGTTGCCATCTACATGTTGAAAATCGATTTAATAACATTTTCAGAATGCATTTTATTGGCAACATTAGGCATTATAGCTCCAATATTATTCTAATAGTATTTTAGACCCTAAATTGGGTATGTTGCCGAAAAGCAACACCAGACATTTAAGGGTTAAACTGATGGCATTGAGCTCACAAGCTATTCACGCTAATTGAATGTTATACTTTTATTTCAAAGAATAATGCACCTCGAAAAATAAATTAACGTGTGGGAATAACCCCCTGCTCCCCGTTTCCACTCTTTATACTTAACCAATGAGCCTCCAAATGCCATCGGGGAAGCGCCTTATCGAAATAAACTGGCATAACGAATTTGATGCAAATCGGATGGAAAACGCCATTTATCTAAATTAAGAAAGGTATTATCCCCCATTCCCCTCTTTCGACTTAAACAATGAACCTTCAAATCTAATAAGGGAAGCGCCATATCAGAATTAAACGGTATACCAAATTTGAAGAAAATCTGATAATTCTGCATGAAAAACCCATTTAACTAAGTTAAGCGGGGATTAGCCTACGTTCCCCCGTTTACACTTAGCAAACGAACACCTAAAATTAATCAGGGAAGCGCCTTATCAGAATGAACACAGAAAAATTTTTGAAGGAAATCGGATATTTCTATCAACAGTTATCACGTTACGTACATATGTACGTACATACATACAGCACCGACAAGCACATTAGCTCTCAGGCTTTGACAGACCGTGAGCTAAAAAAACAGTTTTAATTAAATTTTGCTATCCTATTTCCAGCCAGGGGGCGATGTAAATGCAAGATTAAATTATTACCTAAATTGAACTTGGGGTATTCATTTAGTGTCAACACCAGTCGTTTTCAGGCCACACAAGAAAAAAAAAATACAAAAATACAAAAATGTGGTAATAACATTAAGTTTATATAACGTCATCGATAAGTGTACTTAACGTTAAAAATCTGTCTTTTTTAAAAATTATAAATAATTATTTTTTTATTTCTTAATACCACAAAAAGAAATTGTATACGAACAATATATATATATTACATGTCCGTGTGTAATGCTGACGTCATATTGATGGTGAAACCTGTAAAATAAATTATGGTTATTTGCAAATTTATTAACTTTTAAGCATCCGGCGATTTCAATTTTTACACAGCATTAAAACAATATATATAGTTCAGTATTTCTTTGCGGTTAGTATTCCTCAACGCTATTAAAACTTCATCAACAAATAAATAAAAGGGAAATATAAATAAATTACAAAGTTAACACCTTTTTAATCAAAGGGCACATATTTATGTAATAGATATTCAAGCTTAAAACTCAGTATCGGTGAAATATGTTTCAATTTTTTGACGTCATAGTCACCTACTTTCAGTATTTACTCTTATTAATGCTTCTTGTATTACTTACAAATGTTTGAAAATATCAGTAATATCTTCCATAAAAGCCATATTCATCTTATTTTTTATTCGTAAAAAAATATTTCAAATTCCATTTCTCACGTGGAAGTATTTTATCTGAAATTAATTACTGTAGATAAATTATTAAAACGGCTTTTTAATTTTTTTAAACAATAGAAAAAAATGTCAAATTTTATAGCTAAAATGTCCATTGATTCTCAATGAAAAAGAAGCGAAAATTGGAATTATTAAATTCTTTTTGTTGAATAATATAAATACAGCTCAGGCTATGTTACTCTCTGCATTATAATTCACCCATATGCAAAAGCATTTTATCATACGTTTTGACCCTGACGTCCGGCAAACATTTCCGTTCTTTGAATTTACAGTATCATTAAAATTACAAAGAATAAAAAATTGTGGCATCAGGGATAAAAGGTGGGAAGAAAAAGTCAAAAAGTTATGAGTTCCGTAGGCTTTTCTATGAGAAATTAACATTGAGATGTGACACTGGAAATAAATAAGTATTGCGCTGCCGCACAATACTTAAATAATTATAGTAAAGGTTCTAAAACTTTTTTTTTCTTCTTTTTTTCATTTTTTATATAACAAAAGTAGATTAATACATGCTAGTGACGTATTTACTTTATTATTTTTAAATTCAGTGTATATTAAATACCACACGAAAATAATGTTAACAGGATGTATTTTAAAATGAGAGAATCACGATAATTCTGCAGTTGTTTTATTTTCGAGTCCATTAACTGTCATAAGAATTCACTTAGTAAAATGTTCGAATTGAAGCAAATCTTCTCACTGAATAAATTTATCTATAGAAATAATGATAAACAATACATTGGCGAAACTATTTTGGTAAAATACATTAGTTTTAAAAATTAAGTCATATTAGTATAATAATTACAGCTATATAAAGCTATATAAAGCTGTTCAAATTTTTATCTATTATACACTGTTTGTGTCCATACATACCGTTTGTTTCAATAGTTCGTGGCATAAAAACTGATAAATATTACAAAAATGATCTTTGAACTATATATATTTGATGTATGCAGATACATCTTAATCAGGTTGAGGGATTTTCTACAATATGAAGAAAAATATTTCAAAATTTTGACAAGACAGGGAAAAATTGTAAAGAAAATTTTGAAAGTTACAAATTTTTAAATTAAAGTGCTGCTTCAGCCTAATTTACAGCTGTACATCCTCAATCAATTCGTTCTATATTGCATTTACTGTGTCTTATACTACCACGTCTGCAGCACATTAACTAGATTGGTTTCAACACAATGGAATACGGCGCCTTTCAGCGATTATTATTTTTTGGAGATTATCGCTAAAAGCACATGATTTTAAGCAGACGCCCAATCACTTGTCAAAACGTTTTTTTTATGCTATTATATGCTTGTTTTCCATGAGTTTAACCCTTTATGTACTGAATTATGAATTCATGAAAATTTTATATTCTAAAGCATTTTTTGGTGAATTTTTTTAAACTACATTAGAATGTTTACATAAAAATTTAATAAATTCTAGAAGGATTTTAGAAGGACTGAAATATTTAGCAGGATTAATTAAATTTGAATTTATAGGTATCTTGTGCAGTATTTTTAACCACACTCAAATCTTTTATTTTAAATAATTTTCTTAGTATTTTCTTGAATTAGGAATTGTGTAAATATAATGTTCTTACTATACAAATATAGAAATAATTCCGGATTGAAAAATCTTCCCTCCCCCTCCCTAACGCCAAGAAATCTGAAAAGATGCAAAAAAAAAAAAAAAAAAATCATCATTTAAAAAATATTTTTGTTTTGTGTAACCAATAATGTTTTTGGAACAAGATAAAGTAATGTATCTATAACTCATTGTAAACTGTATTACAACTAATCGATTTATTAAATGAATCTTATAACAAGTTATTTTCATGATACTTATAAGTACCTTCATCAGATCAAGGGTTCATGGATACCACAGCTCCATGGAATAACGGACGCCATTCACTGTTTAAATTTTGAATTATCTTCTTCTTATAACAAACAAAATGCCATATAATGTTAACTATTATACTGCAAACCGCAAATCTCTTCTGCTCCAAAGAAGTTCCTTTTCGGTATATACCTTTCTCCTAATCTCCTGTTATAAATATTTCTAATTCTATAAGAAGTACGAATTTAAAGTAAAATATATCTAATCAGATTAAGAGTTTTGTTTCTTTTTTCACGGTGTCATGTAAATTACTTTTATAAGGCTTAAACAAAGAAGAATATCTTTTTCGTTCTTGAAATGGGATTTAAAGATTTTTTTGAACCTAATCATCGAACAGAGTCATTTATAAGATCATTCAAAATAAGTCGCAAAACTTTTTTCAAGGAAGTAAAGCAAAGAGATTTATAAGATTTGAGATTTCTCTTAAACTTCGCTGGAATAATCGATTCTCCGTTTAAGTGAAAGAAGATTATAATTCACAACATAACACAGAATTTTTTGAAAATACGATAGGTGAAAGTCGTCCAAACGGGAAGGGTTTTTATTCGTTTTAAATTTAAAATTAAATCTTTGCATTATCTATACGCAGACGATAAACCTACAAACAAACGGTTGCTATGTCTCACTTCCTATTTAATATAATTCGTAGAAAATGTTACCATTGCTTGTAAAATGATAAAAAAATTATCTGTGGGATAGAGCAATAAATTATAACTATAATATAAAGACGATATAAGAACATACAACGTAGCAACTGGTTGTTTGTCAGTTTGCTAAAAAAAAACGTCATGATTGACCCTATACTGAAAGCATACATTCTTATTTTTACTTTCTTCTATCTTTACAAGAAGAAAGTATTGGATTCGTGAAAATTTTCGACTTCCGGTTTTCGACGGATTTATACATTTTAGAATGCCCAGAACACGATTTGATGGTTTTTAGAAAATGTCTGTCTGCGAGTCTGTCTGTCACTCTGTCACTCTGTCATTCTGTCACTCTGTCACTCTGTGAGTCTGTATGTGACACAAATTTTGTGGGCGCTCTATCTCAAGAACTAATGCACGGAATTTCACAAAACTTCATATTTAGTTAGACCTTGATATAAACTGGACCTGATTAGTTTTTGGTGAAAATCGCCCAATAGGTGGCGCTGCCATGCGGCATTTTTCACGATTTCTGCAATAGCTATATCTCAAGAACTACTGCACGGATTTTCATAAAACTTCAGATTCTGTTAGTCCAAGATATAGTTTGGTGCTGATTACTTTTTTGTGAAAATCGCCCAACAGGTGGCGCTGATATGCTGCATTGTTCATGATTACGCAATAACTCTAACTCAAGAAAAAATGCACGAATTTCCATCAAACTTCAGATTCAGTTAGTCCCTGATATAAATTAGTGATGTTTAAATTTTGGTGTAAATCGCCCAACAGGTGGCGCAGCTGTGCTGCATTTTTCACGATTTCTACAAGAACTGTATCTCAAGAACTATTGCACGGATTTTCATCAAACTTCAGATTTACTTAGTCCTTGACATGAATTGACGTATAAATTAGTGCTGTTTGATTTTTGGTGTAAATCGCTCAACAGGTGGCGCTGCTATGCTGTATTTTTGCGATTTCCGCAATAGCTTTATCCCAAGAAATAATGCTTGGATTTTCAACAAACTTCAGATTCAGGTATACCTTGATATCGTTTAGTGCTGTTTACTTTTGGTGTAAATCGCTCAACAAGTGGCGCTGGTATGCTACATTTTTTCAGAATTTCGCTATAGCTCTATCTCAACAACTAATGCACGAATTTTCATCCAACTTCAAATTCAGATATACTTTGATATGAATTGGTGCTAAATCTTTGTTATTTCTTGTACTATTTAAATCATTTAATTGACGTGATTTATATAGAAGAATGTTTTGTGATGGCCACAAAATACTAGTTTTATATTTGTCTTTTTTCATTTGAAAATCTTTTAAATGAAAATAAATTATTATGGAAAAAGTTATTATTCTGCCACTTTCGTCAGTTACAATTTTACATTAGCATATTCGCTCTCTTGAATTTATATTCAAATCTCAGTCCCCGCGAAATACAGAAATTTATTTTTTACGACACATTCGCAGTAAAATATTTAAATTTACAAAGTAAATACTCATTTCCTTTTTACTATGAGGTCATTTTACCAGCTTTGAGGTAAACGGCTCACTCTCAGTATCAGGGTAATTTTGAAATGTATTAGTTTTAATGAATTTTTTTATTTTATTATTATTTTTTTATGTGACGCCCTTTGTACGCCACACAATGTCTCAAGTTTGCTTTTCATAAAAAAAAAAAAAAAAAAAAAAAAAACTGTTCAAAAGATCATGTATTCATTAAAAAAGGTAAATAAAATCACTTTTTATTAATTTAATAGAAGTTACCCGTGGCGTCGTTCACGTATCAATAAAGATGATAAATTAATTAAGAAAAAATGTTTCACTCCTGATAATGAAAACGTATATAATTAACCAACTATTTATCACATTTTATAGTAGACGATACGTTATTTCTTATTTATAAGGGCCTTAACATAACTCAGTCACAAAAAAGGGAAATTTTGTGTCAAATAATATAAACAATCGCGAAAATGACTCTGCAACCAATGAAAAAAGGAGGACCAGGTAAAATCATGAAAATCGCGGAATCTCTCTTCGTAGAACTAAAAAAAGTGTTCTTGGAGAATTGTATTAGAACAGTGTATTTTAGGTGATATTTGGTGTCACATTTGTATATGTATGCATAGCATCCTATAAGATTACAAATACCCATTTAAAAAAAAAAAAAAAAAAAAAAAAAAAAAAAAAAAACGATATGCGGATTTAAAATCCGATTGCAAACCACGATTTACAAATGTGTCTCCAGTCTGAACATACGAGATGTGTACATTTATTGCGTATGCTACGCGTCTCCAATATACTTCCATCTTCAGAGACAAACATAAATTCTAATGTTCATATTTAGGTTTTATGAACAAGTAAAAAAAAATAAAAAGAATAATTTTTATTCGAAGTTTCCCAAATGAACGGCTTTAATGCCAATGTCAGACGAGTGTCTTTTTGGCTGCTTTTTTGCTTAAGTATTATCCATTCACAATGCTATAGCATTGTGAATGATAATACTTAAGCAAATAAGCAGCACAAAAGACGTCCGTCTGGCATTGGTCTAAGAATTAATACACGCCAAAAATTGTTTTTTTTTTTCACATTTAAAATAAAAGTTAAATATTTATATTAGCAGTGCGCAGACGGTAAACCACCAAGAATTAATAAAAGTGTTCTTTAAAAAAGAGGTTTAATACTATAACCCAAGACTATTTGCTTTTAACATCAAAGCATACCGGTTTTATTTTCCATGACTCATATTCGCCTGTTTTCTGTCCTTACTTAAATTCATAGACCGTATATTATTAAAAAATACTTGAACATTTATCTTTTATTTCCAGTGTGACGATATATTCATCTTTTTCATATTGTTAATTTTTTATTTCATTTCCCCTTTTACGAGAAAATTTTTCAGTAGAAAAATAATTGTTATGAATAAATTTTTATTTCGGGTTTTGACACTAATCATGACGTTATTTTCAACATGGATAATTTTATAGTTAATATTATTGACATTCACTATGCATTTTCACTCCAAACTTATTTTAAAGAATTTTTTTTTAATTTAAATTAAAATTAAATCTTTACATTATCTATGTACAGACGATAAACCTCCGAACTAACTGTTTCTATGCTTCATATATTAATTAATATAATTCGTAAAACATTTTATCATTGCCTATAAAGTATTAAAAATCTTAGCTGTGATATAAATCTATAAAATATAACTATAACATAAAGATGACAAAGAAAATACAACGTAGCAACCGATTGTTTAGAGTCAGTTTGCAAGCAAAACTTCATGATTGGTGTCATACTGAAAGCATCTATTCATTTTTACCCAACTGAAAAGAAGGGTTATATGTTTCACGCGTATCTGCGTATGTGGATTTAATTATACCATCGAAACATCCCAAAGGCTGGATGGATTTTTATGAATGAGGTCTCTATCGATTCGTCTTAATCTTCCGATGGTTATAGGATAAGTTTTGTTTTTATAAATTCAAAATGGCGGTAGAGACGAAAAAAAAAAATTACCCACCCTATTGAGTAGCATATCATTGGATAGGTCTTTAAAAATGAAGACGATGTTTCCTTGAACATTTTTTAGTCAGAAGCTCCGTTTAAATATTACACAACCTGGAAGTTGTGTACTTTGGATAGCTACCTTTACTGTAACTCTAACCTTCATAATAGGCATCTATAGGCCTCATCAAAAGAGTGTTTGTAGATAAGAACTAATAATTAAACACAACTTAAAAGTCATCAATACAAGTAAATAAAAAAAGGTAAGTAATATAAAAATAGTTTCATATTGATGAGAAAAAATTAATTAGTTCGCTTTTTACGTAGTCGAGATTTTTGATTTTTTAAATCTACCCTATATATATAAAATCCTAATGAAACGAATTTATGAACCGGATATATGAAACGAATTTATGAAACGGATATATGAATCGACTGACTAAACAACTGATTATGTTTCAAGCGATTTCTCCTGAAATATGGAATACTTTGCGATGAAATTAAAACCAAAAATCAGCATTGATCCGCAAATCTCAAAACTGGTATTAACATTTTAAAATTTGAATTAGTTTTCGAAATATTATTTTTTTTTTCTAATTTTATATACATTTTTCTAATGATGGCAATTCAAATTTTAATCAAACACATATATATATTTTTTCATATTTCAGAAAAGGTTGACATGGTAACCCGGCTATTGTTGTTTATTTGATAAAAAATGTTTATTTACTTTTATTTCTCTTTGTAAATCATATAAATTATTTTTTGCTATAATTATTACTTATTTTTTATATTTCCTTTAGAAAATAATAGAAAATAATTAAATACGGTACTAGTTAGTTTAAATTGCAAAAACATACGCCAAATTAGTATAACATTAATAAATATACAAATAAGACGTTGAAATAAAAATGACTTGTTGACGTAAAAACGTGTAACTTGCTTAAAGTCAAGTGAATGTGACATTTACGATCAACCATTATTGGCATTTAATCTTATAGTTTGGCGGTGGATTTTTGGTCGACGGGATAACTAAGTAATACCAGAAATGCATATGTAACTGTTATTTGAAAACGATGTTATCGTCAAATTTTCGTAAAAAAAAAAAAAATCACGCCAAACCTGTTGTGCGTATATGACATCTGGCCATATATTACCATTCGAAAAAAAAAAAAAAAGCTAACTGGCGAGTTGAAATAAAGCTATTGGCGAGATTTGCACCCGGGTAGCGTAACACTACCAAGAATTCATTGCGACCATGGCAAATATTATGTAGTTTTATTCGATTTTTTTTTTTTTTTTTTTTTTTTTTTTTTTTTTTTTTTAATGAAATGGAAAACTTACGTTCCCACATTGGCGCGATTTTTTTCTAACGCCAAAGTCATATACGGAACAGGCACCTACCTGGCGCCAAAGTATCGTTATTTTGCTTGATATGGTAAGCCGGGTGTTGTTGTTTACGCTGCTGTTGCATTCCCCAAATTGGCGTCATTAAAAAATCGCGCCAATATGGGACGTATATGACATATGTGCCAAACTTTCATATGAACGGCGAAGGGATCAGACCGTATTTGTTTATAGCAGTTGATGACTTTAACTATTATAAAATATATGAAATGATGGCGATAGAATAATATTTGGTGACTTATCACCTGTGCCTGGCTAACATTAAAAAACCAAAATGGCACTTAGAGTATAAAAAGTGAAGTGGTCTGCCTGGAATTGTTGATGATAGTCACATGACTTAAGCAATTGTTATAGAGATTGTTTTAAAATACCGGTAGACAAAGACTGTATACTTAATTTATTTTATTTTAGCTTCTTTTCAAATGTTTAACTCATCCTCTTTAATCAAAAAGGAAAACAACCATTGAATGTCTTAACAACAACTGATTAGCCCTTAAATTTTTGAAATGAAAGGGAAATTGAATGAAAACCCGTTTACAGGGAGATCTGCACAGCTTTTTTCAGTATAATTCAATCTTCTCTAATATTTTTAAATCCCATGAGATTAGCGTGTTTTTAGATTCTGTGGTGTCTGAACGGGGGTTGGCCAGCGTAGCTTGTAAGGGGCAGAGACCCCTAGTTTAATATATTATTACAAGAAATTAGAATTAAACATAAAAAAAAAACTCATTTACTTAAACAATTATCTGGCGTATCTATACTTTTATAACTAATTTTTGCCGCGGAACTGCAACACGGGACCTATTCAACCCGTGATTATGCTAATGCATGCACAATTTGAGAACACGTGATTTTGTTTTACCTTAAAAATGTCCATTAGAATCTTCTGTTATTGTAACATGGGTTTGAAAATAACCTATGATTCTGAATATTTTAATAAATGATAATTTTAAAATTAAATTTCCTCATTCAGCCACTTTGAACGCGGAATGAAATTATTCTTCTGAAATGAATTTTAATTAGTGCCAAAATATTTTGCATATCTCGAAAAGAAATCTTTAAATGGAAATTGCTTAATTTATTGGCTTTTACGGGAAAAAAAGGAATATTATTAGCAAAATCTTCATTTTGGCAGTGGTGGCATTCGAACCCACGCCTCAAAGAGACGGGTGCCTAAAACCAGCGACTTAGACCACTCGGCCACGATACCGGTATTCCTGCACGTTACGGGAGAAATATAATCTTCGTCTAGTTATTTATGAAATAACTAAAATGGTTGAAATATGCAATTCTAACTATTAAACAGTTTTTTTTAACAAGCGTCTAGCGATCACACTTTTTCATTTTGATCCTGTGATCTTGCGGGATCAGCGTGCTCCGCGCATCAAAGCGGTACCGCGCATGACGTAGCGATGTTTGTGTAAAATAACATTCTAACAGTTTTCGTTAAGGAACTTTATGGTGTAGTGGTATGACGTTCAACTTCAGTTTAGATGGCGTGGGTTCGATTCCTTACAAAGCTAAATGAATGTTAAGATTGCTTTAAAACATTAAATTTTTTTGAAGATAAAAATTGAAAATTTATATTTTTCAATATTTGTACCACTATTAACAATTTTTTTTTTTATTGCGAATTTTCCAAATATTTGATATGGTGATCGTAATTTTAACAGATTTGATGCCTTTAGTATCCATCTAGTGGTGTAAAGATAAGCAAATCATAAAGAATGTTTTAAATTTAATAATAATTAAATATTTTTTCATAATTTTAAATTTAATAATTTTAATTTTTATCATCATTTTAAAAGAACTTTTAATTTTGAATAAATAATAATTGTTAATATTGTTTTCATAATTTTAAATTTTATAATGATTTAGTAATTTATTTATTTTTTTTAATCATTTAAAGGCACTTTAAATTCTGAATATAATAAATTTTTATATGTTTCTAGTAATTTTATGTTTAATAATTTAAATTTAATATTTTTTCATAATGTTTAAATTGTATTTTTCAAAATTTTGAATTTAATAATTTCAGTTTTTTAAATTTAAATTTAATATTTTTTTCACAATGTTTAAATTGTTTTTTTCAAAATTTTGAATTTAATAATTTCTGTTTTTTAAATTATAATTTAATAATTTTTTCGTCCTCTTAAAATAATTTTAGAGTTCAATTAATTTGAATCAAAATAAAATACTAATAACTTAAAAACTAACTAAGTGGCATTAAACCTGAAAACTATGATCACCATATTAAATATTTGGAAACTTCAATTAAAAAAAAAAAAAAAAAAAAAAAAAAAAAAATGTTAATAGTGGTACAAATATTGAAAGATATAAATTTTAAATTTTTCTCTTTAAAAAAATTAATTTTTTAAAGCAATCTTGACATTCATTTTCATTCAGCTCCGTAAGGAATCGAACCCATGCCATCTAATCTGAAGTCGAACGTCATATCACTACACCATAAAGTTCCTTAACGAATTTTGTTTAGAATATTATTTTACATCGCTACGTCTTGCGTGGAACGTTTTGCGCCGAGCACGCTGATCCTGCAGGATCACAGGATCAAAATGAAAAAGCGTGATCGCTAGACGCTTCTTTTTTTTTTAGGTATCCAAAGTGCCGAATCTTTAATTAGAAGGCAAATCAAAGTTACCTTGAGCAGGTGCAAAAAATTACGCTACCTGGCAGCGGTGGTATTCGAACCCATGCATCCGAAGAGACTAGTGCCTTAAACCAGCTCCTTAGACCGTTCGGTCACGATACCTCGATTGAAGCGTATGTAATATTTGAAGATAGATTTGATATCTAGCGAATAAAACAATCTATAAAACGATTAGATTTTATTATTACCCGACTGAAAAGAAGGGTAATGTGTTTCACGCGTATGTGTGTATGTGGATTTCTTTATACCCTCGAAACATCCCAACGGTTGGATGGAGTTTTATGAACGAGGTCTCTATCGATTCGTCTTAATCTTCCGATGGTTATGACAGGTTTTGTTTTTATAAATTCAAAATGGCGGCCGTAAAATACAAAATGGCGGTAGAGACGAAAAAAAATACGCATCATATTGAGTGGCATATCATTGGATAGGTCTTTCAAAATGAAGACGAAGTTTTATTGACCATTTTGTAGTCAGATGCTCCGTTTAAATATTGCACAACCTGGAAGTTGTATACTTTGGATCGCTACCTTTACTGTAACTCTAACCATCATAATAGACATCTATAGTCCTTATCAAAGATTGTTTCTAGATAGGAACTAATAATTAAACACAACTTAAAAGTCATCAGTACAAGTAAATAACAAAAAAGTAAGTAATATAAAAAATAGTTTCATATTGGTGAGAAATAATTAATTAGTTCACATTTTACGCAGTCGTGTTTTTTGATATTTTAAATTGAATATATTATTTTCTTTTTTTTTCTCTTTCTTTTTTCACGTGAAAAATCCAAAATTTGAAAATTAATTATTAGGGGAGAAGTTATTACTGCATGTGGGCATTCGCACTGTTGACCTTTATTTTCTAATATCAGCCCTCGCGAAATACAGAAATTTATTCTTTTCGATGCATTTGTAAAATATTAAATTGTAATAAAAAAAATAAGATTTCCTTCTTACTATGAGGTCATACTAGGTCACTGAAGCAGCTTTAAGATAAACGTATTAATCTCAGTATCAGGATAATACTGAAAAATAATAGCTTTATGAGTAAAAATGAGGTTTTTTTTTTTTGTTTTTTTGTTTTTTTGTTTTGTTTTTTTGTTTTTTTGTTTTGTTTTGTTAAATGTAACTCCATTTTCTATTTAAAAATCTGTTATTTTTAATTGCAGTGAGAAAAAGGCAACTGTAATGATATAGTAATTCCATTTGTTTCCCTTTTCTCTGTAACGTTGGAAGTAACCCAGTTGCCAGCACTGTGAAGAAATTTCAAAAAGACTTTTTAAATTAAAATTAAAATACAAACAAGTAAAAATTAAATTAAAAAAAAAACCGACGGCGTAAAAAGCGAACTAAATAAGTATTTCTCACCAATGTGAAACTATTTTTAATATTACTTACCTATATATATATATATATATATATATATATATATATATATATATATTTACTTGTATTGATGTCTTTTAAGTTGTGCTTAATTGATAGTTCCTATCTATAAACTCTGTTTTGATAAGGTCTATAAATGTCTACAGTGTAAAAAAAATACTGCCAGTTTTCCGGTAGGAATCGGAAAAATACTTGTCCTTATCCTACCGGAATAATTTCCGACCCAGCTTGGAATAAAATACGTAAAAATTAGGAAATAGTCAGTAAACCGGTATTTTACGGATTTTATTCCGAGCTAGGTTGGAAATTATTCCGTACGATAAGGGCAACTATTTTTCCGATTCCTACCGGAAAACTGGCATTATTTTTTTTTTACAGTTTATGATGGTTAGAGTTGCAAGAGATCCACCTACTCAACTTCCAGGTTGTGTAATATTTAAACGGAGCTTCTGACTGTAAAATATTCAATGAACATCGTCTTTATTTTGAAAGACCTATCCAATGATATGCCACTCAATATGGTGCGTAATTTTTTTTTCGTCCCTGCCACTATTTTGCATTTTACGGCCGCCATTTTGAATTTATAAAAAAAACCTAGCCTATAACCATCGGACGGTTAAGACAAATCAACAGAGACCTCATTCATTAAAATCCATCCTGCCGTTGGTATGTTTCGAGGGTATAAAGAAATCCACATACCCAGATACGCGTGAAACACATAACCCTTCTTGGCAGTCGGGTAAAAAGGGATTATTTTTCTTTAAATATGAAGTGAGGTCCATATGCAAATAAACTGCTTTCAATTAAAAATATTTTCTAAAAGAAAACCGGTTAATGACTTAAAATATCACGTCGCTTTCAGCAGGTTATTTTTTACTACGGAAATAATACTTCTCAAGAAAAGATATATATATTCTTTAACTTCATGACTCACGTAAAAAACATGTTAAATGAAAAGACATCACTTAGACAAAATTAAAATAAATATATTTTTATATTTTATTATTAAAATGAATGCTTTACATTCTGAAAGCATCTATTCTTAATTCCTTGTTATATTTCATTTTATTTTTCATGTGGAAATCTTTCAATTGAAAATTAATTATTACGGGAGAAGATATTATCCCTTGTAAACATTCGTACTCTTGATTTTATTTTCTAATATCAGTCCCCGCAAAATCCAGAAATTTATTCTTTTTGACGCATTCGTAATAAAATATTTAATTTAAATCAAACAAAATACTCATTTCCTTTTCACTATGAGGTCTTTTTAGCTTACTGAAGCAGCTTTGTAGATAAACGTATCAATCTCAGTATCAGGTTAATATTGAAATGTAATAGCTTTATGAGTAAAAATTAGGATTTTCTGTTTTGTTTTCTTGTTGTTGTTAAACGTGACGCCATTTTCTATAAAAAAAAACAGTTATTTTTTATTGGAATGAGAAAATGGCATCCGTAATAAAAAAAATAATTCCGATTGTTTCCGTTTTCTCTGTAACGATGGGAAGTAACCCAGTTGCCATTAATGCGAAATAATTCCTAAAAGTTTTTTTAAAATTAAAATTAAAATGTAAAAAATGGATTATTTTTATAAATATCAAGTGCGAGCACATATGCAAATAAACTGCTTTAATTAAAAAAAATAAAAAAATAATAAAAATCGAGTCAGTAGAAAGCTCAGGTCAGATGACTTAAAAAACAGTCTTGTCTTTAAAAATATATTAGATATTTATTCCAGTCATGGATATTAATTTAATTTATGTTTTCGTGACAAAGAATGTTATTTTCGGAGACATGTTAGTAAATATTTTTAGAAGAAAGTGAATATTAACTCGTATTTTCAGACATTACTTTGATTAGATTCGAATAGTCGAAAAATCCCGCATACAACATTATATTTCTATTACAAAAAATCACATCTTGAAAAAAATATATATATAAATGTTAATAAAAAATGCAAACGTGGTGAAGCATAAAAGTTCAAAAATTGATGATGCGAAAAATATCTTTAACTTTCAAATGTTTATAACATTTTTATTTCACGGTGCCGACAATGAATGTTATTACAAGATATATATTAGAAAATATTTTTAAAGGAAAGTTGTTATTAAAGGTCACTTCAGACATTACTTTGATTAGAATAGAATAATCGAAAAATAAAGATATAACATTATGTTTCTATTCCAAAAAATCACATCAAAGTTCAAAAATGGATAATAAAAGTGCGAAAAATAAATCGAACTTTCAAATACTTATAACATTTTTATTTCACGGTGCCACACTTTTAACAGCTATAGATATACCAATAATAACAAAATGTTTATCATGCTCCAAAGATTCTGGAAGCTTAAATGCTTATTATTTAAGAAATAGAGTTGCTAATTGCTTTTAATCGCGAAAAAAAAAAGATATTTACGGAAAAAGCACTCCAATTATGGATAAACATTTTCATATCGATAGTTGCGTTGTAATTTAAGATTATGGAAACTTCGAAATTTACAGGAATATGCTTCAATGGGGATTAGTGATTATCTTTCAGAGATATTTTTAACTGTAGATTTAGATATTTTAAAATCGAAAGAAAATGATGATTATAACCGGAATTTATTATTGTCTATACTATTGGGCTTTTCGATAATCATAGAATCATTAAAAATTAAAGGAATGTCAAGTGAAAGGCGAATTTATTGCTTCATAGCGGTAGCGGCTCTTCTTTACACGTAAAGGATTTGACATATATAGCCTAATCTTCAATTAAAATTCCTTGCTCATTTTTTTATATCGACTTTCATACACTATTTATTTAATTATTAAATTTTATTAAAACCCGCATTATTGGACACTGTACAGTAAAACAATGTTAAACTTATGTATTTGCGAATGATAAAGTCTGTGAAAATCAGACATTTGGTACAATTGCTAAAAAAATTAGTATTTTCTGAATGAAAACCGGTTAATAAATTAAAATATGACGACTCTTTCATCAGGTTAGTTTTTCCTACGGAATAATACTTCTGAAGATTAAAGATATATATTCTTTCACTTCATGAATCACGTAAAAACATGTATTTAATTTATTTAAATCATGAAATCGCTTAATGTAATCTAATATTATTGTACATTTAGTTTAACATTGAAACACTATTAAATTCCAAATTTCAAGTAAGAAATCGTATTAAAATGTTTGCTAAAATTGCAGATTGAAATTATGTGAGTTTTGATGCAAAACATTATTTCTGATAAGTATACCGTTATTTTAAGATTTCGTTTCACTTTAAGGAAATAAAAATAAAAATAAATTAATATTTTCATATTAAAATGGATGCTTTCCATACAAAAATATATCATGAAAAAATATTACAACATTTTTACCCGATAAAACTTTTTACGCAAAACGGCCTGTGTGAAACGTTTAATTTGCCAACATTTAAAAATAAATCTCTCTCTCTCTATTCTAAAAATAAGTAACTACCGCTGTCACCGCCGCCGCCGCCGGTTTTGAATTTTCTGTGACTGGAGGTCTTTCTTCGTTAATATTAAGAAAAATAATGCATACAAAAATATGAAAATCGGTGGTTTTATTTGATAAACACGCTGAAGCAGACAGTTTTCAAATCGAAGAATTATTTTAAGAGATATTTAATGCTAAAGTTGGACAAAATCGTTCCACTAAAAAAGTTTTATAGCAGCAAAACTATACATGGCAGTGTAATCATTTTTAGATCATTTTATGCGTTAGAATTTGCCGGAGTGCAGATTGCATTATTTTTTTTATTTTGACTCATTTTTTGAGGTTTTATTTCTATTTTAAATTCAAATTTTCAGCATTTCTAGAGATATTTTTTACAGATTTTAGAAAGTGATATTAATTTAAACTGTTGCCAACTCTATAAACAGCGGAAGCAATAATGTTTGCTTCAAAAAAAATATTTATACGTGTAAATAAATTAAAAATTTATTTACACGTGACTGTTATAAACAGAAAAAAAAAACCATTTGGAATTAGATATAAATAATTATGTACAAAAAGCAGGAACTTATTAAAAATTACGTCATAAAACCTATAATTACACGTAAATTTTAAGAGAGAAAGGAATTCGTAAAGTAATAAATTTATTAACATGCGCTAGAAGTCTTAAATAGGAGAAATTACGTCACATTACAGTTATTACATAAAATGAACACAAAATAATATTGCAAAACGGTTTAAATTTAAAAAATGCGCTAGACATTTATTTGACATTTTGAGAGGATACTTTTCAACTATTTTTGTTAGGAAAGCGCAAATAATATTTCATTTCTAACAAAAGTATTTTGACGTGAATATTTAAAAGAGAAAGAATAGCTTGGTAAAAATTACGTCAGATTAAAAACGATTAATTTAAAATGTGTCATTCAAAAGAACTTTCTTTTCGTTTGTTAAAAAATACCAAGAGACAACGACTCTGTTTACTTAATTCCTTTTATATTAGCTTATTTTGAAATCTTGTTACACGTGTCCACGTCATCAAGTTATTTTTATTTCGACGTTTTATTTGTATTTTTATTAATGTTGTACTAATTTATTTGTTATTTCGTTATTTAAAATAAAAATGATGTCAATTTGTATAATTTGGCGAAATTGGTCGACGGGATAATCAAGTAGTACCGCAGCGGACTTTGCGTTAAAATTCCCCAATCAAAGAGAAATGAATAGAAATTCCTTTATAGGGAGATCGCCACTGTTTTTTAAATTATAATTCAATCTTTCGAAATCTTTTTTAAAGCCGATCAAATTAGCGTGCATTTAGAGTCTGCGGTGTCTGGACGGGGGTTGGCGAGCGTAGCTCGTAGGGGGCCGAGCCCCCTAGTAATTAAAACATACAAAAAAATGAAAATCGGTGGTGTTATACAGAAATGTTTGATAAACACGCTGATGCAAGCAGTTTTCTGATCGAAGAATTATTTTAAGAGATATTTAATGCTAAAGTTGGACAAGATCGTTCCACTAAAAAAGTTTTATAGGAGCAAAAACTGTTCATAGGAATTTAATCATTTTTAGATCATTTTATGCGTTAGAATTTGCCGGAGTGCAGATTGCATTAATTTTTACTTTCTTCTATCTTTACAAGAAGAAAGTATTGGATTCATGAAAATTTTCGAATTCCGGTTTTCGACGGATTTACACGTTTTATGGGTCAGAGATTCCAAAAAACATGTTTTTACAAAACGTCTGTCTGTGACTCTGTGAGTCTGTCTGTCTGTCTGTGTGTATGTGACACAAATTTTGTGGGCACTCTATCTCAAGAACTAATGCACGGAATTTAATAAAAATTGATATTCTGTTAGTGCCTAATACAAATTGATGCTGATTAGTTTTTGGTGTAAATCGTTCAACAGGTGGCGCTGCAATGCTGCATTTTTCACGATTTTCGCAATAGCTCTATCTCAAGAACTAATGCACGGATTTTGATCAAACTTCAGATATAGTTAGTCCTTGATATGATTTGATGATGATTACGTTTTGGTGTAAATCGCCCAACAGGTGGCGCTGTTATGATGAATTTTGCAGGATTTACACGATTTCCCCAATAGCTCTATCTTAAGAACTAACGCACGGATTTTCATCAAACTTCAGATTAAGTTAGTCCTTGATATGACTTGCTACTGATTAGGTGTTGGTGCAAATCGCCCAACAGGTGGTGCTTCTCTGCTGCCTTTTCCACGATTGCCTCAATAGCTCTATCAATAGAACTAATGGACCAATTTTCATCTAACTTCAGATTTAGTTGTATGTTGACATAAGTTGTTGTTAATTAGGTTTTGGTGTTAATCACCCAATAGGTGGCGCTGCTATTCAGGAATTTTCACGATTTTCGCTATTGCTCTATCTCAAAAACTAATGTACGGATTTTCTCCAAACATCAGATTCAGTCAGACGTTGACATAATTTGTTGCTGATTAGGATTTGGTATAAATCACCCAATAGGTGGCGCTGCTAGGCAGCATTTTGCTGAATTTAGACAATTTCAGCGATAGTCATATCTCAAGAACTAATGCACGGAATTTCATATCGTTAGAATCCTCATGAGATGCATAGATTGCCATTTAATTTTGGCAGTGTGATAGCGAATTTTGAAGTATTAACAAGTATGAGATAGAAGAAAGTTTTGGGATCCGACTAGTTTTATTTTGACTAATTTTTTTTGAGGTTTTATTTCTATTTTAAATTCCGATTTTCAGCATTTCTAGAGATATTTTTAACAGATTTTAGAAAGTGATATTAATTTAAACTGTTGCCAACTGTATAAACAGCGGAAACAATAATGTTTGCTTCAAAAAGAAAAAAAAATATTTATACGCGTAAATAAATTAAAAATTTATTTACACGTGACTATTATAAACAGAAAAAAAATATTTGGAATTAGAATTAAATAATTATGTACAAAAAGCAAGAACTTATTAAAAATTACGTCATAAAAACTATAATTACACGTGAATTTTAAGAGAGAAAGGAATTTGTAAAACAATAAATTTATTAACATGCGTTAGAAGTCTTAAATAGGAAAAATTACGTCATATTTCCGTCACATTACAGTTATTACATAAAATGAACACAAAATAATATTGTAAAACGGTTTAAATTTAGAAATTGCGCTAGACATTTATTTGATATTTTGTGAGGATACATTTCAACTATTTTTGTTACGAAAGCGCAAATAATATTTCATTTCTAACACAAGTATTTTCACGTGAATATTAAAAAGAGAAAGAATAGTTTGGTCAAAATTACGTCAGATTAAAAACGATTAACTTAAAATGTCTCATTTAAAAGAACTTTCTTTTCGCTTTGTTAAAAAATACTTCTAGACAAAGATTCTGTTTACTTAATTCCTTTTATATTAGCTTATTTTGAAATGTTGTTACACGTGTCTACGTCATCAAGTTATTTTTATTTCGACGTTTTATTTGTATTTTGATTAATGTTGTACTAATTTATTTGTTCTTTCGTTATTTAAAATAAAAATTATGTCAATTTGTATAATTTGGCGAGTGGTTCGGCGATTTATATAATTTGGCGAAATTAGTCGACGGGATAATAAAGTAGTACCGCAGCGGATTTGGCGTTAAAATTTCTCCAATCAAAGAGAAATGAATAGAAATCCGTTTATAGGGAGATCGCCACTGTTTTTTTAAATTATAATTCAATCTTTCGAAATCTTTATAAAGCCGATCACATTAGCGTGCATTTAGAGTCTGCGGTGTCTGGACGGCGGTTGGCGAGCGTAGCTCGTAGGGGGCCGAGCCACCTAGTATTTAAAATCAAAGTTGTAAATGTCAATATGTTGACAGGCAATTTACGCCTCTGTGGAATAAATCCATTAAAGAAGCTTCATGTGTGAAAATATGTTTTTCATTTTTGGAAAAATTACTTTCTTTTTTAATTTTAAAGAGAACATACCGTCAAAAAATATATTAATCCGTTTTATTTTCTCTTTTTTCCCACAGATAATGTCTTCTTCAGATAATCATAAAGTGAAAATTGAATACACTTTTTAATCAGTAGCAGTGAAAAATATTTATGTTATTCATTTTAAATATGACGACATTATTTATATATTTTCATTATTTACTGATATTCATGCCCCTTGTACTTTTAAAGAATACTTGAAAATGCCTATTTGATTTGAAATATGACTCATATTTTTCCGAGTGAAATATTTTCTTAATAATATAATTATTTTTAATTAGTATTTCTTGTAATTATTACCTCATTTTTGACAGAAATCCTCGTACTACCGTATATTCATGACCTCGTATATTCATGATTCATGTATAATAAAAAATATTCCCTTTTTTATTTCAAATATTACGTCAAATTTATTTTCCTTTGAATCATTGGTATTTTCAATTTTCATGTGGAAATTGCTCAATTGAAAATTAATTGTCAAGGAGACAATATTAATGTGGGTTTTGATTTTTTGGCAATAATAAAGAAAGATAAGAAAGATGGTTAAATGTTATAGCAAAATTGCCAATAGATTCTGTATGAAAAGTAATAAAATTTTTAATTATTAAGAAAAATATTTGAATAAAATAAATTAAACACAGTCAATGTATTGTAATCCATCTATATCCAAAGATACAAAACGCGTTAATTTATTCGTTTTAACATTGACTTCATTCAAACTTTCGGACGCAGTTTCTCATTTATAATACTATAAGGATATTTAAAATTTTATTTTTAAAAACACTGAATCTTATATAACATATCTTACTTTAACAAATTACTTTTTAAAAACAAGTCATGCTATTTAATTAAACAAGACATGCAAATTTACGTGTAAAGTACAATTTTTGATTAAATTTAAATCTTGAATAACATAATTATCCATGTTAGAAGATTCTAAAGTTAATTTCAGACGCCTATTTTCTTGTTCAAGCACATTGAACTTTTCTTTGAAACGTTTTAAATGTTATTCAAAATGCTCCGAGACATCTTGAGCACTAATTACATTAAGACAAAAATGTAAGTACGACATTTGTAGCCTATTATTGAGATGTTTAATTTTCAATAATAGAGTTTCCTCATAAAATATTTTAAAAGCAGAAATTTCATTTATACATCTTGCATTTTTTTAAATTACTGAATAATACTGTTGGATGGTGGGTGTATTTTAGTAAAGTGATTTTCTTTTGTATTAAATGTCGAATATGAAAACGCCACAAAGATCACTTTTTTTCGTCCGTTAAATTTTTACTTGCTCCATTTATAATATGGATCAAGTGATTGCTAATTATATTTCTCATTCAGATTTTGAAAGAAAAAATTATTTTAAAGAGATAAGAAAATGTATAATAAATAAAAAAATAAGCTATATTTAGAAATAAGTAAAAGTGACCAATACCCTGATTTCACGCGTTTTTTAAGAAGTCAACAAGTCTAGCAAAATCAATTCAAAAACATTTGGTATTGCAGCACAACTTTTTCCGGGATTTCAATGTTCATTTTTTAGAAATCCTAGCAGAAACTAAATTATGTAATGATATTTCAGCAAGAAGTATACAGAGTTCAATAGTTACGCCTCTACAATCATATTTTTATTAAATCACTGTAAATAAAATTATTTTTTTGATAAAATAAAGCTAAATAGAGGTAATTATAGATACCACAAATTTTAATGACATGTGTAAATCTCATCAGTAGCTCTAGAGCAGAAGTCGCTAACCTTTCGAAAATAGCGGACCACTAAATTAACAATCTAAAATCCTACTGACCATTCAATATGACTTTGTTTTAAAGCATATACACGTATGTACAGCCGTGGTAAAAAAACACCCCCTCTATCTCTGCAAAAAATTATTGTAGAAGAAAGTTACATGTACCAAAAAATTGGAAATGAAATCTACTTTTAAATGATGTGTGTATAATTTTCTTAGGGAGCCATCTATATATAAAAACAAACCCAAACTTTTTTTCAAGAGAAATACACAAGTCTGACACCATAAATAAATTCTACACCCATGAATTAGCCAAAATTAAAATTTATGTGAAATTCGAACGATTAGTTTTCGCGAAATTAGTTTAAAATAAAATTATTTTAAAATGAGCCTATTTTAGGGGCTGTATCGAAATTGAAGTTCGTTGCCCCAATGTTGAATAGTTTCAGAATAGCTATGTCACTTCTATTAGATGTCAATTTCCAACTGGGCGAAAAATGTCCGGACCAGGATTCGAACCAGGGATTTCCTGGCTGAAGCCGCCAGTTCTCTACCATCTGAGCTATCCCGGACGAATCTGGTGGAACTTTTCCACTCAGTTAATCTTAATGATTATAGCATCTAGCCTGAAACCTGGTTCAGCGCAACAGAATAAATCTCAAGTAATGGAACTCCAGAAATCGCTGGATACGTAATTACACTAGATTAATTTTAATACAATTATTCTAATTGGTAAATAAATCATATTAGATCAGCCAGGAGATCCCTGGTTCAAATTCTGGTCCGAACACTTTTCGCCCAGTTGGAAATTTACATCTAATATGATTTATTAACCAATAATTGTGTTAAAATTAATCTAGTGTTATGTCCCTTCTATTCATGTATTATCGCTTTCCAATACAAGCATTTCACTCGCTTAATATATTTCGACTATAGCCAGTCCAAATATTCCAGTAAAATTTGTAAAATATATTTTTTTTAGATTTTGCTTTCCTGCACACCATAGATGGCCCCCTTAAGCAATCATTTTGCCGATTTCTAATGATAATGCGAAAACAACTTGAAAGAAAAAAAAATTAAATTGAGAATCCGCATAAAGCAGGACATAATAAACACAAATCTGTCAAAAAATTGTAGGTTGAAATTAATATTTTCTCGAACATTAATTCCATAATTCATTATTAATATTGTAAAAAAATTAAAATTACAAATTCAATGCATTTATGTTTGGGTTTTTTAGTACTATAATCAAGCAAAAAAGTATAGCATTAAGATTATAATTTCAGGAGATATTAATAAAAATATGAAAATGTAATTTAACATTAGCAGCTCTAAGTTTTGGATGCTTAAATTTCAGAGATTTATCATTCTAATTGCTAGATTATTTTGAACTGAAGATTTAGAATGTATTGTCAAAATTCGGTGTTGCATTAAAGAAAAACAAAGTTTTATCTGGTTTTGATTTGTATATGCCACTCTAAGCAAATTTTATATACACATCATTTAAAAGTAGATTTTATATCCAATCAATTGTTATCTGTAACTTTACTTCTAACAAAACCCGCGGCTTTGCTCGCGTAAATGTTGAAGCAAGACAAGTGATATTTGTATGACTATTTTTTATTAGAAGAACACTTTTAGGAATAATTTTGAATTTTTTAAAAACCATCTTAACACATTTCTATCTTAAAATTAACCATCATGTCAAATTACAAGCTTTTTTTGTCAAACAGTCTACCACCTCTCTGGTGTTAGTGGCCCCAACATAAAATGCTGAAACAGAGTTGAAATAGAATATCTCGAAAAATGTTGAAACATAGACTGTTACCATTAACCCTCCGAGCGTCTTGCGAAAGGGTAAAATTGTAATGTTGTTTTATTTGCATTTTGTTTTAAATGCTACGAAAATATGATTCTTTCAACATTATAGAAAAAAAACTCAATTACAAATATGAATGTAATCCTTAAGAGTATTAATCATTCGTCAATGTATTTAAAATTCATTAAATCTATAGAATTATATTATCTTAAATATTGCTTTTATTGCTGTGAAACCTGGAGCTTAGTGAACGGAATATTACGCCAGAATCACTTAGAGAGTTAATTTCCCAACATTTACCTTGAAATCTGTTGGTATTCCCTAATATTCTATAGAAAACGGAATTTAGGTGTTTTTAAAGGCTTTCTTGTTGTCCAGATGGTAATGACACGGACATAGCCCATATAGGATATGGGGCTATCACTTTTGATTTGCAACCAATAACTTCTGTAATCGGTTAATTATTTCCTGAGATTCAATATAAATCGTAATTTATGACACATTTAGAATGCTTTTCGCTCCTTCCCTTCGCTTCACCTCTTTTTAATTTCGAATTTATTTTCGAAAGTTCTTAGAGGATACTTATATTTTATAATTAACTACAGTTTTATATTTAAAGTTTCTAGCCTCTTCAGTACCGCAGAAATGACTATTTAGAAAGTATTTTGCTCCTGAAACCCTCTAGGGATTGTTGCACAGACATAAAATATAGGTTATGTTTGTGCAGATTCTATCACCATCAATTTTCAAACGTTATGTTTCAAATCGGTTTCGTATCATACGATTGCATAAAAATCGTAATTTAAAACTCCTATAGAACACTTTTCGCTCATTTAATCCTGTTAAATTTGGAATTTTTTTTCGAAAATTCTTAGAAAGCATTTGCATCTTTGAAGTAATTACCATTCCAAACATAAAAATGTTAGACCCCCTCAGTAATACATAAAACGCAACTTAGAACATTTCTTGCTCCTGTATACCCCAGGTGGTAGTGACAACATCGTAAAATATAGGCTATGTTGGAGCGGGGACTGTCACCATCAATTTGAAACCATTACATCTGAAATCAGTTAATATTTCCTGAGATTGCGTAGAAATCTTAATTTAGAACGAGCCCCACCAGTGGCTGAGAGGTTCTGCTCTCGAAGCTGGTAGACGGGAGGTGCTGGGCTCGATCCCAATCGCGCCCGTCGACCTAATCGTTCGGAGTTTTCGTGGTTTTCTTCGAACCTTGGATTTCCAAGCGTTAATACGGGTTAGGTTCCCTTAGAAAGACCCCCACGAAGGGCACTCCCCTGGGCCTATATCCCTCGTGCAGATAATTGGCCGTCATAAATACAACCAACCAACTTAATTTAGAACGTTTTTAGAACGCTTTTCGTTAAATTTTCACCCCTTTTAAATTTCAAATTTTTAATAAACTGTTCTCAGAGAGCATGTACATCACATAAGTAATTACCATGCCAAATTCCAAGTTGCTATCTCCTTCAGTATCACAAAAAAACACGATTCAGAACGTTTTTTTAAATGCAACCGCAAGGTGGTAAAGACGCCGACATGAAATAGATCCTACATTTGAGCAGGGACTGTCATCGTCAGTTTCCAACACTTACTTTTGAAATCGGTTGGACACTTTCTGAGAATGTTGGACACTTTCAAGAAATCACTATTTAGAAAGTTTTTTAGAACATTTTTCGTCTATTTTCACCCTTTTTAAATTTCGAATTATTTAGAAAATAGTCTTAGAGATCATTTATATCTTATAAGAAACTAACATGCCTAATTCCAAGTTGCTAACCCCTGAAGTATTACAAAAAACGCAATTTAGATCGTTTTTTACTCCTGCACCTCCTTACGGGTAGTGGCACCGATATAGCCTATGTTAGAGTGAGGACTATCACCATCATTTTCATACCATTATTTTTAAAATCGGTCCAGTACTTCCTGAGATTGCTGAGAAATCGCAATTTAGAAAGTTTTTTATAACGCGTTTCGCTCCTTTTCATGTTTTGTAAATTTCGATATTTTAGGAAATGTTCCTAGATATTATTTGTATCTTTTAAATAACTGTCCTGTCTAATTTCAGGATTCTAGGCCCTTCAGTAACGCATAAATTGCAATTTAGAACGTTTTTTGCTTCTGCGATCCCTAGGTGATAGTGACACCGCCATGAAATAGAGTCTATGGTGGAGCAACGGCTGTCATTATCAATTTCCAACCATTACTTTTGAAATCGGTTGGGTACTTTCTGTGATTGCGTAGAAATTTAGAAAGCTTTTTAGAATGCTTTTCGCGCATTTTCATCTCTTTTAAATTTAGAATTTTTAAAGAAATGTTCTTAGAGATCATTTTTATCATATAAGTAACTACCACGCCTAATTTCAAGTTGCTAGTCCCTGCAGTATCACAAAAAAAAAAAAAAAAAAAAAAAAAAAAAAAAAAAAAACGCAATTTAGAACGTTACTTGCTCTTTCCTCCCCTTTTGGGGTAGTGGCTCTGACATAAAATATGGACTATGTTGGAGCGAGGGCTGTCGCCGTCGTTTTCACACCATATTTAAAAAAATCCAATCGGTATTTTCTGAGATTGCGTAGAAATCGCAATTGAGAACGTTTTTTCGAACGTTTTTAGCACATTTTCATCAGATCATTTATATCATATAAGTAACTACCATGCCTAATTATAAGTTGTTAACCCCTGCAGCATTACAAAAAAAAAAAAAAAAAAAAAAAAAAAACGCAATTTAGAACGTTTCTGCACCGCGTTTGAGGTAGTGGCACCGACATAAAATATTACCTATGTTGGAGCGATGGCTTTCGCCCTCGTTTTCACACCATTTTTTTTTTTTCAAACTCGAATCGGTACTTTCTGAGATTGCGTAGAAATCGCAAATTAGAACGTTTTTTGAACGCTTTTCGTGCATTTTCACCCCTTTTAAATTTCGATTTCTTTAAGAAATGTTCTAGAGATTATTTGTATCTTATAAGTAACTACCATTCCGAATTTCATATTTCTAGGCCCTTCAGTAACACAAAAATCGTATTTTTAGAATGTTTTTTTTGCTTCTGCACCCCTTTTGACCAGTGTCACGGACATAAGATATCGCCTATGATCTAATTGGGACTAACACCATCATTTTGATACCATTACTTTTGGAATCAGTTCTGTAGTTCCAGAACTTACCTCCTACAGATAAACAAACGTTGCTTCTTTATAATATTAAGTATAGATTAGATATAGATTATAAGTTGCAGAGTAAATAGGGGGTGTTTAATTATTTTTTTCCACCACTGTACAGTAATGGTTTGCAGATTTATATTTTTTCTTAAAAAAATGCACTTACTCAATATATAAAAGGCATAAATGACTCGAAATAAAAATTTTATTATTAGCTCAGAAATTTAAAAAACACATAGATTTTCATGGAATCATGCATGGAGATGGATAAGTGGGAACAATCCCTCTCAAACTAATACTGAAGCTTAGCATAATCTTTCATTTTTAATTGCTTTAATATCTTGGTGGCAATTTGATGTATATTTTTATACAGATGTAACACATAAAATAGAATGTTAAAGCACCCTTTCCTTTGAATAATTATTCAAAAATATATCTATTTTTCAAATAAAGGAAAGTTACATTTATTAATATAATTATCAATGTTTGTTAATGAAATTATCAAAAATACACATTTAAAGTTTCTTAAATGTGATTTTTTAAAATTTATTATTAGCCCATTAACCACTGGTGTTCCGTTGACACAACTCTCAAAATAAATGCGCATGTTGAAATTATTTACCTAATCACCACTATTTTTCAATTTAAAAAATAATTAGCCTTATTTAAAGACACAAAATTTTAATATCAAATAAAGCGATAAGTATATTTCAGAATTCTTGGTGGCAAACGACGTCCAGCTAAAAAGTTAAAATATTCAACCTCATAGTTTGGGCGGTTACTATGTTAATATAAACTAAAATTGAAAATAATGTCCAGATTTCTCGGCGGACCATTAAAATTATATCTCTGACCTCTACCGGTCCATGGACCACAGTTTGGTAATCTCTGCTCTAGAGAAAAAGATACAACAGTTCAACTGTTTCGTATTTGAAACGCTTTGCATTTGTCGCCGTCCCCCACGCGAATCAGTGTTTCCATTCAATAACTTTCTTAAGTTCAGATTGTTTCATTGTACAGTTTTTTGAAATCAGATTGTTTCATTGTACAGTTTTTTTAAATCAGATTGTCTCATTGTACAGTTTTTTGAAATCAGATTGTTTCATTGTGCAGTTTTTTGAAATGGTATTATTTACATTATTTAACAACAGATTATTTAACAACAAAAACAAGGGTTTTTCTCAACATTTTAAAACGTGGCGGCAATCAAGAAATCCGAATAAAATAAAATAAAAACTAACGGATTAACAAAACTGTTATGAACGCACAATTATTTTTTTGGTATTTCACTTACATGAATGTTAAATGGGAAAGTGTTTCGAGAGGACAATACTTTAATTCTCATTTTCTTGCACTCATAAAAAATTACATTACCTTATTCATAGGAATAAGAAAATAAGTAAATTACTTTAATTATCCAATAAATTTAAATGTGTTTCGCTAATTATAATGTCAGTGATATAATATCCATTTTAGTTAAATTTTATCACTTTTATTAAGTTCAGCGAAATATTCTTATCACATGTCATTTTTATAATAAATTCTCAAAACATATTTCTTTCAAAATTAAATAAAGCATCAATTTATCTGGTAACATCGAAAAGAAGGGATTAAATATGAAATATCCGCTGCTTAGTTCTTCTCCAAAGGGAAAAATAAAGAAATATCTGGGGAAAATTGGATATTTTCTAAGTCCGTATTAAGGACCTTGCCTGAGAAGTAATAAAAAATAAATCGCGTAGTAGTAAGATTAATGGGAAAAAGCTGATATTGATTCCGTCTAAGATTTTCTAATATACTTCTAAAAAAATTCTCTTTCAGATACGAAATGTAATCTCAAATTTAAAACTTAAACGTTATATTTTTAAAGGAATATATGAAATGGAACTTCAGGAAATGAAGTGTTCTTCTTTATACATATCATTTTGTAACCGGAATTTTGAAAAAAAAATGGAACAATGTTATATGTTTCTGCAGTTTTCAAAGCATGGATATTATTTTTGAACTAAGAAGGTTCATCTTTTTACATATTTTCAGTAAAATAGTGAGTTAAAAATTTTCCAACCTGGTAAAAATCGTCTGCTATTATTTTCTTATCTGATTTAAAGTTATAATTCTCAGTTTAATTTTGTCCCCGATTTTCTGTAAGAAAATAATGAATACAGTAGCCTTCCTGTTAACCGGAACTCCGCTTTAACCGTCCGAGTATTTTTCCCAACATCATGAAAAATTGAGATAGGAAAATTTCGGTTCTCATTTATTTATAGTTCAACTCAATAGTTCAACTCAAAATTATATAATGTAGAATAATTTCAACTTCCTATAAAGTTATATGAAAAGATGTTCAATAATTTAATTCTTATTAAATATTGTTCATTATTTGTTATTAGTGATAATTTTTATTTCAATTCAATTATTTACAACTAGTATTCATTTCATCAAATATAGAATATATGTACTTTTTTATACTACTTAAAAAAAAAAAAAAACTAAATGCATCTTACGCATTTCATTAATTAAATAAGCAGTTACTTTTTTTTTATTATTATTTCTCCTGTTTAACCGGTTTTTCTCTTAACCGGCTAACCCTCAAAGTGTTTAGGCATGTTAAGGGGGAGGCTACTATATACATATATATATATATTTATTTATTTATTAGTAGCTTTTTCCCAGAATTTTGTCCCCGATTTTCAGTAAGAAAATATTAAATGTATTTTTATTAGTTGCTCTCTCCCAGATTTAGAATCAACCTCTAAATACATTGCACTACAGAGATTTTATGGTTGAACGATGAAAACTTCAAGTTCGGAGATGCTTTTTTTTTTCTTGACTGGGAATAGTAAATTTCACAAATTAATCAACTGAAATATTTTTCATTTGATGTCCTTATACTAGAAAAGGCCTTTCACCTTTCTACTTTAAACAGCAACTTATAGTTTAATTATATAGAAAATTCATGTATGAAAATATATATATATATATATATATATATATATGTCTGAGTTTGTATATTTTATAATTGAAAGCATAATGGGAAAAATGTGTATTTTTTTTTAAAGTTTAGAAATACGTCTAAAACGTTTAATATATGTAAAGCAGGATACCGGTGTTATTACTCGTTCCGAAAAATAGCCCTTTTAGCTGATGAACTGTTACGAACTATTATTTTTTAAAATATAAAGATAGTTGGAAGTGTCTGAATTGTAAGGTATAGTGACATTCATATAGGAATAAATTAGAAACGCGGTAGTAGATGCGGTGTTGCTTACCAACATTTAAAGATTAAGTAATATATTTATTGACCATAGAATTTTGTATTAAAGACAACAATCACTGTCCCTAAAAGTTGCTTTTGTTAACTGAATGTCATAGATACTACGGTTTGTTCGGCCGCAAGTAATATTTTGTATTAAAGTGTTTTCCATGAAATTACAAAGTTTGGAACACCTTGATTTTTTCTGTAAAATACACACTTTTAATAATGAACAAGATTTCTTTTTTTAGGTTTCCGTACTTAAAAAGTAAAAACGGAAACATTGTAAGATCACTCCTGTGTCTTTCTGTCTGCCACAGGCCTTTTACTCATAAACTATAGAACGTGGAAAGTTCAAATTAGGGGATGTAATAAAGACTAATTACCAAAATATTTACAGATTATTAAACTGTCACAAATACATTTACGGAAACAAAATGAATGTTTTCGTAATGCTGAACTCAAAATACATTTCTTTTAAATTTAAGTATTATATTTTAAGGGATAGGTAACTCCGGGAGAGTCGCCGCATACGGGATAGATGCCGCACCCCTTGTATTTCTTTTAATTATCGATAGATGGTCGTCAAACGCACAGTATAGGTGCGCAATGAGATTATTTTAACCAGTGTATAGCGTGAATCCCATTTCGATGTTTACTTGTAGAAGTACAATCCTTAATTTGACGTAAGTGCATGATTTCACTGTCCAAGCTTTTAAACACGCTATGTTTAAATACTTTCCATGCATTAATTACTAAATGCATGCATGATTTCGAAGTCAAAACTAGCTCTATCTTTTTTATAGAGTACTATGTGTATGATTACGGCATCCCCCTTAGCGATGGCCGACGTCCTCACCCTGCAAAATGCGATACATGCCGCATTGCTAATCCGGTATACATGACGCAATTTCTTTTGTACAGGATGATTAAGTGTTATTAATTTTTCCTTTTCTTTTTGCACAGCCTAACCATGTTATGCATGTTATAAAGTTTACTAAAACAAAAGGAGAAAAAGGGAAAAATACAAAGTAAGAAGGGCAAGAAAGATGCAAGTCAAGATGATAATAATGAAAAATTGGATTACGCGTAACGCAGACGTTCTTTGCAAACTACTCCAAACTAGTCCTACTTACCAAGAGGAAGTATAATTGACTTCGTTGCATCATGTGTTTAAATGTAGTTACATAAAAACTGTAAAGTACTTTTTCGACACTTTTTCTGTAGATTGTATTCGAAAAAAAGGTCTCTTAACCCACTCGGGACCATAGGTGCATATAAGCACCTTCATAAAGAGCTTACATGATTTGTTTATGGCAACAGTAAAAAGAAAATTAATACTTGCTTTGTTTAATTAGAGCATTTTGAAGATTATTTAAGTAAAGGTAACTTCTTTTAAAAAAAGTGGTAACAACCGAATAAAATTTGTGTAAAAGCCACCGATTTCGAAAGGGTTAAAAATAAATTATGTAAACACAATTTTACTTTTTTTCTTTTCTCTTTCTAATACATTGATGTTACGTTGTTGCTGAAATAACAATTCAAATTTAATGTAAAAAAAAAAAGTCGAAAATTTTAATAGTGAAAGTAGACAACAATTATTAATTTGAATCTACTAATACGTTTCATTGTACTCATTTAGTTTCATTTTGCTATTACATCTTTAATTATAGTCCAGATATGAATATATTTTTTAAATATTTTTATTTATAATTTCATTCTATTATTATTACAAGCGCGGCATAACGCGTCTCAGACTGAATGTACGGGTGACGCGCCGCAGTGTAATGTTTTAGAAAAAAATTGGTAAAATATTTTAATAATTTGTTTTGAATTTTTTTGTCGCTGTACACGCGTTGTATATTTAACATTAAATAGCACAGCATGATTTTTTTTTTTTATTCTATGTCCATCATGGGACTATACAAAAATTCAAAAAAATGTGCGGCATAAATCCCGGAATTACCCTATCGTCGAAAACGTACTGCAATAATATGCCCCGACCCCCCATCTATTTCAGAATATACTGAAACTCAAATTATGAAAAAATTAGATGTAGTCGACGTTAATTTAAACCTTACAGGAAAATTCTAGCGATTATCCTAGGTCACATAGATTTTCAGGAAAGCCCTTTTTTCCGTTACACGCAAATTTCGATTTACGGGCCTTCAGCAATGGTGTTGATGAGCGTTGGAGGTACCTAACCTAACAGAAGTATAAAAGCATTGTTTATGATGATTTTTGAAAAACATCGTCACTAATTAACTGCGATATTAACCCTTAGAGACATGGAGAGTTTGGACATACAAAGGCGGCATACTCTATCTACTATAAGTTTTTAAAGCCTAGATAACAAATTTTAATGATATGTTTGTGAAATGCAATCCCCAGTAGCAGTATAAAAAATACACGTGGACATGTTAAAAAAAATACTAATTTAATTAGAATTAATCACATAAATATCATGGGATTCGCGACTAGTTTGCTGGTGGATCTCTCAATGCGCCTCCAGTTTCTTTAAAAGTTAATTAGAAACGTACCTGAAAAAAACACGGCACGAACCAAGGCGGCGTTGCAACTTTGCGAACTCCTTTCGAAGCGTGCTTAGCACAATGTCAAGTTTAAACTTTGAACAAGAGTTTTGCTACACTGTAAAAAGAAAAGATTATTGCTACGATGAATTTAGTTTTATGAAATGCCACATGAAGTTTAAATATGCGCTACTTTTAATGTCAGTACCAAAATAAGATCATCATAAACAGATTTGTACAAGATTTAAAAAAATGTTATACAGATTATCAATATTTGATATTATTTAGGCTTCATATCTCTTTGAACTTTTACGGTATACCCATTCATATTTATCTAGTCTACACAGCTATACCCATCCCTAACTTGTATAGTTTTTTTTTTTTTTTTTTTTTTTTTTTTTTTTTTTTTTTTTTTTTTTTTTTTTTACAATGTCTTATTATTCTTTTAGCAACAAGTTTTTTAATAATACAATTAATTGTTCATGTATTTATAGCACTGAACCTTCTGAGCGCGAGTAATACTCGCATTTGTCTGCTTATTTATTATTAAATTCGTTTTTCTATGTTTATTATATATTTTTTCTATAAATTCTATATGTCTTTAAAGATTTCTTTCATTATTATCAATGTGTGCTTTTTGATTGTATTTGTTTGTATAAAGTGCTGTAATAAACTATACTTTTTTACCTCAGAAAATTCATTCACGTAATCTACATTTTTTATTCTTATTCTCGTACCACTTCCTTACCAAGTTATTACTGCATATTAGCATTAGTTGGTTACTTCTACATCATTCACACTTAACTCATTAATCACAAAAAGTATAAAGTATGGATTCTCTGGTTTCTTCTTCAATGTCGTTTGCAATAACACATTCAAAGGGGTAATTTTTTCATTATTAAATCGCTATAATTTTGTCAGTAAATAAGTTTTTTTTTAATTGTAAAATAGTGGTAGCGAAGTAATTAATTTAAGTATCAGCAGTTATTTGAGCATTACGTCAACGCAAAGCCAGTGGGTAATGGGTTAGGAAATGAATAAGCATATAATCAAAACAAAATGTTGTTCAAAAAAAATCTTGATAAAAAGTCAAATAACAATCACTATTGATTTGTGAAATACCAAAAGCATCTTTCACTTAATAATTCTTCATATTTGTATTTTCAATTTATCAAATTTACATATCATTGTACAATAATCGTTATAATGTTTTACTTGATATATAAAAAATGTCTATGTGTGTATGTTTTTAATTTTCTAAATACAAGACTAATAAATATGAATGCACTTCTCATTAAATAATAGAATCCGGAAAGCTAAATTTAAAATACATTATTTCTATTGTACATTTTTATTTTGTCATGTGTTATGTATAATTATATAATAATTATAAATGCAGCTATAAAAGTCCTCTTAAATTTCACAATTTAAATAATTCATAAAATTTTATTTCTTTCGTTAATAAATTCGTATGAATTCATCTATAATGTAGTTAATGATTTATTACCATAACTGTAGTAACATGTCGTTTTTCTGTTTTTCCTTGGCAGTTAGCATAACACATTTCCCCTTCCAAATACAAAGGCGGTACTTCAAATTTCTGATCTTAAATTTTTTTACCTCCAAGATAAAAAGCCTTTCAGCTCATTTTCAGGTATAAATTTATAAATAAGTTGGAAATAATGCGATGTACTAATTGCAGTCAGGGGATTTTCATTCTTCATTAATTCTTCATTAATTCTTCATAAAAATCTTGTCAAAAAATGTATAACTTCAAAAAGTGCAAGTTTATAAATTTATTGAAAAATAGTAGTCTAAGAATTAATGAAAACACCAGTGTTAACTTATTTTTTTTTATTTTGTACATTCCGGCCACGACGGAAAAAAACCCCAAAGCGACTGTTGTAAACCTTCTGGGTTAATTCTAACTCCGAAATTTGACGTATTTCTTAATATTATGAAAATTTAATTGTTTTAAAAATAACTTTCTTTTTACATTAAGCTAAAAATGTCTGATTCTTAGAAAATATCAAAAATAATATTTGTTTAACAGTCTTCATAGTTGTGGAAACTGAGTTCGAAAAATAGCGGACCCAACACTTTCTGATATTTTTCCGGTTAAAATGTTATGAAATTTCGATATAAACTTATTTGGTAATCTGAAATATAAGTTCGCTTGTATTCGTTTTCCACGCATGCCGTATTTATTTAACTGTAATGTAATCATATTTGGAATTTTCTAATACCAATATGCATTTAGCGTTATCATAAATAAAGTTTTAAAGAGTAGGATGATTAGAAGAAGCTTATATTCAATGCGTTTAAAGTCAAAAGTGCTAAAAGTTAACACTGACACAGAAAAAAAATTTCTTTCAGTTTTCGCTGAATTAAGCAGATATATTGTTGCTTCATGCCAATGTTTTATTTCTGTTGTGAAGAAACTAATCAAAATACTTTGATTTTCGAACGCAATCAATTAAAAAAATTGTTTATGGGATAATTATGCATTTGTTTTCGATTCAACAAAGAAAAAATTTCCTTTGTAAGAAAAAATGCATTTAAATCTTCATAAAATAAAGTGAATCTATACAGTAAAATATATTTAATTGTTTTTAAGGAATATAATGTATTTTTCGTAAAGATTTTCAACAAATGTAGACACATAGTTCGCTGCAGTGTAGTTCTTTTATTACATATATATTTATATATATTTATGCAGTCTTGTGTAAAGTGTAATTAAAAAAAAAAGAACTTGAACAGAAATTTTCAGTTCGCATTATATTTAAATAACTGATTTCCTCTATAACATTGCTTGGCTATTTTTTGTATAATTTATAACTCACAAACGCGTTGATATGTACTGATGGAAAATGGTATTTCCATATTTTCCAACATGAAAAAATTGACTATACAGCAATTTATGATTGAAAACTCATTTGTAGGCATAGAAGTAATGTTATAGCACATTTTCTTCCTTCCCTTTGTTTCGTTGTATATCTGTGTGTGTGTGTTATGCGCTGTTTCATAGTTTATTAATTGCATGGGAATGGGGACAAAAAAACACTGATATTACATTTGCTAATTGACATTTATATGTTACTGTATCGTATCTTAAATTCGGAAGTAATATACTTTAAAAAAAAAATTAAATGCATGTAATTTATCAGCAAGCATCTCTGACATCTCATTTCACACTAACCGATATTAACACAGCACTGACTTTCGACATTTCTTTGTAAGAATTATCAGTATCCGGTGTTCGTCATATAGCTTTTTTTCATAAAGATGTTCTAAGATCTGAACAGATACGTATTTTTTTTATTTTATTTTTTTTTTTTTTTTGCCCAAATTGTACTAGAAATATCATTTAATATATGAATAAACAATATTACAAATTAGTAAACAAACTGTCAAAAAAAAGTACCATTTTAATTATTCCGTGAAGAAATACTTAAAATGTGCATATTGCTAATTATCATTAGTTTCTTTAAATTGTTAGTAAAAAAAAATCCTTTGTGAAAAGTTTGAGTCATTTTATAACAGAAAATATTACTTAATCAGAAATGGGTATTGCCAATATATTATTAATTTTATTTCTCTTAATACATTTTAACTGAAACTTGCTATTCTTATCGTGAACTGTAATATCGACAGGAAAAATTGTTGAAATCGGCCAGATTCAACCAGATTGTTCTTGACTAACCACGTAAACTGTGCAGAGCGAGAATCTTAGCATACAGTGCATGCAATTTGACAACAGATTCATATATCTGCGACTATTAGTTATCGAAAGAAAATAATAAAAGGTATGACAACACATCCTATATACTAAAACAAACGTTTATAAGAAACAGCGCTACTGGTACGAATTATTAAAATATATTTATAATAGGAAATGTGCGACGTACCCTGCACCATAAAAACAAACTTCATGCGCTGTTGAATAACTATCACAAAGTACAGACGCGTCTATGGACTTTCGAACATAGTGGGATTATTAACTGTATTCACGTTGAATAACAATAAAAAATACAGACAAGTCTATGGACTTTTGTGTATATTGTGATTATGTATGGTATTCACTCGATGTTTGCACATAGCGTTCAACATTCATTGGAATGTATAATGGAAGTTTTGAGCAACATCTTATGAGAGTATGATGTGATGTTTCATATGCACTACTTTCTATCCCATATTCCGAATAAACGTTATTTTATGTGCACGGGTTGTGGCGTTATGTTATTCTCAATTAATCATGCACGTTGAAATGCAGTTTTTTTGGTCAGCTTTTAACCCTTTCCAACATAATTCAATTTATTTTAGAATTGGGTTCTTCTGTCCATCTGTCTGTTGTCTGTACCGTAACTCGGATAAATATACTCGGATTTTCATGTTTTTGAGGTTTACAATGACATGTTCGTATTTAAAATGAATTATATAGCATTTATACTTCATTACTCGGGCTGTCAAAATATTTCGTTACATTGTGGTAATTGGGAAAAAATCATTTGCGGTTTATTTTAATTATGTTAATTTATCCTAAACATAACTAAATTTATAAAACGTATTGTGGTGCATAAGAAGATGGCTTTTATAGATTATGTTATGCCTAGAATTTACAGTATGTTTTCAGGGGAACTCAAAATTACTACGTTACATAATGGTCTATGAAGAAAAATCGTTTGCAGCTTATTTTAATGATGTTTACAGTTACAAAAATAACGAAATCAATATACATTTATGATATTCCCTAAAACATGCTTTCTGTAGTGTGTGTAAAGTGTCATTCATTAACGGGATCATATAAAAGAGTTCAATTTTATTATGGTCTACAGCGAAAAATGTGATCGCAGCGTATTTTCATTACGTTTTACTACTTCAAAAATAATGAAATTGACATACGTCACTGAGTTTCACTACAGGATACTTAAAGTAGAATATTATTGTATCCCATTTAATTTTATTTTCAGTGACGCATAAAAAAATCTTTCTGATACAATACTGTTTATGGGGTATTATCTATTAGGGATGAATGCTGAAAATGCATTTTCATTTATGGAATACGTTTTTAACAAATATTTTGCATACTACTTGCTGTGTTTGGATTATACAGATCATATACAGGGCTACGCGAAAGAATTTGTAGAATTGTTGAAAATGGAGGTAGATTGATTAAAGTTTTTTTGTTTTGTGTTTTGTGTTTTTTTTTTAAATTCAGATATGCATTTTGTTACAGATCATATATTCAATCTCAACATATTTAGAAAGATATGCTCGAAAAACGTTAATATAAAAATATACGAGGCTATAGAAAGAATTAGATAGATGCTCGCCAATCTATATTATAAAGGTCAAACATATCTGTGCGTAACGCATACGTCATTTTGCGAATGGCAACACTTTGAAATTTAAAATAAAATTTTGGTTTTGCAATTGTCGCAACTGCAAATTTTTTAAGCTCTAAACATTGCACATTTTAAATTTTTACATCGTCGTATAAAGAAAAAAATGCTCTTTTAAATGCAATTTGTTTGAAAGATGTATCTCGATTTATTTTTGAGATATTAATTTTTTTGTAGTTTTTAATACCATTTTTCTTATCGTGGCAACAAAAGTACCCAATTTCTATTGAAAGTAAATGAAAAATAGTCGAAAATAGGAGATACTGTATCTTTTTGTTGCCATTTCTCATAAAACCTGAAAAAAAAGTTTTAATTGAAATATGGGCTATGTCAAGAATATTGTCTGTTATTCAGTTACAATGACATCATATGCATACTTTTCTATAGACGAAGTTTGAGAATGGATTGTAAAAGAGGATTCCTTAAGTGGAGCAAATGACGTCATTTTATAAAAAAGCGTGTATTTTAATTCTTAAACCTGAATTATGTTTTGCAGAAGTGCGTCATTTTCACAGCCCAGCTCCTTTGAAATTCTTCACAGGTGAAAATGCTCCACTTTCAAAATAACATAATCGAAATAACACACTGATAAAACGCAATGTTTTACAAAAATTTAGAGTGTCTTTATAAAAGCGAGGTAACATACAAATAATAGCGATTTATATTACAGAAATTGATGATTCTCGAATGGATGGATTTATTTCGGCGAGTTAGACAAGCAAATAAATAATTCGTGATTTAAAATAATATCATGTTACTAAAGTGTTTGTCCAAAATTCTTTCGAATAATAAAATTTTAATGCTATTCTTTTGGACATTCTACTATAATTTTATCAAAATAACATAATTTGCTTAATTTAATTTTCCTAATTTTATATAATCTATACATTTAAAACAGAAGTGTGTTTTTTAGTCATCTGCCCTGATCTGTCACTGAACCAATTTCACTTTTTTTTTTTTTTTTTTAAACTGAAAGCTCTTCATTTGTAGATGTGATCGCACTGTCGGTTTTTTTAATATCCCAACCTATATATTTTAATTTTAAAAGCATTTTATGAAATTTCTTCAGAATGGTGAAAATTAGATAGCTTTCATTATTGCAGACAACAGAGAAATAATGAGGTATCTTTGTCTTTATTCATGCCATTTTCTGATAAAAATTCAAAATTGTTGATAAAAATTGTTGTATAGGGTTCAGTGTCACAAAATCCCATTAGGAGCAGAATATTATATTAGGGGCATAATAACGGAAAATGACATACTGCTTTTGAAAACACTCGTTTTTCCTCATAAATTTCTATATTGTTTTTCTTTCTGCATGTGTACTAAGTTTCAGACACTAGGCGAAATGCTTATTTAAGTCAAAATGAAGCCATATTTAAAAGAAAACGATCATTTTCTTAGATAAAACTAAACATGCGACACAAATGCGTCTAAAAACATAAATTACGGAAATTTTTACTCTCCGTTATTGAGATTAGAATCTTAAATAAAGAGTACGCCTGTTCACATAAAAGATGTTTCTGGCAATCTTGACTTCAAGTTTTGAGTTAAAATGATTTTTAAATGACCAAACAAAATACAATTTTTAAAAAAATGAGGAATATGGATTTGAGAAGTGCGTATGTAAATATTGAGAAATGTAAATTTGTGAAAATTGCTGTTTATCATTTCGGAATACCGAGCATAAGAGCCTCTATTGATAACCGCATCCTAATAACTCATCTTTATTATATTTTTCTGATTAAGTATCTATATTATAAAGAACAAACGTATTATTGCGTAACGCTGACGTCATTTTGCGAATGGCAACACTTCACGATCAAATTTCGGTCTTTAAATTTTCGCTATTGCAATTTTTTAATCTTCTGACCATCGTGCATTTTCAATTTTCGTAGCATAGGGGAAAAAAATTTACTTTCAAATGCAATTTGTTTAAAAATTTTATTTTAATTGACTGATGTATTATATTTTCTAAAATAATTTCTAAGCATGATTTTTTTTAATTTTATCTTATCACGTTCCCGTTTCAATACATAACAATGATAAAAATTTACACATAACGTAACAAACATTTTTCAGAATTTGTTTCTGACTATTTTTGTTAACGAAATTAATACTTACTTTATAAACAAATAAGATAATAATATTAAAAATCCCTACCAATCTAACATATTTGTGAAAGTCAAATTAACGAAATTAATACATCTTTCATCAACAAATACAAGAATAATATTAAAAAAACACAAATCTAACATATTTGTAATCGTACAATTTAAATTTTTAGATCACCAAATAGTATTTTTTTTAATTGAAATTTGTTTGCAAAGTTCATCTCAGTTTACTGATTGTCTATGGTTTTAAAAACAATTTTAAAGCATGAAATATTTTTTTAATTTATCTATATCACGCGGCGCTCGATTACGAAAAATTAATCATTTTCCCCTTAAAACAAAATAAAGAATTCATCATTTTCTTACGGCTAATATCCATTAAAAAATCTTCCCTATGAATAAATAAATAAAATAATATAAATAAAACACAATTTTAACTGACATGTATAAGCTCTGAAATTATCAGAACATAAAAGTATGCCATAAGTAGCAAAATCTAGGTTAAATACCTCTTAGCATGCGGCAAATAAGAAAATATCGCTTTTGACAAATTGCAAAAATTTATTTGATTGCATAAGTCGTATTTCCCATATGAAAATTATTTTTTAATGTAAGTGAACCATCTAAAAAAATTATTGCATATAGAAAAATTATTAGTTTTCAATTAAAATAATTTTTTTCACCTATATTCTTTAACCCGGGAAGCCCGGGTACGATCCCCCTAGTAGATGATAATTTCTGGAAGTGTGATTATTTGTACTTTTAAGCTTATAGTGTGTAGAGAAATTTCTTGCTAATAAAAGAATTCAATTACATTTCCGTTAATTTACCGACATTGTTGAAGGCGAATTTTCAACTGCATTATGCATTTTCTTACTATACTACAATTTTGACATGCTATGTAGTATATTTACAAACATATAGATCATATATAGAGATGCACAGAAGATTGGGAGTACCTTCGCGACTATGTGCGGTAATTGTCGATAGCTTGTTCTAAATAGTCGAAAACCAGTTGCGTTTTCTAAAATGTTTAATTAGATATTTTTTTTTAACCTTTTGTAACGCAAACTTTTATGAAAGTTTACTTGGAGTGTTGAAAAATGTTTCATAATATATACTTTGGTGCATAATTTTACTTTTTTGTTATTTATTAATAGAACTTATTCTTCATTTACACTGTTTATTCAGCCTCATCACCGTAATATGGAAACGGGAACTTAACTAAACATTTTACGGCATCATCATCATCAATTCGACTTAGTTTTTGAGTTATTGATATTTTTTTCTAATTTTAAATACTTTTCTCTAATGATGGAAACTAAAATTTTAATCATAACAGATATATATATATATATTTCCTATTTTAGAAAGGGTTATTATGTTAAGCTAATTTGGCGATCAATTTCGACTCCCTTAAATGTATGCTAAGAAACGTATCATGTTACTTTTATTCATAATTCAATTTACTTGAACGATCTTTCGCCAAATCGAAAGATTCCGATAGAGAAATCAAAAACTCGGTATTTTTATGTTAGCTAGACGCAGGTAATGAATCGCCAAACATTTTCCCCGTCGCATTTTTTCTATTTCATTAATTTCATTTAAAATATAATCCTTTCTCTCATTTTACTTAAAATACAGAAATTTCATTTAAAACTGAAACATTTAAAATTGATGGCTTTCACTTGTTTATTTTTTTAAAAAACAAAACGAAAAGAAAAATATTAGGCACAAATGTCATATACGCACCGGGATACCTAATTGGTGCCAAAATGGCATTATTTTGATTAACATGGTAACCCGGATATTGTTGTTTATTTAATAATAAATGTTTATTTACTTTTAATTCTTTTTTTTAATTATATAAATTATTTTGTTCTATAGTTATTAATTATTTTTTTATTTCCTTTTGTAAATAATAGAAAATAATTAAAAAAAATACGGTACTACTTATTTATTCCGTCGACCAATTTCGCCAAATTATATAAATCGACAAACCACTCGCCAAATTATACAAATTGACATAATTTTTATTTGGAAAAAAACAAAGAACAAATAATTTAGTAAAACATTAATAAATATACAAATAAAACGTCGAAATAAAAATCGCTTGATGACGTAAACATGTGTAACTTGCTTAAAGTCAAGTCAATGTGACATTTACGATCAACCATTATTGCCATTTAATCTTAGAGTTTGGAGATAGATTTTTGGTCGATGGGATAACTAAGTAATACCAAAAATACATATGTAAGTGGTATTCTAGAACGAGGTTTTCGCCATTTTCGTACAAAATAAAAATCACGCCAAATCTGCGGTACGTATATGACATCTGTCCAAATATTAAATAATGCAACAAACTATGACATTTAATTTCAACTTGAAAACAATGTTGTAATTTACAACTCGAAAAAAAATGCTAACTGGCGAGTTAAAAAAAAAAAAAAAAAGTTAATGGCGAGATTTGCACCCGGATAGCGTAACAGTACCAAGAAATCTTTGCGACCATGGAAATATTTATGTAGTTATATTCGATTTTTTTTTTTTTTTTTTTTTTTTTTTAATCAAATTGGAAAATTTTCGGCATAGATGCCATATACGGCCCCATATTTTTTCTGACGCCAATGTCATATACGCAATGGGTACTTAACTGGCGACAAAGTAGTATCGTTATTTTGCTTGTTATGGCAATCCGGATGTTGTTGTTTATGCTGTTGATGCGTTCCCCAAATTGGCGTCGTTAAAAAATCGCGCCAGTACGACATCGTATATGACATCTGTACCAAACTTTCATATGAAAGGCGAAGGGATCAGACAGTATTTATTTATGTCAGTTACATGGCTTGAACTATTATAATATAGATGAAATGATGGCCAATGAATCATATTTGGCGACTTATCACCTGTGACTCTCTAACATTAAAGTGCCAAAATGTTGTACGTAGAGTGCACGTAGAGTAAAAAAAGCGAAGTGGTCCGCCCGGAACAGTTGATGATAGTCACATGACTTAGGCTAGTCTTATAAAGATGGTTTGAAAATTCCGGAAGACAAAGACTCTGTATACTTAATTCATTTCATTTTAGCTTCTTTTCAAATGTGTAACTGATCCTCTTTAATCAAAAACGAAAACAACCATTGGATGTCTTAACAGCAACTGATTCGGCCTTAAATTTTTGCCATCCAAGGGAATTCAATGGAAACCCGTTAACGGATAGATCTGCACAGCTTTTTTCATTATAATTCAATCTTCTCTATTATTTTTAAACCCATGAGATTAGCGTGTTTTTAGATTCTGCGGTGTCTGACGGGGGTTGGCGAGCGTAGTTTGCAGGGTGCATTGCGCTCTAGTAATATTATAATGATTTTAGATCAAAATGTACTCAAAATACAAATACCTTTTTTAACACGTTCACGCCGGCGCGGTGAGTCACACTTGACTGTCTCAGAGTTTTCAAGTTTCCGGCTTTTTGCACACCACTGTTATTTTAGAGAATATGTTGTCCCTTCAAATCGCCCAATTGTTCTAATTAAATAAAACGGCATTTTCTGTATTAAAATACTGGTATCCAAAAAGCCAAAGACTTGGCAGCTCTGAGATAGTCGAGTGTGACCCACCGCGTCGCCGTGAACGTGTTAAAAAGAAGCCATTCTTTTTTTTTTCTTTTTTAAAGAAGTATATAACCATCGTCAATCCAACTCAAGATAATACTAAAATTCTGATTCAAAAAATCAACAGAATTGTAAATCTATTATAAAACGAAATATTGTATAAGTATATAAATGAAAAACAACAAATTAAAATAAGTATACATAGGCGTAACCAGCGGGGGTGCCCTGGGTGCTCGGGCACCCCCCCCCCCCCCGTTTCCGCAGACTCGAGCACAATTACTTTAAAAAATCGAAATTTTCAAAAGAAAAAAGAAGAAGTGAAAGCAGAGTTCAATTATTTAGTTCAGAAAACTAAACGGCTAAGTTTTGAAATGTGATAAAAAAAGAAACCCACATTCTTTTTTTTTTTTTTAAAGAAAATTATGTTGTTTATCTTTTTTAAAACTAGAATATTTGCAAGAATCTGTATTAATCATAGTAATTCAAAAAGGTGGCTTTATAATCCCACTTTGACGTCCTTTGTCTGTAGGAGATGTTTTTAACGCCGTTCTTTCTATTGCTTGTTTCTGCAATTTCATGAGAAATTAACGCAAGTTCTTGACGAGGATAGAAACTATTTGTCTCCTTGCTTTGGTAGTTTAAAGTCAAGAAAGAAGTAAAAAAAAAAAAAAAAAATGAAAGGGGATGCAAATGTGAAACGATAATTCCAAATTTCGATTAGCCGAGGTAAAGCGGTGGGGGGTGGGGACACATACCCTGCCTCCTTTGTAAATGAAAAATAATAGCACAGAAAATTCAAATTAATCTGCAGGTTGGTTGGTTAGATGAATTTAGTGTTTCGTGGCCATTTTTTGACATTCTTGAAAGGAATATGGTTGCAGTCTTTCAAGTCAATATAGTAATTTTTTTCCTCTGAAAATTTGTATACGATTTTTAGAGTTTTTTCTCGTTTTTCGGCGTTCTTTTGAAAGTAGGAAAAGAAACTCCGTTTCAAACTTTTAGCCCAGTGCAGTAAATTTTGACAAATTCGCAATTTTATTCTGTGATCATTTCATGATAGTTACAATTTTCCCCCAAAATCGTGTGACGAAATTCACGTCTTTCTATGCGATTTTTTGTCGAAATCCACACTTTTCACCACTTACATTTGACAAAATTCGTGTTTTTTACCGCTATCCTTTGACGAAATTCGCATTTTTTACCGCAATATTTTGACGAATTTGGCATTTCTTTAGCACACGATCCTTCGATGAAATTCGCGTTTTCTTTCCACGATCTTTTGACGAAATTCGCGCTTTCTTTCGGCGATCTGTTGACGAAATTCTCGTTTTTAGCGCGATCCTTTGACGAAATTTATTTTCTGTTGCGACCGATTGACGAAAACGAAACTGATATTTTTACAGGGAGATCATATGTCGAAATTCGGGGTAGTATTGCGCGACCGTTCGGAAAAATTCTCGATATCTTTCCGTACCAATTAACAAAATTCTCTACTCTTTTCCGCAACATTTTGACGAAATTTGAAAAAAAATTTCGTCAATCCTTTATCGAAATTCGTAATTTTTTTGCGCAATCGTTAAACGAAATTGGCGATTACCTTCTGCACTCTTTTATCGAAATTCCCGATATTTTTCCACGATCGTTTGAAGAAATTCTCAATTTTTTTCGGGACTGATTCACGAATTGATTTTGAGAAATTCCATAAAAGAAATAAAAATCGCGGACCCAATTTTTTTTAAATACTTACTGAAGAATCACAGGTCTGTGAAAGAATTTGAAGGGGGAAATACTGCACAGCATTTTTTATTATGAAAGACTTTCCTTTTCTGTGCACAAATCGTGCGATTCCGCGCGTTATTTCAAACCCTACCCCTGAAAGAAAACTTCATTACTAGAGAAGTGGTTAGTTTTTTTTAAACAAATCTAGGAGGGGGGGGGGGCTGCCTTCGGCAACGTACTCCCGAGCAAGCTACGACCTCTTCTGTCTCGAAACAAGCGAATCTTGAATTATTGCGTTTTTTATTTCAGCTTTCTTATAAGAACTGATTTGATATTATTCAATTCGAATTTAATCACGGCAATTTCAAAAATTACCAGAGAGTTTTTTTTTTTTTTTTTTTTTTTTTTTTTTTTTTGCTTTAAAAAATGTCAAAAAATCGCCTTAAAGCACGAGAACCCCCGCTAGAAAGTACATTAAAAATTCGGAAAAGATTATAAAACCACAGGGAACGAAACTAACTAATTGGGTAAAAGATTTAAACCGGATTCGTTTTAGGAATGTCAAAAAAAAAAAAAAAATCACCGCGAAATGCGAAAAAACCCCTCTAAAGGTAACATTAAAAAATTGAAAAATCGCTGTAAGAATCTCGAAAACACTTTATTGAAAAGAAGACAAAGTTTACTGGGTAAAATATTGAAATCGGATTCTTTTTTAATTATTTGAAAAAATTGCCGCAAAATGCAAAGAAATTCGCATAAAAAATTAATTGAAAAATTCCAGAAATTGTCTTCCATATGTATGAATTCAGGCACACAGGTCCTGTCAAATCTTACGGGTGCAGGCTACATTGTTTTTTCAGAGCTCAGCGAGCGCGCGCGTACACACACAGAGAGACATACAAGCGCCTATCTTTATTATTACAGTCGTATCATGATAGTATAATTTTTATCATCTTGATAAAATTTATTGTATATTATCATGACCTGCTTTACCTAATACACTGTAAAAAAAAATGGTAACGTTCCATGTAAAATCCAGGAACGTTTCGCCTTTTATCAGGTTTTCAGAATAATTTAGCTCTTTCCTGTGAAATTCTGGTTTTCTTATCTGAAACGTTCCTGAACAAAAGTTGGAAACAGCAAACGCGCGAGTGTCGAAAACGAATTCCTTAAATGAATGTAAAAAAATCAATATGGAATGCAAATAAATCAATAGACGACATAATCCTTTACGTCTCTATTGTCAAGATAATTCAGATAAAAATACAATACCTCTGTGACATCACTAAGAGATTATCTCTCGTACTTGTCTGTGAAATCTTTAACGAGCAGACTGTGTGAAAAAAATACACCTATTATTTGGATCTGCATTAACCAGAGGACAATCAAATATGATTCTCACCTATTTTGATTAATTTAAAGTATGTTTTAGAGTTCTTATCTCTAATTATTCTTGTGAAAGGATTTCTTCAAATGGGCCTTAGATTTTCAGAAATTAGATGCCGAGTTTTAGCATACGTTTCAAATACCCATTAGTTTGCAGCTCTCAACGTGTCTTTCGTGGTGTGGACGCAGAAAGCTCGCACGCCACCCGTACGGCCCGAGTTCGATGCTACCTCTCGACTTTTTTTTCCTTTTTTAATTAATTTTATATTTTAACACTTTATTACAATTTGATTTAAATTTGACATATATTTGACACTTTGAATTGCTGCAAATTTGAATTTTTTTTTATTTTCGGAAAAAATATACAATTACGTTTAGGTTTTTTTTTTTTCATGAAAATTTATATGTATTTTATCTAACTTGTAAACTAACATAATTACTGACGAAAATCCAAAATATTTTATGTCTAGATTTTTTTTTCTAATTATTATTTACATTTATATATTTTTATATTTTAAGCAAAGTTCAGAAACAATATATCACATATATATTTACTTTATTGAATTTTAACTGAAAATTTATTTTTTCGTGTAAATTATAAATAATAATTTTGATGTCAATTTCAAAATATTTTTTCATTCTAACAAATAATGATAATAAAGCAAAAATTGTCAACTGGAAATGTAAAACTCGTCTGCGGATCCCGCATGCTGTGAAATGTCAGTAATGTCATAATGAAGGGAACGAACATCCAGAGTGAATTATGTCAGCCAGGTATCGGTCCGGATAGCCTAACAGGTAAGGCATTGGCACGGCACGCCAAGTATCCAGGTTCGATCCCTGGTCTGGACATTTTTCGCTCTTGTGCTACTCCAGCCTTGAATATGTCAGTAATGTTTTGCTGTCAACAGAAATATTCCTGGTATTTCGCAGGAAACTTACTGGCATTTCTGTAGAAAGTTTTTAACATATACTGTAAAGTTCCAGTCATTTTCAAGAAATGTTTCTTGGAAATAATGGGCAACTCAGCTGCCCATTTTTTCCCAGGAACGTTGCGGAATTTTTTTTACAGTGTATATTTGACACACTCTGGGGTAAAAAACCTGAATTACCGTAATTTCCGGCCTATAATCTGCGTATCAAACAATTAGGTTCAGACCCAGAAATCTTGTTTCAAAAACGTAACTTATTAAATCGCGAAAAATATTTAACTTAAATAATGAAATAAAATTTCTAGGTCGAAACATGATCGTTTGAGCCGCGGATTATAGGCAGGAAATTACGTTATTAATGAATATTATAATTATTTATAATATTATAATAATTATTTATATAGACTTTCCTCCAAAATTTCTTGGGTCCCTCCGGTGATCCCTAAGAAGTCTTGGAGTCACATTCTGAAAAAATTTCGTGCACATTTTATCGTGCATGTATTATCTTAGATTTATCATCCGGCAAAATTTCATCTACAAGACTTTGACTGAGATAATTTTAGATCTCATGCAGTGTTCCCCTGTGCCTATAGAAGTTTCCAGCATGATATTAAAGACCTTTTTTAATCTTTATAAGAAGTTGGGTGCCAAAAGGTTTTACAGTTGTGATGACACTTAGTCACTGTCTTATATCACTGCTGCAAGGACATTTACATATTTTTTTTTTTACCATTAGATTTAGTTTTAATATTTTGAACCCCTTCTCAACACTCCCGCAAACAAAAATCGCGTTTGAGCCCTTTTTAAAAGAAATACCACACACTTATACCTCCTAAGATGGAAAACTGTCTAAAACGGAAGTTCGATCGGTTTTATGGGATTCGTTTTAGCTAGTTTTACTATATAAGATATTGTTTGTATCCAACATGTTCAGGTTAAAAAGTCTGGGCACCCCCCCGTTCAAAAAGCTGGTTACGCCTATGGTATATAAATTCAAAATGGAGTTTAAATTTAAAGAAACATTTTGTGAAATTTGAGATTTAGCATACGCAAGCGACCAAATAATCTTTAAAACGGAAGATGATAAAAGTATATCATATATTTCATTTTAATTAAAGTTCTCTTAATAAAAGCTTTCAAAAAAGTAAAGATAATTACATCATTTCAAGAGAGATTGGTACACTTTTATTATTATAAGACTGTTCTCTTAAAGTTTATTTTGATGCTTTTATTACACATTATACAATACACGAAAAATTAGTTCCATTTTCATTTAAAATATTGTATGTAAAAGAAATGTCTGGGGCGGACATAGGTAAATATATAATTCAGATGGTAATGGGGTTTACCATCTAATAGATTCAGTGCAAACGCATCAAAAACGATTAAAATAAATAAAGTTTATTACAGTTTAAAAAGTAGAACATAGACATTTTCCCCAATTCTCCCTAAACATATTCAGAAAACTGTATATATTGACAATTAGATAAACACGAATTTCCAAACTAGAATATTTAATTAATTGCGAACAAGGATGAGTAACCTTTGCAAACCAACCTAAATAAAGACGTCGAACTTAAGTCAACACAATTGGTTCTATCTGAATCAGGTGTATTATGGTCAACTTTAATTTTATTAATTCAGGAGAAGGATATGCAATATGATTAGATAAAAATCTGCATAATATTAAGAATTAATCATGTTTATTCATAATATTTAATTATGTTACCTCGTCAGAAAAAGCAACGGCGTTGATTTTGTTCTAAATTCTATGTTTTAATGTAAATATAAAATTGCATCATAGATAGGTTATTTTACGAAACGTCTGTGTTATATAAAACTAATAATAATAAAAAAAAAAAACACTTTATTACTAAAATTTATTATTACGAAACTGAAAAAATTCTGATGGAAAAAGGGGGCCACATATACTTTGAAAATAATCAAATTGATTTTATAAATTATTCAATGTTCTAAATATGATTTAATATATGTGTAGTCAACATACCAAATTTCAAAACCTGAAAACGAATCTTAATGCGGGGCGTAACCTACTTTAGGAACATAGCTCCAAAGCACATTGCTTAACAACCTACAAAAATTCACATTATACCGAATGGAAGGACTGGCACGCAAAATATATGTTGGTTATTCTCCATTTAAAAAATTTTTTCATGTAATTACGGAAATTCAATAATTTATCTGCCTGTAATCTTTAAATTACTCGGTTGCACAAATAATAAGTTATGTGCTGCCAATAGCAAACAATATACATTTTTCTTATTAAATTTCAACGAATATTAGAAAAAAAAATAATTGGCATATAAGAGCAACAGGAATTTGGTTCACTACCATTGGAGCCAAACAATAGAAAACAATAGCACGAATTCGTACATTTTATTATTATTATATTGTAAACTAGGGGGCTCTGCCCCCTGCAAGCTACGCTCGCCAACCCCCGTTCCACATTGTAGAATCTGAAAGCACGCTAATCTGATCGGTTTTAAAAAGATTAGAGAAGATTGAATTATACTGAAAAAACCTGTAGCGATCTGCCTGTAAACGGGTTTCCATTCAATTCCCTTTGATTGCAAAAATTTAAGGTAGAATCAGTTGCTGTTAAGATATCCAATGGTTGTTTTCGTGTTTGGTTAAAGAAGATCAGTTAAACATTTGAGAAGAAGCTAAAATAAAATGAATTAAGTAAACTGAGTTTTTCTCTCTCGGTATTTTTTAACAACGTTATAAAACAATTGACATAATACAATTACTAAAATTTGCTGCTTTAACCCCTTCAAGGGCGGTGGTTCATTTTTGGACCACTTAATTTTAACTCTTAAATGCCACATTAGCATCAAAATATTGGGATGAAAATTTCCCTTTTATTAAGTAAGTGAACAAAAGCAATTTCGTATTTCGAAATTTGTTTGTAAATTCTGGTGCCATTCACTGATTTTAAGATTTTACGAATAGGAGTGCCTTGTCCGTGAAAGGGTTAAACGCATATTAATGTATTTATTATTTTAAAGTTTCCTTTCCCTTTTAATATTCACGTGTAAATAGAATTTTCAGGACATAATTTTCAATATTTTCCTGCCTTTAACACTTACTCATTTAATAGTAATCTTAAAGTTTTTTTTTTTTTTTTCTCTGTTTTTAATAGTCACGTGAAAATAAATTTTTAATCGTTAGGAAATATTATTCTTTGGCTGTTTTTAAAATTGAAAACAATCTCTACAATAATAGCCTAAGTCATGTGACTATCATCAACAGGTCCAGGCGGATCCCTTCGCTTTTTATATTCCAGGAGGCCATTTTTGTACTTTAATGTTAGCCAGCCACAGGTGTGATAAATCGCCGAATATTATTATATCCCCATTATTTCGTTTATATTATAATAGTCCAAGTCATGTAACTGCCATAAACAACGGGCTGATTCCTTCGATTTTCATATGAAAGGTTTCCATTTTGATTAAAGAATCAAAATTATTTTTTCGAATAAAACTACATAAAAGTTGCCATGATCACAAAGAATTCCTGGTACTTTTATGTTAGCCGGGTGAAAATCTCGCCAATAGCTTTTTTTAACTGGCCAGTTAGCATTTTTTTTTTATTTTTTGGGTGGTAAATTAAAATGGTGCTACTTGGTTGTTCCATCGACCAATCTGTCGACAAACTATAAGATTAAATGCCATTAATGGTTGATCATAAATGCCACATTCACTTGACTTTAAGGAAGTAACACATGTTCACGCCATCAAGTGATTTTCATTTCGACGTTTTATTTGTATTTTTATTTATGTTATACTAATTTATTTGTTCTTTTGTTATTTAAAATAAAATAAAAAATATGTCAATTTGTATAATTTGGCTATTTATATAATTTGGCGAAATTGGTCGACGGGAGAATTAATAACATTAAAACGTTGCTTTGAAGTGGAAATTAAATCTCATGATTTCTTGCATTGTCACATGGTGGGTTTGACTTGATTTTTTTTTTTTTTTTTTTTTTTTTTTTTTTTTTTTTTTTTTTTTTTTTTACGACAATTTGGCGAAAACCTCGTTTTCAAATACCTGTTACACATATATTTTTAAATTATTTTCTGTTATTTTTAAAATGAAATAACAATATATAAAAAAGATAATAATTAATAACTATAGAACAAAACAATTTATAACATTTTTTGTGAATAAAAAGAAAATAAATTCAAATAAACATTTATTAATAAATAAGCAACAATAGCCGGGTTACCATGTCTGGCAAAATAACGCCATTTGGGCGCCAATCAGGTACCCCGCTGCGTATATGACATCTGTGTCTAATATTTTTCTTTTCGTTTCGTTTAAAAAAAAGAATGAAGTAAAAGCCATTTATTTTAAAGGTTTCAATTTTAAATGAATGTTTTGTATTAAATAAAAGGATAATGAAATACAAATTGAATTCTGAATAAAAGTAACATGATGCATTACTTAGTATACATTTAAGGGAGGCCCAACTCGTCGCCAAATTAATTTAAAATAACCTTTTCTAAAAAAATGAAAAAAAAAATATATATATATCTGTTATGATTAAAATTTTAGTTGCCATCATTAGAAAAAAAAAGTATTTAAAATTAGAAAAAAAAATAATATTTCGAAAACTAATTCTAATTTTAAAATTCTAATACCAGTTTTGAGATCTGTGGTTTAATACGGATTTTTGGTTTTAATTTTTCGCAAAGTATTCCATATTTTAGGAGAAATCGCCGTGAAACGTAATCAGTTTGTTTAATCAGTCGTTTCATAGAATCGTTACATAAATTCGTTTCAATTCGATTCATTAGGATTTTATATATATATAGGGTAGATATATTCAAAATAATAACAGAAAAACTACACGGATTTTTTTTTATAAAAAAAAAAAAAAAAAAACAAAAAAAACAAAAAACAAAAAACAAAAAAAAAAAACAAAAAAAAACAAAAAAATAGATGCAAGTTTTTGAAATTAACGAAAGATGTTTTAGAAACAAGTAATATAAAAATTTTGTTTTTAAAGTCAATTCCTATTTAGGTCATCAAAGAAAAATTTAATATAATATCTTAAGCTAATATTAGTTTTTGTTGTATTAAAATATCTCAATTTGTTGATTTTCTATAAGCAAGTAGGTTTACAATGGATGTCTATGGGAATTTAGCGAAATATTAGAGATATCGCCAAGTTGGCGTCACTTTTGGCGACTCATTTTGGTCGCGAAATTTGGCGATATATCGCCAAGTTGGCGACAGACGTGGAGGTATTTGGCGATAGAACAGGGCCCTCCCTATGGTAACCCCCTTATTGATATGAAGATGCATTAAATGTTTCAATAACCAATGGACGCCATTTTGTCTCCCATGTAAAACTAAAATAAATTAATTAAAATTTAATTAATTTATTAATATTTGAAAAAACTGTATTAACGTCAATTGTCATCCAGTATAAGTTTAAAAAAATTTATTTCAACTTGATAGGATGAATAATAAGTATTTTATTAACGATTGAAAATTTGAACAAGATATATAAATAAATAAATAAATAAATAAATATAGGGAGCGTGTGAAATAATAGTAGGAATTCAAAAAAGATCAAGCTGCCTACTGTGCTTATGACGTAGTTAGAGAAACCGAAATTATGAAATTTCATATCATAGATCGATCATGTAATTAATTTGATATTAGAAAGAAATTTAATCCATACCCTTGATAGATTAAGAATATAATTCCACATACGGATACAAGAATGCTCTCTGAAGGCTAGTAGTATATAATTTTATATAAAAAAAATACAATAGCGTTATATTTGAATTCCTATAAAGTATTATTAAAATCGTAATGTGGATACAAAAAATTCTGTTGAAATTATATATTTAAAGAAATAAATTTTAAAAGTGTCCAATTTAATTGAAAATTTTTCATGAATTTGGTTTGTCTGTATGCCATCCGGTCTCTAAATTTTGTAAATGTTTCAGATATGCTAGATTTTCATAAATATTGTATATGTTTCGAGGTTTATTATAGATTGTTCAGTTTTCAAAAAGGAAATGTGTTGTATCATTAACAGTGACGCATAAAATACGCCATTTGTATTATGATCTATGGGGGAGGGGAAAAGGACATCACTTGCTCTGAATTTTGTTGATGTTGCGATAGTTAAAACATAATATGATAAATATATGTCAATGAAATATATTACATTATGCTTCATGATGATTATAGAATAACTAGCACTTATAATTCGTTTGTAAGAGCATACGAAAGTATAATATTATATGACTGATAAGGGTATAAATTCGGTTGACGTGCATTTTAATGATATTTATTATTTCAAACAAAACTTTAAATCGCTGTAGTGAAGTACAACATAATATCTATTGACTATAGAGTGAATCGCACTTATCATTCAATTAGAAAGAAACACAATGGAATTTCGTTAAAGGGCTGACTAAGAGCTATAGTGTCAGGAAGTGTATTTATTGCATTTCATAAACACACATAATAAAGACATACATAAAATGCTGGAATGTTATTTAATGTGCATCTTTTCAAACTTGTCAATTTATGAGTTTATTAGGTTTTGTGCATACATTATATTTATCGCATAGAGGCCATGCGAAAATAAACGTACGCATTATCGGATATTCAGAGCAATTGTTGAAAACTGATTTTTACAAGGTTGTATATTTTTAAGCTGCTTGTTTAGACATCTCATTTCATTTTAGGGAAAATAAAATTCTTTTTTAATATCCTGTTAAATATGAATGTGCTACGTAATGAAAGCTTGAGGCATGGTTTTATTTTATTGTTTTCTTTTACGTTGATTGGTTCATTTTTTAATAAATTATAATTAAAAAAAATCATCCGCAAATGATAAAAAAAATGAATGTTGGAGTTTTCTAACGTGGGGGGTGGATGTTATGGGAAAATTAACTATATTGCAAAATTATTATAAAATATAACCTTTAACTACTGAGAACTGTCAGGTCTGTCAGTCCCGAACATTTCATCTTTGTCATAAGGTTGCACATGTAAATACACCCGTGTTATTTCAATACTACACCCACTTTGATTTTCATCTTGTCTTCTTCATTTTTCCTGAGTACTTACTTATGAGGCATTACTTATATGAGTAATACCGAGATAAATTTTATCACAATGTTCAATAAAATCATTATTTTGATTTATTCTGCCGTACGTCAGCTACTTGAGAAATTCAGGGTAAGCTACATGCGAATTTACCGTCGCTGCATGAACTGCCCATCTACAACAGAATTCCAAAAAATCGAGGAAAAATCCCTATCGCATCGACCAATTCCGGGAGTGAATCTCCATTATGAGCTGGCAGCCTGGCGTCCAAATTCAAAAACTCATATATAAAGTTTGGATCAATTCTATGCAAAACTTCATACAATTTTCGATGATACAATGATAAAAATGACATTAAAATTGCTTTTTCAGTGACTCCTCACACTCACACACACACGCGTTTCGAATAAGCCCAAATTCAAACGGGAACAGCTGGTCATAGCCAAAATCCTTTATGTGAAATATGGTTAAATTCTATGCATAACAGCAAACACTTTTCAATGATAAAAAGAGAAAAGACACACATACGGACACACGAATGGACACATAGATATTTTGTATCAACACTTACTTCGGAATCTATGATCGCTAAAACGTTTAAATCCGTAAAACATAGCAGTCGAAAAGCAAGTAGAAACAAAAAAATCGATTACAATACTTCCTTCTTAAGAAAAAAGAAATACAGAAAATCAAGTAGAATGTTAATACAAATATAACTCTTTATGATATTACGCCATTCAAATTAAAGTTTTCCTTTTTTTACTGTTTGTGAGAGTAGAAATATAGTTACAGCATATATTCGTTTTTCCCCCGTTTCGCAGTGCATACGTATATATTATATGCGCTGTTTCTAGTTCGGAAATTGCATGAGAATTTCAACAAAATAGAATTAATTACTTAACAGTTTTATACATGCAACTCTCATGCAGAAAGGTTTTGCTTACCTCGGTACTAAAAGCTTTGAACACCACTAATTTTGAACTATAACTTTTGCTTTACTAATTGTCAGATATTTTTCGATCATACAAGGAAGATAGTTTAGTATGGATAAAATGGTACATTTTCACTATTTATAGTTTGTTGTGTCAAGAAAAGAAACTTTTAAGATGTTAAAAATGTAATTGTTCATCGACATTGTATATTAATTCTGTCTAACTTTAAATTTAGAAAACATGTGCAAAGTTAAACAGAATGATTATTGTTTAAGTCCAAGCAACGCTGACATTAAATCACTTTACACACTGTTAACACCTCCATTAAATCCGAAAATTTCTTTGTGAGTAACATTAATCTCCGCCGATTGTCACATTCAAGACGGGAAAAGAGAATCCTCTTTTTCATTCAAAAAACATCATTGCCAAGGCGTGGCTTCTACCTTACAGAAAATTCATTTACGTATATCATGTTGTCCATAATTTTTTAGATTGTTATACATTTTGTATTAAATTCGTACATTGGAAGTAATTTGCCGATGCATAACCTTGCGAAACCTATCTAGAACACAAATTTACAAAAGACTTTCAGAACAGGGAGGAGCTTCTACTGTTTTAAATTCAGATTTGATAAACGTTGCCTTTCGGCAATGTGTTAAATAATGTTGCTGCAGCGCAGTTATACGTATTTTTGTTTGCTTTCCATTGATTCCAGACATCCATAAGGACATTTCTTTAAAATATGATTGTTTGCATCTTATATATTTAGAATGTCTCAAATTATTCCTCAATGATAAAAGAAGATTGGAAATATTTAATTTGTCACTAAGGAAATACTTTTTTTTAAGAATTTCACTTGTGCATATTTTTAATTTTAATTTTTTTTATCCTCTGTTCAGAAATTTACTTACATTGTAAGAAATAATGAATAATTTCGCAACAGAAAACGTTCCTGGATGAGAAAAGAATTTCCTAAGGCACTATTTAAAATCTATGCATTTCTAATAATACAGTTAGGCGGAAACTAAACCTTGCTGATTATAAAATAATTTAATTTCTAAAAATGTTTTTCACTTCGGGCAGTTTACAAAATGTACTGTACTAACAGCATAAACTAAGACGCTGCTTTCGAAATACTAATGGTCAGAGGACACGATTTGTGACGTCAACACTAGTCCACCGACTTCTCACTACTGTTGGAATTCCCTGCGGAAAGTTTTGAACAGCAATTTTCTATTATTTTGCTTGTGGAATATCTATCATCTTATGAAACAATAATTTACTGTTAAGAATTCAAAATCCCCAAATAAAAATTCAGCCAGATGTGGAATGCAACAGTATTGCCGCATCTGGCAATATTTTATTGGGAATTCCAAATTCTCACAAGAAAGTTTATATAGTTATTATTGTTTTGTAATATGATCGATATTCCACAAATAAAAGAAATGAAAATTGCTATTCAAAAGTATCCGGTGTGAATTCCAACACTAGTGAGAAGTCAGTCGATTAGTGATGACGTCACAATTCGTGTCCTCTGGCCTTAAGTATTTCGATGGCAGCGACTGAGCACAGTTAGAATCCTAGCATGACTAAACAAAATTTGCCATATCTTCTATAACGGACGGTTTTTGAGAAAAAAGTCCAAGATAAATGTGTGAATGTGAAAAGAAACGTCTACATAAAATAACTTTATTTGGAACAAGACTCCTGACTCTTGCATTATTATACTACGTTAAAAAATGATATGCCCGAAACAACTTTTATTTGTATTGATATATGCTTCCTAAGTTATAGGATGACTAACAAATTTGATTTAATAAAAATGAGTCTACGCATTTCGGAGATGATTTAAAACTACTAGCTGGCAACACATTGTGTTTAAACATACCATGATATGGCTGGTCATCATTTTGATTGTAATCTTAGGCTATGGGCAGTGGTTGTGGCGTGAAACGTTTCTTTAACAATTTTTTGAAGAAGTAATGTTCCTAGTTTTATGCTTATTTGCTTAATTGTTATATATAGGTAGCGATGTTTCTCGGCCTACACAGTTCATGCTGTCTTATCGGAAAAGAATGCATAGTCAAATGTAATTAAAAAGTTTCCATGATACTGACGTCACCGTCAAATAAACGGCGTGGCAGCCATGAAAAAAGCCATATATAAATAATATAAAATAATAAACAATAAAATATATTTAACGCAAAATATAAGATTTATTTTTAAAAAAAGAAAAAACTTAAAATTTAACTAGTATAAGAACAATATAACACTACACTGCGTAAAAATAGTAGAAGGACACTCGATTTTTCTAATTTACTTAATTGTGATTTACATTTACGATCTGATATTTTTAAGGGTATCATTTTATAAACATCCTTTTGTTATGACATAAAAAGTTGATTGGTACAGCAATTTATTTTTAGAAAATTGAACATAATTAACTATCGCACTGTAAAAAAAAGTAGAAGGACAGCTCTGAAAAATTGAATTTATCGGACGCTTCTGCTATAGATGAGGTAAATAATCATTATTATTTTATTGTTTTTGCCAAAAAAATATATATTTCTTCATTTTTATTTTTATTTTGTTTTTTGAATACCTAAAGGAATACCTTTAAATAATTTTCAAAAAGGCCGAACCGTAGCATTTAGAAAAAAGGGTAAAAAGCATCAGAGAGATTGCTAAATTGCTTAATGTTAGTAAAAGTGCAATATCAAACTATCTTAGAAATCCAGAGGATCACGGTAATAAACATAAAGGCACGAAGACCTAAAACACTGCCGCCTCTTGTTGAAAGAGACATTATCCGAGAGTAGAAAAAGAAAAATTCTGCAATTTCAAAGGCCCGAATAGAAGCAGTACTAACACACGCGTCACGTCAAAATGTGTATAACTATATAAAAATGTCCAAAGTCTTCATTTTTATAAAGGGACAACGCCATCCAAGTGGATAAAAATGCATGTAGCTAACCTATTACCTTGGGCGAGAGACCACGTGTCTTGCACCACGGATTGGACTTCTGTCATTTACTCAGATGAGAAAACTTATACGGTCCTGATAAATTTATAAATTTATACGGTCCTGTTGGATACCAGATCGGTTGGCTTTGTATTGAGATTGAGGAAGAATTTTATTCCACTCGACATATGGGAGAGGAAAATTTGGTGGTCTGGCTAGCAGTCTGATATTATGGAAGAACGAGTTTGGTCTTTTTGAATGGTAGACAGAACCATAAATGTTACATCTGATTGTTGGAATCTAAACTTCTTCCTTATGGTGCAGATTTAGGTGGAGGAGATTGGATATTTCAACAAGATGGAACAGCGATTCAAACAGCTATTAGTAATAAAAATTGTTCCCACACAAATAATTTTCATGTTTTGCTATGGCTAGCTAAACACCCTGACCCGAACATATTTGAAAACGTATGGGCGACATTAGTTCGTCACGTAGGGGAGATGTGGGCACATGTGAACATGGGGCAGATGTGAACATCACAATTTTCCAATAGTTATTATATGTTTATTTATTTGAAAAAAAAATACTAAAGAAGATAGCACCTCTATACATATGGTAAATATTTTTTGAAGCTCTTTGACATTTTGTTTGTCCCCAAAAGCCAAAATACTGTTTATAGACCTCAAAAGTAAAATCTCAGTTCCATCTTGATAAGCGAATAACTTTACTTATTTATTCATTTATTTGAATTTGAATGTTTTAACATATAAGATGTATACTAATAATGATTTTTGATAAATATTTTTTTCTTCTAAAATTAAGAAATATTAATGATTTATCAATTTAACTCTAGCAGCCATGTGGGGCACATGTGATCAGAATAGTTGGGGGCAGATATGAACAGTTCATAAGGGCCCCAATAATCATTCTGTGATTCTGTTCCTTTCACTTAATCTCATGAGCAATAATGTCAGCTCTAATATCTATAATTTTCCTGAATTAGAAGGCATTTCCGTCATACAAAGTTGATTTTTTATTGAAACTTTCACAAACACTTCTGTCAGCGAGTACATAAAGAGCAACAAGCTCGTTTACGTCCAATTGTAGTTTAAATAAATTTAATGTTTTCTAAAATGCAATACGTGTTATGTATTATTTTATTAAACGGTTTACAACAATATTTTTCATGCATTGTTAATGCAAAAAGTATTACGTTAAACAACTTTGCAAATTTTTCTATTTCATTTCATCCAAACTTGCAATGGTGGCTTGCTTCCATCTCAAAAACAGTTATGTATTTGAATGGAGATAGATATGAGTAATATTTTAAGAAAGTAAAATTTTTATACTAACTACTGTAAAATTCCGATTGTACCCCCCCCCCCCCTCTTTCCAAAGCAAACTAAGTTAAATTTGGGGGGGGGGGGTTATAATCGAGATTTTTTTTAATCATTAAAAAACCCTTCTTTATCTATAATTTAAAAGTAAATAAGGGAAATACAGGAGTGAGAATCTTTCGTATTTCGGCAGATTTCCGATAAATAGTATCTAAATGCCTCCTCCCTAAAATTTCCCGCAAACAAAAACCCCTAAACAAAATTTAAAAGTTTTAATTTCTTTTTTAAAATTACTTATTTTTTTTTGCAACAATACATAAAGAATCATCTAAGCCCCCCCCCCCCCCCCCCAATCTACTTATTTTCCTTTTATAATACTTTGCTTAAACATATCACCCAGAAACTAGAGAAATGTATGTATATTTTTTTTCTTTATGGTGAATTTAACAGGTAATATAACTAATGATTATGGCGATAAATTAATAACAGAATAAAAAGCATGCCAAAGGATATTTTTTCTTATGCTCACATGTGCCCCACGTGTGTTCATAACTACCCCGCTGATCGTGCACATGTGAACAATTTTTTGAATTTATAAAACTATTAAAAAATGTAAGAAGAACTATACAGATGAATTTAAAAAAATTACCAGGTGTAAAAGAAATTTCTGTTTACTATATTGAGTAGTTTTTGTTTATAGATATTAATCCAGTTATGAGAAAAATTTATATTTATGCGAACTATTCACATGTGCCCCATCTCCCCTATACAATGAAAGAAAACAGCATGCATGTGTTGTTGAGCTTCGGAATGCTCTTAACGAAGATTGGAACAATTTTCGCCAGAGTGAAATATAAGCACTCAATGATTCAATGCCAAATAGGGTATTTCAATTGATAAAGGCAAATGGAAAGAAAACTTCTTACTAATATTTCAATTTTCATATAAAATACTTACGTGTCCTCCTACTTTTTTTTACAGAGTTTCATGTAAGCAACAGAAACTATCTTATGAAAATCAAATTATCTTCGTAATTTATTTTTGATTACTATGATTTTATATTTATTTAGTTGTAAAATGTTATGCAAATAAAGAATTTTGTGCTAGCTTAATTAGTTGTGCTTTTATTATAAAAAAGTCTAGTGTCCAACTTTTTTACGCAGTGTAAACAGTACTGAAATTCTGCTGCATAAAAACAAATCGTAATTCTGTAATACAACCATTTGTCTAATAAGTATAAAAATACAAAACAAAATAATGAAAACAATAAAAATATATTTAAAATATTAAATTGAAATTAGTTTCTTGAAATTTGAGTGGTAAGATATCAAGAGACTTAATGTACTATGACTGGTGAATTTATCAGGCTAAAAAATATAATTTAACACTGATTTTAGATTTAAAAAAAATATATGTTTGCAAAAAATTTAGAGCTACTTACTTTGTTCAAGGTTCGTACGCTTCGAGGTCTTTCAAGGACATTTTACGAGAATTTTTTAACGTAAAATTTGCCCTATTTATTGAAAACAAACTCTATACTCAGATATAGCGACCAGTACTATACGAAATGTCTGGTACTAAAACACCTAAATTACGCTGAATTTCTTGATGCGTAGGAATCCTGTTATTTCAAAAGTTTTGGTAGTTCTTAAATTTTAATAACACTGTTCACAAGTTTTTTTTCAGATCTTTTACTATGTAGTTTGCTCTAAACGAATAATTACATAAGAAATTATCATTTGCAGTAATATCTGTAACTTGATAGTCTGTGGCTGATACCAATAAATATATATTATTGATGTTACATATATTTTGCATCGAATATAGCCAGTGCAACTTTATCCAAAAAGATTAAAATAAATAATGCTTCTTACACTCTCAAAAATAGAATAAGGACCTTTCCTTGAATTCTACCTAAACAGATTCACAAAACGGTATATCTTGACAATTGCAGATAAATAAATTTCTGAACTAGAATATTTAATTAAAAGTGACTACGGATTAGTAACATTTGAAGACCAACTTCAAATAACGACGTCGAAATTCATTCGAAGTAATTGGTTCTAAAGGAATAAAGTGCATTACACTAAAATTTCAAGTGATTAATTCTAGAGAATGATTTGCAAGTCAATACATACGAATCTGCATGGTATTAAAAATTAATCAAGTTTATAATTCAGAACATTTAATTGCGGTATATTGTCAGAATTATTAATGGCGTGTATTTTAAACTCTAAGTTTTAATATAAATATTTAATCACATTAAATATGAGAGATCGATTATTTTTTCACTATCTTCAATTATCAATCCAAAATTGGCGAAAAAAAAGACATCTAATAATCCTTATAGTTTTTTCCCTGTTCCTTCACCTTTTTAAAAACAAATGGAGTAGTTTTGTTGCCATTACAGATTTTCACTACAGAAATGTAAATAAACTTAGAAAAAGAATAATATTTGGAAAACTAATTTAAAATTTTAAATTCTGATACCATTTTTGAAGCCTGTTGATCAATACGTATTTTTGGTGTTAATTTCACCGCATAATGCTTCATAGTTTAGGAGAAATAGCCGTGAAACAGAATCAGTCGTTTCATAAAATCGTTTTATAATTCGTTTTACCAGAATTATATATATATGGGGTAGATTTATTATGATTTTCTATTATCGATAATACAATTTTTTTTCTGTGCAAATTTACAGGATTTATGGATCACGGATACCGAAAACTGAGTTTTAATAAAATATCTGTCTGTCCGGGTATGGATTTTCTGATTATTTCATCAAAAAGTGTATCAAGTTATCCAGAGCTAATTTCATATGTATGATTGAGGGGGGGGGGGGGGATTCAAGTCTCCTTTTAATCTAAATATATTGTGCCGAAAGTGGCATATATAATAGTGGTTATTGTGCCATTTTATATTGTATCATCGGATAAAGTATACAGTTATGAATATAATTGAACGAAATTCCATACATATGTTTTTGACTATGGACGTCAGGTCTCAGTTGCAAAAGGGATATTCCACGGGAAGAGGTGCAATGATGAGGATTTTTGCGGCTTCTTCTGGATTTTTTGCAATTTAAATAAAGAATTTTAAATATTTTTTGAGGAAGTTTTATGATTAGATGCAATGTAATAGGTCCAGGTTTGCATAAAATTATAGAGAAAATTTTGCTTGAAAGGGGCGCTTTAATATCGCATATTTTGATTTTTGGCGCGAGATAGCGATAGGCCAGACTGTTGTGCTGGTGTATACCAGTACCTTTGAACCCAACGGACTCGTGCGAGCGGTATGTCGGGAAGTCATTGGTGCGTAAGGACATAATATAAGATTAGATATTATTGGATCAGAGATTATAGGACACATCACCCACGTGTCTCACATAGCTTAATTTTCGATTTCGTCTATGTTTACTTAGATTATTAACATACTAGCAAACCCCGCGGCTTTGCTCGCGTCATATTTGCAATATGCCAAGTGATATTTATGTCTATTTTTTATTAAAAGAAATTATACTTTTAGAAATAATTCAAAAATTGCTATTTAAAACATAGTTTGACTAAACTTCATTATTACACTGCATTAGGCAGAAATTAGATTAATAAAAAGAAATAAAATAAAAGATAATTTAGAAAATATTTTGACACTTTTATGCTCAATTAATACGCTTATTTCAGTATTCATTTGATGTTTTGAATTTTTTAGAAACCATCTTCTTACATCTTAAAATTAACCATCTTGTAAAATTCCAAGTCCTACCACATCTCTCAACATAAAGGGCTATGTTGAAATAGGAACTGTCACCATTAATTTGCCAACATTCATTTTGAAATCGGTTTGCTATTTCCTAATATTCCACAGAAACGTAATTTAGAAAGCTTTTAAAGGCCTTTTTTAGAACTTTGTTGTTCCTGTGAACCACAGGTGGTAGAATCATCCACATAAAATATAGCCTTAGAGATTGTTATCATTGATTCGCTATTATTACTTTTATAATCGGTTTATATTCCCTAAAATTGCATAGAAATCGTAATTTAAGACTTTTTTAGAACGCTTTTCGCACCTCCCCTTCGCTTCATCCCTTTTTAATTCGAATTTATTTTCTAATGTCCTTCGAGTGCATTTATGTTTTATAAGTAACTACCATGCTAAAAAGTTTCTTGCCTCTTCAGTATCACAGAAATCGCAATTTAGAAAGTTTTTGCTGCTGCAACCCTCTGGTGGTAGTGGCACAGCTATAAAATATAGCTTATGTTTGAGCAGGTTCTATCACCAACAATTTGTCACGATTATTTTGTAAATCGGTTTGGTATTTGATATGTAATTGCTTAAAATTTGTAATTTAGAACGTTTTCAGAACGCTTTTCGCTCACTTTATCCTTTTAAGTTTGGAATTTTCTTTCGACAGTCCTTAGAAAGCAGTTGCATCTTGTAAGTAAATACAATGCCATATTTCAAAGTGTTAGATTCCTGAGTTGTGCAAAAAACGCAAATTAGAACATGTTTTGCTTTTGCAACCCTCAGATGGTAGTGACAGCAACATAAAATATAGCCTATGTTGGAGCAGGGACTGTCTCGATCAATGTCCAACCATTACTTTTGAAATAGGTTTAGTATTTCATGAGATTGAGTAGAAATCGCAATTTAGAACGTTTTTACAACGTTTTCAGAATGCTTTTCGTTCATTTTCACCCCTTTTAAGTTTCAAATTTTTTCGAAACTGTACTTAAAGATCATTTATATCTAATAAATATGTACCTTGCCTAATTTAAAGTTGCTAGCCACTACCGATCAAAAAATCTAAATTTAGAACGTTTTTTGCTCCTACAACCTCCAGATAATAATGAAACCGACATGAAATAGCGTCTATGTTAGCATCAATTTGCCTACCATTACTTTTGAAACGAGTTTGATTCTTCCTGAGATTGCTCACAAATCGTTCTAAATGAACGTTTTTAGAATGCTTTTCGCGCATTTTCATCCCTTTTTAAATTTTAAATTTTTAAAGAAATGTTCTTAGAGATCATTTGTATCTAATAAATATATACCATGCAAAATTTCATGAATCTAGTTCCTTCCATAATTCAAAAATCGCATTTTTAGAACGTTTTTAGGTCCTGCATCTCATCTGGGGTAGTGGAAACAGACATAAAATACAGCCTATCTTGGAGCAAGAGCTGTCACCATCATTTTTACACCATTATTTTTGAAATCGATTCAGTACTTCCTGACGTGGCATAGAAATCGCAAATTAGAATGTGTTTTACAACGCTTTTCGCACATTTTCATCCTCTTTAAATTTCGATTTTTTTTTTTTTTTTAGGAAATGTTCTTAGAGATCATTGATATCTTATAAGTAACTAACATTCCAAATTTCATGATTCTAGGCCCTTCCACAGTACAAAACCCCAATTTAGAAAGGTTTTTTCTCCTGAAACGCCAATGTGGTAGTGATACAAAAATAAAACAGAACCATTGTTAGAGCAAGGTCTGTCACCATCAATTTACAACCATTACTTTTGAAATCGATTTGATACTTCCCAGAATAGAGTAGAAATCACCATTTAGAATGTTTTTTAGAACCCACTTCGCGTTTTATCACCCCTTTTAAATTTTGAATGTTTTAAGAACTGTTCTTAGAAATCCTTTATATCTAATAAGTAACTAATATTTCAAATGTCATATATCTAAGCCTTTCAGTAATGCAAAAATTGCATTTTTAGAACGTTTTTTGCTCCTGCACCCCCTTTGGGGTAGTGGCACCGACATGAAATATGGCCTATCTAGGAGCAAGTGTTGTCACTATCATTTTGACACCATTATTTTTTAAATCGGTTTGGTATTTCCAGAGATTGTGTAGAAACCACCATTCAGAACGTTTTATAGAACGCTTTTTGTGCATTTTCGCCCCTTTTAAATTTCGCATTTTTTTATGAACTGTTCTTAGAAATCATTTATTTCTAATAAACAACTAATATTTCAAATTTCATATTACTACGCCCTTCAGTAACATAAAAACCGTAATTTAGAACGTTTTTTGCTCCTGCACCCACTTTGGGGTAGTGGCCCCGACATAAAACATAGCGTATGTTAGAGCGAGTGTTGTCACTATCATTTTGACACCATTATTTTTAAATAGGTTCGGTATTTCCTGAGATTGTGTAGAAACCCCCATTTAGAACGTTTTTTAGAACGTTTTTCGCACATTTTCACCTCTTTTAAATTTCGAATTTTTTAAGAACTGTACTTAGAAAACCTTTATATTTATTAAGTAACTAATATTTCAAATTTCATATTTCTAGGACCTTCAGTAACGCAAAATCCGTAATTTAGAAAGTTTTTTGCTCCTGCAACCCCTTTGGGGTAGTGACATCGTCATAAAATATAGCCTATCTTGGAGCAAGGGTTGTCACCATCATTTTGACACCATTATTTTTTAAATCGGTTTGGTATTTCCTGAGATTGTGTAGAAACCACCGTTTAGAATGTTTTTTAGAACGCTTTTTGCGCATTTTCATCCCTTTTAAATTTCGAATTGTTTAGAAAATGTTCTTAGATATTATTTATAACTTATAAGTAACTAACATTCCAAATTTCATGACTCTAGGCCCTTCCATAACACAAAAATTGCATTTTTCGAACATTTTTTGCTCCTGCACCCCTTTGGGGTAGTGGCACCGACATAAAATATAGCCTATGTTCTAAGTTGGACTAACACCATCATTTTGATACCATTACTTTTGGAATCGGTTCGGTTGTTCCAGAGCTTACCTCCTACAAATAAACAATTTTTACCTCTTTATAATATGAGTATAGATGAGTATAGATAAGAGATATAAAATAGTATTGGGAATCGCACACACAAATAAGTTTATATGTATTTGTAAAATATTCATAAAAATATTAAATTTTGATAATCCTAACTTCTACATGCATCAAATCTATATTTCATTGTTATATTGTTTTTTTATTTTACATTTAATTTAAATTCCATATTCATGTTTGAGCATTGAATGTTCAGGTTTATTAAAACTACGGTAGTGGTCATTTTGACAAATGTTTTAAAAGTGACGGATGTTTCCTGTCCTTTGAAGGTATGCAAAACTGTACTTTATCTTCCAGTTGATGAAAAGGAATAACGTATTTTCACAATTTTCACATAATTTCATAGTAGAAAAAAAAATTTGATTTTGATGTGCATACATCATTCAATAATTATCTTTAATTCACGTAAAAAATTCCACATGTAATTCAACTTTATAATTTAGCAAAATTTTGAGTAGACGTTTTTAAACTAATGAAGCATATTCTAAGTGTACCGTTCTTCTGCTTTATTGAAGCTTATATTTCTTATTTCTTGTGAGATGTGTGCCTGTATTCCCATTTCCTTTATTTATATACAAAAGGCAGTCAAGAAATTCACGTAATTTTGTTGTAACTATTTAATACCGCAATATAATTTGTTTATTTATTTACTAACACTATATTTTGATACTACCATAATTCATAATTTTCAGTGTGACAGTAGTATAGCTGAAGCTAGGAAGGCTGTGTGGTTACGTGGCTTTTCTGAAATCTGTAAGACTATGATGCATGTTTTGTGACGTAACGAAGTGCTGCAGCATAGGGCAATGTGAGCGGAAAACCACGCAATGTTTTCTCAAAATAATAGAGGTTTCAAAAGCCGGAGACTTGGCAACTCTGGAAGAGCCATACACTTCTACTGTGATGTCACTACATAGAATTTCTGAAGATAGCCATAATGGTGATCAGCATGCGCGATGTCGAAGCTCGAGCAAAGGGAGAAAACCAAGTTCCTGTTCAGAGTGGTAAAATATGTTTTAGATATACTGTTAGCCTTAGAAACAGTTTATGGTGACAATTCTTTAAAGAAAACAGCCATTTATGAATGAATTTCAGGATTTCGCGATGGACAGGAATAATTGGAAAACGAGTGCCACAGTGGGAGACCTTTAATCTCCAGAAACGAAGAAATGGTTCAACAAGTGAAAGATTTAATCGTATCTGACCGAATAATGACCATCGACGAGTTGGAACAAGATAAGGAGATCTCACATAGATCTATTCACGCAATCCTTTCAGATGATTTGAGGATGAAACGCGTCAACTCAAAGTTTGTCTCTCGGTTTCTGAATACGGATCAAATGGATACTCGAAAATCAGCTGCGGAATTTTTTTTTTGGAAAATGAATAGAAGGTCCGACTTTTCTTGAGAGAATTGTTAATGTTGATGAGACCTGGATGTAAGCTTAAGACCCGGAGACAAAAAGGCAGCCAGAAGAATGACATACAGAAAGTCCTCTTCTCGACCGAGGAAATCACATCATGTCACATCCAAAACAAAAGAGATTGCCATTGCGCTTTTTCACAACGTAGGTGTGGTGCACTGTAAATTTTTACCAGCTGGACAAACTGCTATCGGCCTTCTGCTACGTGCAAGATTTGAAAGGACTGATGGAAGCAATCCCAAGAAAATGTCCCAACAAATGGGAAAGAGGATGGTCACTGCATCACGGCAATGCACATTTCCACACATATAGTGCTGTGCAGACAAGGCTTGCATAAAATAACACTCCACTACTCATCCAGACTCCCTACTTACCGGATTTGGCTCCATTGGATTTCTGGCTCTTGTCCAAGATCAAAGTGTACCTCAATGGTAAAAGTTTTGACACCGTAGAAGAAAACATCAAAATCAACCCGACAGCTGTATTTGGGAAGATACTACAACCGGACTGGGATCGTTGTTTTTAGCTGTGACAGAAGTTGTGAAGATAGATGTTCTTACTGAAACCACTTTGAAGTCGATTAATTTAATGTGTACTTATATTGTGGTAAAAAAGTGTTACAACGAAATTCTGGGAGCTTTATTCACGCCGCTATATATTCATTTGTATAAATACTGCTTTGCTGTTTTGTGATATTTTGATTGTCTGTTGTTCTCTTCTTGATTGACTGATAAGCCCGAGTTTTTTTAATGGTTTCTCTTACCTGTCTCTTTTTCTTTTATTTCCTTCCAGACTTGCTTCTGGTTTCAAACCTTCCACTCTTTCTCCTAGTTTCAAATTGGTGGGGCATCTAGTTTGCACTTGTTGATGAAAGACATCATCCATTAGAAATGTATAGAGCTTTATTTATTTTTTATGGTTAAAAAACTTGCAAAATTTATTGTTGCGAAAAGCACCATCATATAATTGGAGAGTAAAAGATTTTTCGACATTTTTACTGCTGGCATAAATGCATGCATCTTGTAATATAATAAAAGTCAACATCCGAAAATATTTCTTTGTCTCTTGGGACCCGAAGTTAAAATAACACTGCAAATACACATTCATTGCTCTTGCACAAACAAAGTGACACCATAGATGCCAGAAAAAAGTATTTTTCTGAATTTGATACTTTAGGGGGGGGGGGGTAGTTTGGGTTCACAAATACAAATTAAAAATTACTAACCTCCCCCCCCCTTCCCGAAATATCAATTTATTTAGAATAATCAAAATTCACACAATAAAAGTTTGAGGTCTCTATAAAAGTGAATAATCTACAAAACATGATTTTTTTCATTGTAAAGTGTTTAAGTTAAACTTTTATGAAAATTACCTACGTTCTTGGCTGCACAGTCTTGAAAGCATTTTGCAAATCCATTTGTAAATTAAATTTATTTTATGAGGATATCAACATTGGCGCTGCCATTTATTGGTTTCGTATTCAAGCATAAATATTCAGCACAAAAAATTCAACCACTTTAGTTTTTATAAAGAAAAGAATCAATATACCCATTTGGTTACTCAACACTGAGGAGATTAATGCGTTTGCCAGAATCATAACCTGATTAAGTAATAGTCTAACGAAGCCGTGTAAGTTTGATAATATCTAAGAAGGGAACCCGAATGAATATCAGGCTCTTTTAAATTTCATAACTTTGTAACATCCCGGACATAAAAAATATACGATGAATAAATATTTCATAAAGCTATTTGCATAAAGTCATTGTGTACAACAAATAAATTTAGCAAAATAAAAATACGCAAGGAATTTCAAATAAAGAAATAAAAGTAATCAAAGCGTATAATTTTTTAATACTTGTAATATACTATATGGGGATAGTGTATTCTTAAAGTAAGACGCACTTTTTTCAAAATGCAGTACTGAATAATATCCTTGAAAGTAACATGAGCCTTGTATTATTTTTAGTAAAAAATAAATAAAGCCTCAAGTATGTGGATTAATTTTCCAAGATTATTCATTTGCAGGAATTGATGTAAACAATCATAATTTATTGTTTACATTTTCTAAAATGTAACTGAATTGAAACGAGATTTTTCAGCACAATTAACAAATTATTTGAATTATTTAAGCATATAAGAGGTAAAAATTACAATCTTTAAAATAGCAACCTTTTAAAAAAATGTGTATTACTTCATAAACGTATAATTACTTCGCGAAGGAGGTGGGTGTGATTTTGGCGTTTAATTTATCACAGGTATCACAATGACCTAAAACCTGCGACTAAAGTTGAGGTATGTAGATTGTGTAGAAGTGTATACGTCCGACATTGCACATCACACGTTGCGTTACCACAGACTGCGTAAAATACAATCGAATGCACTTATTGCATACAGATGAACCATATAGGTCCGATTCTACAGCTAGTCCTAGACAATTGTCAGCAGACAATCCAAAATCAAACATAAGAATATAGTAAAAATAATATAACAGATAGACATACAAACTTTGGATTGTTAGTCCCCCGAATCGTGCGTACTCAGGATAACTACTCCTGGGACGTCAGGGCTGCTACGGGTTCGGGATTGAAAGGAAAATAAAGTGTTCCGGCCGTACCATGTGGTGCCGCCTACTCCCGTTCCCTTATCTGCCACCAGAACAGCAACCTGCTTCAACACGCATCAGGAAAACTGCGCCTATTTTCCTCCAAAGTGACGAGTTGTTCGGCGATGTGCACACGATGCAATATCAAATGACCGCATTTCCAGACACATGACCTCGGGAAACATTGTCTACAGGGAAAATGTGAGGTTCCATCATAACCGCATATGTCATGTTCCCAGCTTTAATCTTTGTCAGAAAGTGGAAGGGACAGCCACGATTTCCCGGTCATCCTCTACCGCCGAAGCCCGGTCGATTCAGCAATACAAACAGGGACACGTGTGAAATTCTAGATATGAGATGTACGCCATAATTTTAGTGTTAAACATTGCTTCGGAAAAATAGTTTATCCAACATTATAGTAAATATGGAGGCATCCCATGGTGAGTGAAAAATAAAATCAGGAGGTGTAAATAAATTTTTTTCCAGTCCATAAACTAATATTTGGAAAAATTTAGCATTTTTGCTTGCTATTAGAAATTTATCTCTATTTACATTAACGCTTCGAAAACAATTATTATTATTTATTTTTAATTTGACCTACCCAAACAAAATATTGTTATTTCTTTTCAAAGTGTTTCCTTTTAACATAAATCGTGAATATATAACATACCAGTCACCGGTAAAGAATAAATTCATAATATTTATCCAGTGCATCAAAGAAATTATAAATTAAATTGAACAAATATGTATATATATATATATACTGTTTGTAATTTAAATAATCATAATGTGTTAACAAACAGTATGTTCATATGTTTTCAACGTTAAAGCTTAGATAAGCAACATCAAAGTATTTTACTTAATCCCAACTAAAGCAAAACTTTAAAATAAAAGTACCATTCATCATTAAAGTTAATGTTCATTATCATTTCAAAAGAAATTATTGATACAGAACATAGCAAAAAAATATTTCTCACAAATTAAGCAAATCGGTTTTTTCATTTCGCTGTGAGTGTTAAATTGTATTATGTATCGAAGTTATAATTTGGATTTTAATGATTCTCAGAAAGACAAAATCATAAATTATGAATAAGAAATCATAAATTACTTTACGATTCTTTTGATAGTTTTTTCAAATACTACGGAAGAAATATCTTGAAATTTTACTGTTAATTGATATACTTTTCTTGCTTTTACATAATACTAAATTTCTTTGAAAAAAATTCGTATTTGAATTTATTTAAATATGGTAAATGCATAACTAAAATATAAACACATTTATCAAATATTAGACGAACCTACCATATAAATCAATATTTTCAAAAACTTAATACAAATTATGTTAATTAACATATATGTTTTTTACATAATTTGGAAACACATAAATTTATTTTCTGTCTTTGATGTAACTGAAAATATAGAAATAAAATCTTCTAGGATAATGAAATATATAAATTTTATTTTTTAACGCATAGAAAAATAAATAAAAATAGCAAATAAAGCTTTTGTGCAACAATATTAAAAAGTAGAAAAACCAACGTTTAAAAATGCACAAAAATACATGAAAAGCAGCAAACAGCTGTTTCGAATCTACTAGCAAGATTCTTCTTCAGTGCAAGATAGGGAAAAGGGAACACCGTGCTAGAAAATGCAAGGCTGAGCAAAATGATAGACAGAGACGCTCTGGTATATATACCCAATACGAGTAGCAACGCCCCAAAAAAAACCAATTAGAGAGAAGAAGTGGAAAGGACATGGTTGACAAGTAGCGATGTCTACCGGAGAAAGAGAAAAAAAGAAACCAAAAAAGATAAATTAAATTAATGCTTTCGAAATATTTGTACAATCAGGAGTACTAGGTAAGTCATTGACTAAAAAGTGAGAATTTTTAATGATGTGGTAAGCTTCCCTTTAATCAAGATCAAGGTTAGAAGAACATTTTTGGATAATGATGGCTGAGGAAAAATCGAACCTATGTTGAGAAGACCAAGAATGTTGAGCAATAGAAGAACGTTTAAGCTCCTGATTTTTAACATAACCTTCATGCTCTTTTAAACGAAATCTAAGAGCTCGTTTAGTCTGACCAATATAAGAAAGACCACACTGGCAAGAGATTTGGTAAATACCCCAGTTATCTAGGCGATCAACGGGATGTTTGAGATTTGAAAAAGCGATTTTATTAAGAGGAAAAAAATATTAAAATCAAACCTTCTAAAGACTTTAGCAACTTGCTGACTGATTTTAGGAAAAAATGGTAACATAACAGAGGTATTAGAGTTGGAATTTGAATGCTTTTCAGAATGGACGGATTTCGTCAATTTCTTATAAATAGAATCAATAATATAAGAGGAATAACCACGATCAACAGCAATAGCTTTGAGGTAATTAATTTCAACACTAAGTAACTGAGGAGTGCAACAAATATTGGTAGCATCCCCTTAACCAGAAATTCACTGCTTTCAATGCTTTTGTTTTTCGGGCGGGGTATTTACCAAATCTCTTGTCAGTGTGACCTTTCTTATATTGGACAGACTAAACGAGCTCTTAGATTTCGTTTAAAAGAGCATGAAGCAAAATCAGGAGCTTACACGTTCTTCTACTTCTCAGCATTCTTGGTCTTCTCAACATAGATTTGATTTTTCTTCAGTAATCATCATCCAAAAATGTCCTAATTTTGATCTTGATTTTTGGGAAGCTTACCACATCATTAAAAATTCTCACTCTTTTGTTAATGACTTATCTAGTACTCCCGATTTTCCAAGTATTTGGAAAGCATTCATTTAATTTCCCCTTTTCAGGTTTCTTTTTCTCTCCTTCTCCGGTAGATGTCGTTACTTGTACAATGTACAGACAGTCGTTTCCACTGCTTCTCTCTCATTGGTTGTTTCTTGCGCGTCCGTTACCCGTATCGGGTATATAAACCCGCGCGTCTCTGTTTATCGTTTTGCTCAGCCTTGCTTTTTCTCACTGAGCTCTACAATAATACGGAGAGCCAACTCACCGATCCACTTTCTGCCGCGACCGCATCACACTTTCAATGCGCACAAGTAATGAGTGCTGCACTTTTCTTAATCTTACAAGCATTTTTCTAAACTTTTTCGCATATTTTTTTGTCAATTTTGGTGTTTTCTACATCTTTTTGATATTTTTATGAGCAATACTTAATTTGTTCTTCATTTCTTTTGGTTGAGCTTACCTAAAACTTCATTTTAAACTAATATCAAATTAAAATATTGCGATTAATTTAAATATAATCTATAGTTTTTTCAATAAAAAATATATATCAGTGAAAATTGTAGCAAATTCGTCAAAATTTTAAAAGGAAATCCAATTTGAAAATATCTACCCCATACTACTCTATGGGAGGAAATATACGTTTTGCCAAAAATTTTCATCGGAAAATCTTTGGCATTGTATTCATGGGCGGACCGCTGGATTCAATGTATCAGAATGGGGAGTTAGCCCTCCTTTCTATTGTCGAGCTCAGTGCTTTTTCTAGTACGCTGTTCCTTTTCCCCTATCTTGCACTGAAGAAGAATCTCGCTAGTAGATTCGAAACAGCTGTTTGCTGCTTTTCATGTATTTTTGTGCATTTTTAAACGTTGATTTTTCTGCTTTTTAACATAGAAAATGTTGATGGCAGGACTTCCAGTTAAAACTCCCAATGCTCTATCAACAAGGCTACGTGTTGTCTATTTCCGACACAATTGACTCAAAAAATCTGCAGGGTGGTTACTCAGTGCTGTTACACCCCAAAAAATAAGAATTAATTTTGATAGCTTGGTAAGACAATTTATTTCTTATTTCAGCGGTTGGCAATTTTCGATTAGTACAGACGATTTTTGTATAAAACAAATATTTTAAATTATTTTAAAGATTGGAGCCAAATTATTTATGATTAAACAGCACTTTGATCGCGGATTGTCCACAGGTGAAATCGCTAAGAATTAATATATCTTGGTTTTATTAGAACATTTATATAGAGAGCTATATATCGATTATTGAAAACTAATAGCTGTAAAAATCGAGATAGATCTGGTCGTCCACGATCTGTTCAAACAAAAGAGCAGATAATTCGTGAATAGATACGAGTAAATCCAAAACGGTCTGAAAATAAAATTGCTGCAGAAGACAACGTGAGTCGTAGAACTATGCAAGTTACTATAAATGAAGATCTGGGTTTTCGCCTTTTTCACAAAAGAAATTTTCAATTTTTACTGCTGAAGAAAGAAGAAAAAGGTTGCAAAGATGCAAGAAAATGGTGAAGTGACGTGATAGGAAAAGTGTTGACAGAATAATATATTGAGAAGCTATTTTGCAGTGAACAATGTTATAATGCTAAATATGATTTCGTATATTCAGCAACCTTGCAGAATATTCCTGAAACCCTTCGAACTGTTAAACGCTTTCAGATCAAGAATTCTGTTATAGTTTGGGCTGCACTGTCAAACAAACGAAATTGCCTTTGAAAATCATCGATAAAGGGATAAAAACAATGTGGAATATTACAAACAGAATATATTAGCTCACGTTTATTGCCACATGTTGACAGGCTGTATCCCAAAAATAATTAGATATTTAAGAAGATTCTGCACCTTCGAACCGAGCGAAGCCAACAGGGGCTTGGCTCCATGTCAATTGTCCGAAATTTATCATGCAAGAAGATTGACCACTTTCGTCGCCGGATCGAAAACGTGTAGATTATTGAGTCTGGGGAATTTAGGGGATAAAGTAAATAGTAAAAAACTCTGACGTTCGTACTCACCCAAAGCTTCCATATTGCGTAAATGGAACGGATTACCTCTTAAAATGAATCTTGTCGAATGAATCAGTCCGTCAATGACATAAGAGATTATCTTTGGTCATCGATAATGATGGCGTTCGATTCAAGTAAGATTATTTCATAATAAATTTGCATCCCTGATGTTCATCCTACTAGTGTATTTATCATTTTATATTTTATATTTGTAAAATAAAATGACTGAAAATTTGTAAAAGTATTTTGTAATTGCCCTGTATTGTCATTAATATATTTTGCCATGTACAATACACTGTAATACTGTAATCGGCATGTAAAGAAACATACACAAATAGAAGGGCGGGATCATTCTATTCAAATCGAATACGCTCTTTCCTACCATTAATTTCTATTTTTTTCACTAGGACGTTTTACGAATGAATTTCACAAAAAAAATATACGAAAGAAACTGATGAGAAAGGACATGCCCTGACATGGTAGCAGGATTTGTCACTCCTAAACAGAAACAACTCAATAAAACTGATTGGAAAAAATAAATCATACAAGATGATATATTTCAACTAAGAGAACAAGTTTTATGAACCGAAGTGAAACTGTCTTAAACTGCCAATTCTATAAGGATTATTTACATGGAATAGTAATTTTGCGGACGAAATTCACTAAAGAAACTTCTTGTGAATAAGATCTCGTTTGCCACATGTAACAGCATACGACAGATATTGAAAAAAAGGATAGAATTATTAGCTATTACATCAGAATGTATCGATGATTAGTAATGAAATATTTTTTTTTTAATAAAATGTTATGGATAAATACGAATATAATTTTTCATTTAATGTAAGTTTCAAAAACTAAATATTCTAAAACTTTCTATAAAAACTCTATTACTACAGAGTTTTTTTATTATTCTTACAGAGATTTTGTATTATTGAGAGTTTTACATAAATTTTTTTGACCGATACTAACTACTAATTGAATTTTTCCATTGACAGAAGCTGGCAAAGGCTCTGAGACGATATGTTTTCTGTCCTAACTTTTACTGTAAGTAAAATTTCTTAATGATATGAATTAATATTTTGTGGTTTTAGTCATCTTACATGGTGCACAAATAATGATACGTGTGAAAATTGTTAATTAAAAAAAAACATTTAACTTTATTTGAAAAGCCCATAGCAGACGTTTTTATAAGATATGATTTGATTCAAGTTTTTAATGCTTTAATCAAACAAGCCGCATACAAAATACATTTCACCTCAGCCGGGATGTCGCAGAAAACATTGAAAGCGTACAAATCTTGGTAATTCAATTTCCATAAGATATGCCGCAGCCCTTAATCAAAAGGATGTGCAACTAAATATTAAATATCGCTCCATTTCTTTACATTAAAACGCTTAATTTCCTTAAAAATTTAGAAAAAGTAAATCGTCTCACAACTTTTGCTTGAGTAATTTTGCGCCAAAAACAAAGAGTGGAAATTTGAATAAAGTGGAAATAGATATCATCGCCTCTTTGGTTAAACTGGCATAGATGTTAATTCCAAGGGTGATGTTTATAAAATCATTTAAAATGTGCTGTATTACAAATGCTATAAATTACACTGAGGACAATTTTATTTACGAAAATGAAGTCGAAAATTCATCAAATCCTAAGTCCGATTTTTTTTTTTAGGAGAAAGCAATGGGATGGGACTTCATACAACTTTTTGTAGATTCAGATAATGATTCCGAATTTGAAAGATTCGTTTCATGTTTCTTATTTTTAACACTTTCCAACAAAGTTGAAAAGTGTTTACGACTTCGGTTTGTCTGTCTGCCCGCGCTCTAACTCTCGTAAATATAGTCGGATAGTTCTGAAATATGTGGATGTTTGTGACCTTTACCATAGCAAGATCCCTATTTCAAATAAAGTTTCTAGCATGTTTAGTTCATCTACAGGGACAGTCAAATTTTTCCGTTACATTACGGCCTATGGGAAAAAATCGTATAAAATGATTTTTAATGCTGTTACACGCTTTTAAACATAAAAAAAAAATTGTGCATTTATCAAGTGCACTAAAATATGCAATCTGTAGAATATACGATGCAAAGAATAGTTATTATTCATTTACAGGGCCACACAAAATAATTCCGTTACAGAACGATATAGGGGTGGAGAGAATTGTTTGCGGCGTATTTTAATTATGTTAAATTATTTCATGTATAATGAAATTGATATACGTCGCTGAGGTTTACTATAACTGATTTCATCTATAATACGAAGTGCATAGTATTTACAGAGACACACAAAAGATTTCAGATACTATATTGGGGAGAAGTACTGTGTACAGTAGGGTGGGTCGAAAAAAACGAAATTTTTATAATCGAAATGTAATAGTGCGGAAACGTTGCCTTTTGTAATACAGAATAAATTTCTAAAATATTACATCGATCCGTTAATATCTTTTACCGCCGCAAGGGGGCCAAAGTTCCAAAAAATCGCAAAAAACATGTTTATTTTTATCATTTTTTTTAATTATCCAAACATACCAATACAATTTTTAATAGAACGCAATAGCTACATGAAGATTTGAGAAATGTCCCGATAAATGTTCATTATGATGAAATCATATCTTTATTTGCCGCAAAAAGACCATATTTTTTGTAAAAATTTCAAAAGTTTCTATTTTTCATTTTTTTTTTCTAAATTTTTATAATTTCTATAATATGTCTAGAAATAAGTAATTTTACTTTATATCTATTATAATATCATAATATTTTATAACTATTTGTAATAAACTTGAAAATAAAGTTAATCATTCATTTTTCTTGACGATCGCTTCATCTACTGATGTTTTACTTCATAATAGCCAGTTCATGCCGCAAAAATTATATAAAATGAACAAAATGTTTTAGTATTTTATTAATTAAAATGTAGAGATGTTTAACCGAAACGGGTTAAATAAACTTAAAGTGAAGAATTTAATGTAAATGAATTTTATAATATAATTTGCTTTCAGATGAAGCCATTATTTCTCGAGAGGCCAAAACTGATCAGATGTGATTCTCCCTCTGTTCTAGTAAACAAACTTTATCAGTGCTTCAATGAATAATTCCACGCATCTTTCTAGTGGTTGAGTGGGACAAGTAAGGTTATAATAGCTGGTATCTTTGATCGAACATTTTAAACTCACCAGCGTTTTTAGTCAATAAAGAAACCATAACAGGTGGTTCCGTTATTTTTCAGTTTTGTCAGTAGACTAAAGCCATACAATTTTAAGCTTCAGCGTTGAAGTCTGCTATGATAAAGTGACGGATGTCACTGTTCTAGTCCACAGAACTTCGTGTTGTTGCAATTTTCTTCACGGCTGGGGCCCTGATGTTCTCCCCTTCATGTGCTATCATTCCAAAGAGGCTATTTGTATGATTTGCGAAATAGTCATTTCGTGAAAATACAGGAACATAATCCTTCGTAGATTATCTGTCAAGTAACGTAAGTTACTAACTATAGTGCACAGATTCTGGAAAACATGAGCGATTCATTTTAATTGTGAACCAACTCATGCAGTACATTTTCAGGATGTACTCAAAGAGTAGGACAAGTTAAGAAGAGGGTTTCTTTGTTCCAACGTAGAGTATCAAAATTCGAATAGCAGTAATGATCCACCTTGCGTGAAATATTTGTCCAGGGACTCAGCAAAAAAGGTCAATTGTATACACGCGTGTCGAAAGAGCTTGCAATATTTCAGACATATACTTCTGGTCAGTTGACAAATCATCTTTATCAACAGCTAGGTGATCAGATTAAATTGGCTTAAATTTTGCAATTGGTAATAATTCGCAAATCGCAAGAGATCAACCAATTGGGCCACAATATGATAGAGAACCTGTTTTTTGTCATCAAGATGTTTGAAAAGATGTCTCAGTGGAAGCTCATTGAAGTGAGGTCAAGGAAGCCAATAAAGTGGTTTTTTAAAAGTTGTTCTCAACTAATCCTACTATAACACCACCTTTGCATCCTGTTTTGAAGACAGTTCCTCGAAATTCAACTGCAATTATTATTCCAGTCGGGATTTCATTTTTCTTCAAAAAATCTATAATGTCATTGCATATAGAAGTCGCCTTGCCAGACGATGGGGTCAAATGACGAAAATAATTCAGACCTGGTTCTAGTACAAAGAGATATGTTCCTCCTTGACTTCGCAAAGATTAAACTTTGCCACCTCTTTAACCTGGCAGATATTTCTATCTTTAGGGCCATCAAAGTATAGAGTAAAAGAAGTACGTTACAAAAAAAAAAAAAAAAAAAAAAAAAAAAAACGAAGAAAGTGAAACGTGGCCTCTAGCAGCGAGAAATTAATTTTACGTGCAGGCATCTGCAGGTGTTTCTATCATTGAGCATTTTTTTAAATAGAATTACAGTGATCGTGGTTAACAATGTGCATGAAATTAACAACATAAAATGCCTTTCCCAGCCTATTAGAAATTTAAAAAATCTGAAAACATTACAAAAGTTATGAAAATTGAAAAAATGAAAAACTTTAATTTTTAACATTTTTTAGAAATTTTGGCCCTGTTGTGGCAGTAAAAGCAACGATGTCACAAAAAGGAAATGTTAATGTTACATTACTAATATCTTGGCGTGGCCATTGCGTTCTATTAGAAATTGAATAAGTATGTTTGGACAATTTAAAAAAAAAAAAATTGCCAAAAGTATGTTTTTTGCGATTATTTCGAAATTTGGACCCCTTGCGGCGGTAAAAGATATATTAACCAATTGGTGTAATATTTTACGTATTTTATCTTTTTTACAAAAGGCAACTTTTCCACGCTATTACGTTTCGATTATAAATATTTCGGTTTTTTCGACCCACCCTACTGTACAGTAGCGATGATTGCTGGCAATGTATTTTTATATATGTTATGTGCTTTTATGTTTCACTATATTTATATATAGTATATGGTGTGTATAAATGTTGTAATTCATATACAGGGCTACAAAAAATACTTTGTAATGGTTACTGGGTATGATTGCAAATTGCTTAAAGATGGTTTGTAAATGAGTTATGCATTTTCAAGGAACTCCATGTGGTTTACTAAGAAATGTTTTTAGAACATAGGAAAAAGGATATACAGGGTCACGCAAAGAATTTGATACATGGCCGTCTATAAATGATAATTTCTGGAAATGTGATTTCAGTAGTTTTAAGAATGTTTTACTTTGAATTAAACTTTAGCTAAATAGTGGCGTGTAATAAAGGTACTAGGTTAACTACACGGCTGTACAAATGTATACAAGTATGTTTTGATCTATTAGTATAAATTGCTGAAAGATAAATTTCAACAAGTTATGAGTTTTCTTGCTAAACTAAATTTTCCCATTATATACTATATATATATATATATATATATATATATATATATATATATATATATATATATATATATATATATATATCAACCTACAGATGAAATACAGGGTTGTTCAAAAGAATTGGAATACATATTTGGCTATATACGGTAACTGCAGAAATCAGTTTTTCAAATGTTGCATGCGTTTTCTAAAATGTTTACTTAGTTCTCTTATATAACTTATTTCTCTAAATAACGAAGTTTTGTTAAAGCATTCAGAAATTTTTGGAAAGTATTTCATAATCTATGTTAAACGCATGATTTCTCTTACTTGTTATTATTACTATTATTATTATTATTGCTTGTTTAATTTGTTTATTAAAAATTTATATTTCATTTTTAAGGGTCGTCTTATACGCGAGTATATGCGATAAGTACTTTTTAAACGTAAATCTATCATCATGAAGTTATTAAATTAACCATATTTTAATTTTAATTGAAGACATGAAATTATAAATTATTGAATTTAATAAAATTTTATTTAAATTTTAGAATTAAAAATGTAACATTATAGTTTTAAAAATTGCAAGCCTACAATATCATCATGCGTCTCTTCTAATATTCATAAAAGGAAAATTAATTAAAAGAAAAATGCTTCACATGTTTCATTTTATAATTAAATTTATTATTGAACGATAAATATGCAAAACATGAATTAAAGATTTAATATTTGCGGAATGCCATTAAAGGAATTTTTGGAATACATTAACAAATTTACTGTTTCAAAATCAGTTATTTAAATTTAATGATATTCATTAATATTTAATTTATCTCCATAATATTTCTTTGTGAAGGACGTTAGTTTAATAAATTTTAAAATGTTTAATAATTTTAAGTAACCTTTCTTATTTAAGGATTTTTATGTTTCTTATTTAGAAGAAATACTCTGAACATGGGCACAATATCGTTCTGTTTCCCTGTCTTGGGATATTTAGAAAATTCGGAAAGTGATTTTTATGTATCGATAATGAAGTAATATCTATTCATGAATTATAAAATACTTTGTTAATGTTAGCCCTACGCTTGCCAATAAAGATGGTGTGCATATATAGATTTGTTGGAAGGGGGATTTTTATGTATTAAATATATTTCTTAGCAGATGGCTGTTTAAATTTCTAAAAACTTTTGATATAAACTATAAAATATTTAACAAATTATTAATTTTAATTTAAGTTTATTTTTGATTTTATATCTATATCTCAGTTTTAGAAAAGGAGTTAAAATATTTAAAAATATTAGCAATTTTTAATAAAGAAGTTTTCACAATTTTTTAATAACATTTTATAATATTAGATGCATTTTGGGGTATTGTAGATTATTCCAAATACGTTCGTTTTGACGAATCACAACGCAAGTATGATTATAAATTTTTAATCTTCAAAAATGTTTTGTTCCAAATCCTTTGACAAAAATTTATTCTTTGAGAATTAAAAAAAAAAAAAAAAAAAAAAAAACTATAATCAATTATCATATTAATATTCTAAATTTAGTAATTATAGAAATTCATTATTGTTTAAAAAAAAATCATTATTAATAAATTTGTATCTTTTCTTAAAATAATACTGCAAATAATGAGTTTTAATAAACCAATGGTACAGATTTTTTTTTTTTTTTTTTTTTTTTTTTTTTTTTTTTTTTTTTTTTTTTTTTTAAATGCAGTATCACAATTCAGAACAACATCTCATATTAAATGCATTTATTTTATTATTGAAAGTATTTTAAAATAAACGGTCAAGTGCGAGGATTACTCGCGCACAGGTATTCCGTACAATAAATATATGAATTAGTAATTGTATTAATAAAAATACCTGTTGCTAAAAGAATACTAAGACTTTGTAAAAAACTATATAAATTAGAGTTGGGTATAACAGTATATACTAGAAAAATGTAAATGGATATACCATGAAATCAAATATAGCTATTCTGTATAACTCATTTTTACTTTCTTCTATCTTTACAAGAAGAAAGTATTGAATTCGTGAAAAATTTCGAATTCCGCTTTTCGACGTATTTATACGTTTTAGGGGACACTGATCATGAAAAACATGTTTTTACAAAATGTCTGTCTGTCTGCGTGTGACACAAATTTTGTGGGCGCTCTATCTTAAGAATTTAATAAAACTTTAGATTCAGTTAGTTCCTGATATAAATTGGTGTTGATTACTTTTTGGTGTAAATCGCTCAGTAGCTGGCGCTGCTATGCTGCATTATTAATGATTTCCACAATAGCTATATTTCAAGAACTGAAGCAGGGATTTTCAAAAAGCTTCATATTCAGTTAGCCCTTGATATAATTCGGTGCTGATAACCTTTTGGTGTTAATCACCTAATATGTGGCGCTGTTATGCTGCATTATTCATGATTAGCGCAATAGCTTTATCTCAGGAACTGATGCCCGAATTTTCATCATCCTTCATATTCAGTTAGCTCCTGATATAAATTAGTGCTGTTTAGTTTTTGGTGTAAATCGCCCAAAAGGTGGTGCAACTGTGCTGCAATTTTCACGTTTTCCGCAATAGCTGTATCTGAAGAACTAATGCAGGAAATTTCATCAAACTTTAGATCAAATTAGTCCCTGATATAAATTGATCCTGATAAGTTTTTGGTGTACATTGTCCAAGAGGTGCCACTGCTATGCATAACTTTTCACGATTTCTTAAATAGCTCAATCTCAAAAACTGATGCACGGATTTTCATCAAACGTCAAATTTAAATAGAGGTTCACATAAGTTGTCCCTGATTAGATTTAGGTATAAATCATCTAACCGGTGGCGTTGCTGTGCTGCGTTTATCAGGAAGTATTAACATGTATGTGATAGAAGAAAGCTTTGGGATTGACACATCCGACTAGTTTAATATATCTTAATCTGTTTATAATGAACTTAATTCGGTAATGGCAATAAAAGCAGTGCATATTTAAACTTCATTTGGCATTTCATAAAACTAAATTGAGCATAGTAATAACCTTTCTTTTTACAGTGCAGCTAAAACAAAACATTCCTTAAAAGTTTACATTTGAAATTGTGCTAAGCGCACTTCGAAAAGAGGTCACAAAATTGCAACGCCGCCTTGGTCCGTGCAGCGTTTTTCCAGATAGGTTTTTAATTAACTTTTAAAGTCACTCAAAAAGATTGAAAGATCCATTCAATGCAAAATAGTCGCGAATCCCATACTATTTATGTAATTAAGGGGGTCTCAGGACTCTTAAAATTGGAAAAAAAGAAAAAAGTCCTTCCGGCCAGTGCCGGGAGGAAGAAGTAGCTTTCATATTCCTTATTTTAAAAAAGCCAACTTATATCATTCAAACTCACGAAGCTCAATTTAGTGGAAACCGAATATAGGAGATTCAATACTAATTTTTATCAATATAATGAATGAGAAGTTCGCGAGATTAGTCAGCTTTATCCAAGCTGCTTTTCTTTAAAGTAACTTATATTTGGCTGCGAAATTCGGCGATTTTAAAGTGCCTACCATTTTAAGACAACATGGTGGATGAGGCTAACCAGTGAACTTGCTCGAGACCTTAGTAATTGCTGTGCACATGCTCACTTACATCGGAATCGGTTGATATATACGAGTGCTGTCGCATGCAAAAATCAGATTTTTCAAAATGTCACCCACAATAGAAATTGAAACTGCAATATCTGAGCCATTTTTTTAGGTAAAGACAAACAAAAAATGCTCCTGAATCCTTATATCAAGGTGAATTATTTAAGAAAGAAACCTTTTTCAATATCTAATTTTTTTGCACCTCACTTTAAATATATATATTTTTCTTAATTTAATGGCCGCCATTTTGAAACAAGATGGCTGATGAATCTGGCCAGCGAACTTGGTCGAGGTATTGATGTATACTATCCACATGCTTTCTTACATCGAAATAGGCGAATACATGTGTTATCGCGTGACAAATACCCGATCGTTTGAAAATGTTAGCCATGCTAGAAGTTCAAAGTGCTATAATTCAACCATTTTTTAAGATATAAACAAAAGCACAAATTTTCAGAAACAAAAACTGCTCCGGAATCTTTGTATCAAGGAAAAACACATAAAAAAAATATTTTTCATTTTCCAATTTTTTAATGCCTCATTTTAAATTTTAAATTTAATTTTTTTAAATGGCAACCCTTTTGAAACAAGATGGCGAATGAAGCTGGCCAACGAACTCGGTCGAGACATTGGTATGTACTATGTACAGACCAAGTTACATACAAATCGGTGCATAAATACGCCTGTCATCGCGTGACAAAAATCAGGTCGTTTTAAAATGTCACCCACAATAGAAATTCAAAATGCTATTACTCAGCCATTTTTTTAGATATAAACGAAACAAAAACTGTTCCGGAATCTTTGTATTAAGGTCAAACACATACGAAAAAAATCTTTTTCATTTTTCAATTTTTTGTATCTCATTTTAATTTTTTAATTTCTTTTTAAATGGCCGCCATTTAGAAACAAGATGGCGGATGAAGCTGGCCAACGAACTCGGTCGAGACATTAGTATGTACTATGTAGAAACGAAGTTACATCCAAATCAGTTCATAAATACGCCTTTTATCGCGTGACAAAATTCGGGACGTTTCAAAATGTCTGCCACGCTAGAAATTCAAAATGCTGCAACTCAGCCATTTTTTAAGATATAGACGAAACAAAAACTGCTCCGAAATCTTTGTATAAAGGTCAAATACATAAGAAAAAATATTTTTCCATTTTCAATTTTTTGGTACCACATTTCAAGTTTTAATTTTTTAAAAACATTTTAAATGGCCGCCATTTTGAAACAAAATAGAGGATGAAGTTGGCCAACGAACTCGGTCGAGACATTGGTATGTACTATGTACACACCGAATTGCATCGAAATCGGTTCATAAATACGCCTTGTATCGCGTTTCAAAATTCAGGAGGTTTCAAAATGTCAGCCACGCTAGAAATTAAAAATGCTATAATTCAGCCATTTTTTAAGATATAGACGAAACAAAAACTGCACCGTAATCTTTGTATAAAGGTCAAATACATAAGAAAAAATATTTTTCCATTTCCAATTTTTTGGTACCACATTTACAATTTTAAATTTTTAAAAAAAATTTAAATGGCCGCCATTTTGAAACAAAACGACGGATGAAGCTGGCCAACGAACTTCGTCGAGACATTGGTATGTACTATCTACACACCGAATTACATCCAAATCGGTTCATAATTACGAGAGTTACAGTGTGACATATGTCATATATATATATATATCAATTCTGAACGGAGGGTGGTTTCGGGTTCTGGGGGTCATGATCGATGAAAATATACCAAAATTTTTTGAAATCGCTTTCCTCCGAATGGCTGCAATAGGTAGCTTTTTGTAATGAAAGCTACCTAAAAGAGACCAGTTTCAACATTTAATTTCTTAAAATGTATGAGATTTTAAAACACAATTTTTATTGAGATGAAACGTATAAGTACGTTCTTTCATTTTATGTATTTAAAAAATTTCAAGATGTAGAATTAGAATTTACAAGGGACTCCAAACAGTCAGACATTTGACAAGCAGAAAATTAGTATAACAGCTTACGCGCACGATTAGAAAATAAATATAGCGACTAGAAAAAAAAAAAAATGTTGCCTACTTATACTTCAGGTTATAATAATTACCCTGAACCTAAATAAATTTGTATTTAAAGCATTTTTATATTTTTAATACAAAGTTGTATTTAGCTAATACAATTTTTTTTTTAATTTCGACAACATGATAACTTTTTTGAGCAATAAAATGGGAATTTAAGGGAATTTTAGGTTCCGTTTTTACAGATTAACATGAAACGTATCATTTGAAAATTTCATAAAAAAAAAAAAAAATAGTTTTTGAGATATCGTGCGCGTTATGCCCAAAAAATTCATTTGGAGAAAAAAATGACTTAAAAGTTTCGAAAATGCCGCCTCAGCTATTGAGCGGGTATACTTTTAAAAGCCATAACTTCTGTTCTAATGAGAATTTTAAGGAAACAATTATAGTAAAATGTTCAGAAAAGATAGAAGATTACCATCTAAAAAATTATTTATTAACAAATTTTTCAAGCTTTAGGAGTTCTGAGACCCTTCGAATTAGTCTGTTTTTAACAATTTGACGTTTATTGCTTTTGTACTGTTAGTGGCCCTTGCATTACACATATATATCGTTAAAAGTTGTTAACTAGGCTTTAAAAGCCGATGGTACATAGAGTACGCCACCCCTGTCATTTTGTATATCCAAACCGTCCATATCTTTAAGGGTCGGCTAATTACCTGTTCGGCTAATTATCTCGGCTAATTACAGACGATTTTTTTCGAAAATCGTGATCAACAATGCTTTTATACTTCTGCTACGGTAGGTACCTCCAGCGCTGCTTAACACGTTTGCTGAATGCCCGTAAATCGAAATTTGTGTGTAACGGAAAAATGCAATTTTCTCAAAAACTATGTGATCTAGGGTAATCGCTATAATTTTCCTGCAAGCTTTAAATGAATGTCTACTACCTCTAATTTTTTCATAATTTTAGTTTCAGTAGATTGGGAATTAGATGGGGGAGGGGAACATATTTTTCCGCTACATTTTCAACGATATTTTTGAAAATGTAATACCTAAAATTAAAAGAAATGTATTTTTGAATTCAGAGTTACGAAAGTTTTCACAGGATACCACACACGACATACAAAGAAAAGATTTTTTTTTTTCAAGCCACTTAATTTGTCCCTCTACATTTTTACTAAACATATTTATAAATGTTTAATAATCTGAAAATTTGTGGGTCAATAGTCTTTATTACTTCCCCGAATTTGAACATTCCACGTTCTATAGTTTACGAGTAAAATGGCTGTGACAGACAGATACAGTAGTGATCTTATAATGCTTCCGTTTTTACTTTTTAAGTATGGAACCCTAAAAAACAAAAACAAAAAGAAAAGTAGACGAATCACAAGGGACTGTATTGAGGGAGAGTTTACTTCCTTCGATATATATTTCTTTTATGTGTGTTCTAAAAAAGATTTTGCATGTCTACATAAATTTCTACATTTAATTTACTATTAACACGTTTACTGCCCCCATAGGAATTTAAAGTGACCACCAGGTTGCCCAAATTAAACTATACGGATTTGGCAATCCCAAAACTTTCTTCTATCTCATACATGTTAGTACAGCATAGCAGCGCCACCAGTTAAATGATTTACACCGAAATATAATTAGCAAAAATTTATGTCAACTTCTAACTGAATTTGAAGTTTCGTGAAAATCCGTGCATTATTTTTTCAGTTGAGCTATGACTGAAATCGTAATAAATTCTTCATAGCAGCGCTATCTGCTGGGCGATATATACCAAAACCTCGTAAGCAATAAGTTAAGTCAACTTGGTAACTGAGTCTGAAGTTTGATAAAAATCTTCGCATTACTTCTTGAGATAAAATTATTTCGGGAATCATGAAAAATGCAGTATAGCAGTGCCACCTGTTAAGCGATCTATACCAAAACATAGTCAGCGCTAATTCATATAGAAGACTAACTGAAACTGAAGTTTCATAAAAATCCACGCATTAGTTCTTGATATAGGGTCATTGCGGAAATCGTAAAAAAAATCGGCATAGCAGCACCAGCTGTAAGGCGATTTACAGCAAAAAGTAGACAGCCTCAACTCATATCAAGGACTAACTGAATCTGAAGTTTGATGAAAATCCATGCATTAGTTCTTGAGATAGAGCCATTGCGGAAATCGTAAAAAAATGCAGCATATCAGCACCATATGTTGAGCGATTTGCACCAGAAACTAATCAGCACCAATTTGTATCAGAGAATAACTGAATATAAATTTTCATGAAATTCCGCGCATTAGTTCTTGAGATAGAGAGCCCACAAAATTTGTGTCACACAGAGATAGGCAGGCAGACAGACAGACAGACAGACTCACAGACAGACATTTTTTAAAAACATGTTTTTCGGGATCTCTGACCCCTAAAACTTGTAAATTCATCGAAAACCGGTATTCGAAAATTTTCATGAATCCAATGCTTTCTTCTTGTAAATATAGAAGAAACTAAAAAGACTAATTAAAGCATTTTTAAAGGGTTTATTTGTTGTAAAATAAATACTGTATACACAATTCGTTCCCAAAACTATAGTGAGTTACAGTTATCCCTGAGTGCCACTCACACATATAAAGCCATTGCTGCCCTGCCCACGATTTTTATTTAATATTAAATGGGAAGTTACCTGTGACCCACGGGTGATGCTCACGACACAGAATTATAAAAAAATTAGATACACCGGTGATGCTCATGGCATTGAGCGTGTTAAACGGTTTATAGTTTTATATCTCCGTGTAAACTTTGTTGGTATAGGGTCATTCCACGTAAAATGAGCAACAATTAAAAAAAAGTCGTGGCCACATATTAACCAATTTTAATAAAATTCGATGCACAGGTTCAATTCATATTCAAGTAATGCTCTGCAAAATATCTGGACAAAAAATAAATTTTTTTAGCAGTTTTGGACATTTAAAAAACTTGTGATATAGAATGGCATGTGCGCAATCGTCCAAAGTTGCAAGTTTGAAGTTCTGTATCTTGAAAGCTGTTTAACAGAAAGGAATTTTTTTTTGTAATTTTGTAAACTCTGAAAAATTATATTCTTATTTACTGAGTAATAATAATCTAGTAACACCATGATTATTTATAAATTGGTTGCAAAAATTGAAAATTTGTGAATTTTGAGAAAATTAGAATCGTTATAAAAATCAAAGGAATTAAAAAACCTCTGTGAAATTAATGCCTGATGTAGTATGTCATATGTAGATCGAATTCCCCAAGTTTTAAAGTGGCCATTTATTTCCTTCATCTTCAAAAAAACTTAGAAACTTTAAAAAAAATTACAAAATCATGATTTTTCCTCTTCTGTATAAGTCAAAAATAGAAAAAGTACAGGCCCGACAGTAACAATATTGCACAGACATAAAGATTAATAAGTCCATGATACGTTAAAAAAAATTCAAGATTGCCTTTTGATTCCTAACATAAGAAAAATGGCTTCAAAATAGTAATGTTTTCTAGATTCCATTCGCTATATCTTTTTGAATTCACCCGCGTATCTTAAAATATTGCACGATTTCATGGGAAAACATATTTAGTGCTGCCATCTAGTATTTTTATTTGAATTTAGAATTGATATATAGTTTTTCGTTTAGCTTAGCTAGTTCTTTCTACTCTAATTTAAAATTCTCTTGAGGCAAAAATAAACTGAAAGCAAGAATAAATGTTTCTGTATTTAAAGTATACACATTTATTTGTAATATCAAATATTTTAAAAAGTTAATATAGCTTTCCTTGACTTAAAAAAAAGTGATTGAAATATTGCATTTTACCCTCAACATTTTTTACTATTTATTTTTTTTCTCATTAAGGAATAAAAAAGGCAAGAATGAAACTTTCGATATTTCAAATATATACTTTTAGCTATAAGGTGTAGCAATTTGCAGCTTGTCAAGGCTGTCCTTCGTGTGTAAAGGATTAATAGAAATATTGCTTTTTTCCCCTCAAAAATTTTCAAAAATAATTTTTTTTCTCACTACGAAATAAAAATACAATTACTAACTTACGCCAGTCTGTTAATTATCATTCATTCCTAATTATAAATAATTTTTAATATATTCTTTCCATTCCTAAGGCTAATAATCGAAATTGAAATTTTAAGCACATAGACAATACCTCGATTTTACATTCACTTTTAATGTAAATTTTAATGCTTAAATTAACAATCCAGAAATCTATTATTTTATATTTACTCATAAATAGATATGATCTACTTATAGACTGATTTTGATTAAAATCTGTGACATGTGTGCCACAGCTGATTTGCTCATTTTGCATGGAATGACCCTATAGGATGATAGTGTGAAGTACTATATATATGCTCACAAAAATATTCACCTATCTATATCTATATCTATACTAATATTATAAAGAGGTAAAAATTGTTAATTTGTAGGAGGTAATCTGTGGAACTACAGAACCGATTCCAAAAGTAATGGTATCAAAATGATGGTGTTCCAACTTAGAACATAGGCTATATCTTATGTCCGTGCCACTGGCTAAAAGGGCGTGCAGGAGCAAAAAACTTTCTAAAAATGCAATTTTTGTATTATTGAAGGGCCTAGAAACATGACATTTGGAATGGTAGTTACTTATAAAATACTAATGATCTCTAAGGACATTTCTTTAAAAAATCCAAATAAAAAATGGGTGAAAATGCTCGAAAAGCGTTCTAAAAACGTTCTAAATGGTGATTTTTACGCAATTATGGAAGTACCAAAACGATTTAAAAAATAATAGTGTCAAAATGATGGTGACAACCATTGCACCAACGTAGGCTACATTTTATGTCGGAGCAAAAAAATTCGAAATTGCCAATTTTTTGTTACTGAAGGATCCAGATACATGGAATTTAGCATAGTAATTACTTATTAGACATAAATTATCTCTAAGAACATTTCTTAAAAAATTTGAAATTTAAAATGGGTCAAAATGGGCAAAAAGCGTTTTAAAAAACGTTATAAATAGTGATTTTTACGCAATCTCAAGAAGTACCAAACCGATTAAAAAAAAAAAAAAATGCTGTCAAAATGACGGTAACAACTCTTGCTCCAATATAGGCTAAATTTTATGTCGGTGCCACTACCCGTAAAGGGGGTGCAAGAGCAAAGAAACGTTCGAAATTGCGATTTTTGTGTTACTGAAAGGCCCTGATACATGGAATTTGGAATCGTAGTTACATATAAAATATGAATGATCTCAAAGAACATTTCTTAAAAAATTCGAAATTTAAAAGGGGTGAAAATGCGCGAAAAGAGATTTAAAAAGCGTTCTAAATGGCGATTTTTACGCGATTTCAGAAAATATCCAACCTATTTCAAAAGTAATGGTTGGAAATTGATGATGACAGTCCTTGCTCCAATTATAGGCTCTATTTCATGTCGGTGTCACTACCACCTAGGTGTCGCAGATGCAAAAAACGTTCTTAATTGCGATTTTTGTGTTACTAAAGGACCTAGAATCCTGAAATTAGGCAGGGCAGTTACTTATAAAATACAAATGATCTCTAAGAACATTTCCTAAAAAATCGAAATTTAAAAGGGGTGAAAATGAGCGAAAAGCGTTCTAAAAAACATTCTAAATTTCGATTTCTACGCAATCTCAGGAAGTACCGAACCGATTTAAAAAATAATGGTGTGAAAACGACGGTGACAACCTTCGATCCAACATAGGCTGTGTTTAATATCGGTGCCACTCCTCCAAAGGGAGTGAAGGAGCAAAAAACGATCTAAATTGTTTTTTGTAATACTGCTGGGGCTAGCAACTTGAAACTAGGCATGGTAGTTAGTTATAGGTTATAAATGATCTCTAAGAACATTTGCTAAATAATTCGAAATTTAAAAGGGGTGAAAATGGACGAAAAACGTTCTAAATTGCGATTTCTACGCAATCTAGGAAAGTACCCAACCGATTTCAAAAGTAATGGTTAGAAATTGATGATGACAGCCCTTGCTCTAATGTAGGATCTATTTCATGTTGGCGTCACTACCACCTTCCGGTTGCGTTTTAAAAAGCGTTCTAAATTGTGATTTGTGTGATATTAAAGGGGCTAGCAATTTGAAATTTGGCATGGTAATTATTTATGAGATGTAAATACTCTCTGAGAAGTGTGCCTTAAAAATTTGAAATTTTAAAGGGGTGAAAATGAACGAAAAGCGTTCTAAAAACATTCTAAATAGAGATTTCTACGCAATCTCAGGAAATATGAATCAATATCAGAAATAATGGTTTCAAATTGATTGTGACAGGCCCCGCTTCAACATAGCCTATATTTTACGTTACTGTCACAACCACCTGGGGAATACAGGAGAAAACAAATGTTCTAAATTGCGTTTTTAGTGTTACTTAGTGTCTAACATTTTAAATTTGGAATGGTAATTACTTCAAAGATACAAATGCTTTCTAAAAATTCTCGAAAGGAAATTCCAAATTTAAAAGGATGAAGTCAGCGAAAAGCGTTTTATAAGCGTTCTAAATTACGATTTTTATGCAATCGTACGAAATATGAAACCGATTTCAAACATAATGGTTGCAAATTGATGGTGATAGAACTTTTTCAAACATAAGCTATATTTTATGTCGGTGCCACAACCCCTAGAAGATTGCAGGAGCAAAAAACTTTCTAAAAAGCTATATCTACGATACTGCAGAGGCTAGAAACTTTAAATATAGCACGGTGGTTACTTAAAAAATATAAATGTCCCCTAAGAACAGTCGAAAAAAATTTCGAAATTAAACAGCAGTGAAGCGAAGGGAAGCATTCTAAAACAGTCAAAAAATTACGATTTCTATGGAATCTCACGAAATAATAAACCGATTATAGAAGTTATTGGTTAGGAATCAAGAGTGATAGTCCCTTATCCTATACTGGCTATATTTTATGACGGTGTCACTACCACCTGGTTGGCAGGAACAACAAGAAAGCCTTTAAAAATATCTAAATTTCGTTTTCTATAGAATATTAGGAAATACAAACCGATTTCAGGGTTAATGTTGGCAAATTAATGGTGCCAGCCTCTGTTTCAACATTTTTCGAAACATTTTATTTCAACTCTGTTTCAGCAATTTATGTTGGTGCCACTAACACCAGAGAGGTCGTAGACTGTTAGACAAGAAGCTTGGAATTTGACATTATGGTTAATTTTAAGATGTAAATGTGTTTAAAAAATTTAAAACTTCAAATGAATACAGAAATGAGCGTATGAAATGAGCATAAAAGTCTCAAAATACTTTCTAAATTATCATTTAATTGGAATTATTTTTAGTTCTTCTTATTACCAATTAAAATCTCATTTCTGTAAATTGCACTTTTAGAATGAAGTTTAGTGAAACTGTGGCTTAATTTGTAATTTTTGAATTATTCCAAAAAGTGTCCTTGTAATAAAACATTGTCATGCAAATATCACTTGGCATATTTCCACTATTACGCGAGCAAAGCCGCGGGGTTTTCTAGTCTTACTATAACTAATGTAACTAGTATGTTGTGGCCAACACAAAACTTTTTTCTATATAAATCACGTCAAATAAATCATTTAAATAGTACAATAAATTACATCAATTTAGCACCAATTGATATCAAAGTGTATCTGAATTTGAAGTTTGATAAAAAATCGTTCCTTAGTTCTTGAGATAGAGCTACAGCGGAAATTCTGAAAAATGTAGCGTAGCTGTGCCACCTGTTGAGTGGTTTACACCAATACATAAACATCAATAATTGATATCCAGGTAGACATGGATCTGAAATTCGTTGAAAATCCAAGCATTAGTTCTTGAGATAGAGCTATTGCGGAAATCACAAAAACAGCGTAGCAGCGCCACCTATTGAGAGACTTACACCAAACTGTATAAAATGTAAATTCATGTCAAGGAGTAACTGATTCTAAAGTTTGATGAAAATTTCGTGCATTAGCTCTTGAGATACACCTATAGTGGAAATTCTGAAAAATGCAGCATAGCAGCGCCACCTGTTGAGTGATTTACACCAAAATGTACAAAATGTCAATTGAAGTCAAGGATTAACTGAGTCTGAAGTTTGATGAAAATTATTGCATTAATTCTTGAGATACAGCTATAATGAAAATTCCGAAAAGTGCAGCATAGCATCGCCACCTGTTTAGCGATTTGAACCAAAACACAAACAGCACTATTTCAAATCAAAGCATACTTGAATCTGAAGTTTGATGAAAATCCAAGCATTAGGTGTTGAGATAGAGCTATTGCGGAAATTGTAAATAAGTGCAGTATAGCAGCGCCACCTGTTGTGAGATTTATACAACAATGTACAAAACATCAATTCATGTCAAGGACTAACTGAATCTGAAGTTTGATGAAAATCTGCGCATTAGGTCTGGAGATTTAGCTTTTGCGGAAATCGTGAAAAAGGCTGCATAGCAGCGCCAACTTTTGAGCAATTTACACCAAAAACTAATCAACACCAATCTTTATCAGGGACTAACTGAATATAAATTTTTATTAAATTCCGTGCATTAGTTATTGAGATAGAGCGCCCACAAAATTTGTGTCAAATACAGTCAGACAGACAGACTCACAGATGCACAGACTCACAGACAGACATTTTCTAAAAACATGTTTTTCGGAATCTCTGACCCCTAAACGTGTAAATCCGTCGAAAATTTTCACGAATCCAATACTTTCTTCTTGTAAAGATAGAAGAAAGTAAAAATCGTGTGACCGCAAGTTTGATTATAATGTTAATAAATATTCAAAATATATTTCACATGCAAAATGCCTGGCATTGCTAGAGTAATAGTTAACATATTCAAATTGGTAATTGTACGCCTTTTTTCGATTAGGAGAAATTACATTGCTACGGCTAGTTAAAAAATTACTAATTAAGCCACAGTTTGAATAACTTCATTATTACGCTACATTAGGTGAAAATAAAACTTTAATTAATGAGAAGAACTAAAACTTATTCTAAGTAAATGATACTTTAGAATGTATTTTGTAGCTTTTACGATCATTTCAGTTTTCATTTGAAGTTTCGAATTTTTAAGAAATCTTTACATAAGGTAGTTTTTTTGTGAGTATTTATTATCTCGGTATAATGATTTATGTTAAAGATTTTCGACAATTTTTTATCTGAGAGTATCAGGACAAATTATCCAACTTATAAAATAATATTTTGAGAAAATATAAATTTTTAAATTATTTACATAATTTTTATATTTTTTTATAACGACAGACAAGAATAAACGTTCATATACCGATCAGTGTTTTATTTATTTATTTATTTATTTCTAATAAAGAACTAAAGCTTCCGTTTTTCTTCTTATAAAATAAATGAATTTTCACTGTGCAACCTCTCTCACACGAAATGTCAGATTATTTTCCATTTTTTATTGTTATCTAAACATAAATAATATTTATTGTATACAAGTGGTGATTTCTCAGCTCGTTAAAAAAGCGTCCTGAGGAGAATTTTTTTTAATTTTTGTTTTAAACTATACATTATCTACCAAAGAATTAAATTCAATTTAAAAGTTTTATTACTTTCTTCTATCTTTACAAGAAAGAAGTATTGGATTCGTGAAAATTTTTGACTTCCGGTTTTGGACGGATTTATACGTTTTAGGGTTCAGCGATTACGAAAAACATGTTTTTCAATAATGTATGTCTATGAGTCTGTGTATCTTTGAGTCTGTGAGTCTGACTGTCTGCATGTGACACAAATTTTGTGGGCGCTCTATCTTAAGAACTAATAAAAATTTATATTTAGTTAGACCCTGATATAAATTGATGCTGATTAGTTTTTGATGCAAATCGCCCAACAGGTGACGCTAATATGCTGCATTATTCATGATTTCCACAATACCTATATTTCAAGAAATAACGCACGGATTTTCAGAAAACTTCAGATTCAGTTAGTCCTTGATATAATTTTGTGCTGATAACGCTTTGGTCTAAATCTCCCAATAGGTGGCGCTGTTATACTGTATTTTGCAGGATTTGCACGATTTCCGCAATAACTCTATCTCAAGAACTAATCCACGAATTTTCCTCAAACTTGAGATTCAGTTAGTCTTTGATATGAATTCGTGCTGCTTTCGTGTTGGTATAAATCATCCAACAGTTGGCGCTGCTGTTCTGCCTTTTTCCCGATTCCCGCAATATCTCTATCTCAACAACTAATGCACAAATTTTCACCAAATTTTAGATTTAGTTAGACGTTGACACAAGTTATTGCTAATTAGGTTTCGGTATTAATCGCCCAACAGGTGGCGCTACTATGCTGCAATTTTCACGATTTTTGCAATTCCTCTATCTCAAAAACTAATGCACGGATTTTCTCCAAATATGAGATTTCGTCAGACGCTGACAGAAGATGTTGCTTTTTAGGTTTTGGTATAAATCACCCAATAGGTGGCGCTATTAGGCTGCATTTTGCTGGATTTAATGATTTCAGCTATAGTCATAGCTCAAGAACTGAATTCCTTATCTTTAGAATCCTCATGAGGATATAGGTTGTCATTTAATTTTGGCAGTGTACTAGTGAATTTTGAAGTATTAACACGTATCAGATAGAAGAAAGTTTTGGGGTTGGTACATCCGACTACTTTTTGAGTTTATTTCTGTAGCTCAATTTTATTAAAGGAATTGAAATATTTAAAAATATTAGCAATTTTTAATAAAGAAATTTTTCTCAATTATTCAAATAATATGGTATGCTATTAAATGTATTTTGAGGTATAGTAAATTATAAATAAGTTCGTTTTGATGTACCACAACTCAATTATAATTTTTGATTTTTTATTCTTCAAAAATATTTTGTTCAAAATCCTTATACAAAAATTCGTTCTTAGAGTATTAAAAAAGTATTATAATCGATTATCATATCAATGTTCTAAATTTAGAAATACAGAAATTCATTATCGTTTTTAAAAAATCATTATTATTAAATTTGTATTTTTTTTATAAAATAAAATAAATCAGGGATCTTTTGGTCGAAGCTGCCAATGTTCTGTCAACTCAGCTATTCTGGACAAATCAGACGGACACAAAATTCACCCATTAATCTTATTGGTTAATATATCCTGGATGATTTCTGAATCAGTTCAACAGAACAGTTTGCAGTTAATGGTACTCCAAGAAAGGTTTTATATTTAATTACACTTAATGAATTTTAAAACAATTATTCTATTTGGTAAATGCATCACAATAGTTGTAACTTTCCAATTGGGTGAAGACGTGTCCATGACAGGATTTCAATAAGTTATCCGAAACTACCATTGTTCTGTCAACTCAGCTGTACTAGAAAACTCTGGCTGTCACATAATTAACCATATAAATTTATTGGTTAATATGCATGGTGTGTTCACAAAGTTTCAAGACTGGTCCTAGAATACAAAAGTTATTAAACATTTTTGTACAGCAAACTAAAATTCTTCGAAATATGAGCCTTGGGCATCAACACACGTCTGCCAGCGTTTTTTCCATTGTACATAGGCTCCCTAGAAGTCTTCGGGCGCGAGGCTGTTAAGGGACCTCGTCGAAGCTGGAACCGTGGATAGCTGGAATCGTGTCGAATCACTTCCCTTTCAGGTATTTCTTGATCCAGAGGAATAAAGAAAAGTAGATAAGAGCGAGGTCGGGGCTGTAGGGACGCTTGTGGCAGCATTGGCAAGTTAAACTTAGCCAGAACTTTGGCGGCTGCTAGCGACGTGTGAAAGGGCGCATTGTCGTGGTGAACAACCCAATCTTCACTGGTGTCTGGTAGACGCACCAGGTCAGGTCGATTTTACGCTAGAATGCACCACTATTTGAAAGATAGAGTCCGACATGCCCACTCAGACATCAGAGACGATTGTAAATTTCCTCACGACAATGCACGCTCTTACACGCCGCCCACCGCTACCGAAGTTCTGGCTAAGTTTAACTTGTCAATGCTGCCACAAGCCTCCCTACAGCCCCGACCTCGCTCTTAGCGACTTTTTTTTATTCCCCCGGATCAAGAAAAACCTGAAAGGGACGCGATTCGACACGATTCCAGCGATCCAAGCAGCTTCGACGAGGTCCCTTAACAGCCTTCCGCGCGAAGACTTCCAGGGAGCCTATGAATAATGCAAAAAACGCTGGCAGCAGTATGTTGATGCCCAAGAGTCTTATTTCGAAGAAATTTAGTTCGTCGTACAAAAATGTTTAACAAATTTTGTATTCTAGGACCAGTCTTGAAACTTTGTGAACGCACCATGTATTTTGATTGATTTCAGAATCAGTTCAACAGAATAGTTCGCAGGTAAGGGAACTCCAAGAAACGTTTGATATTTAATTACGCTTAATTAATTTTAAAACAATTATTCTATTTCGTAAATACATCACAAGATTTGTAATTTTTCAATTTGGTGAAAACGTGTCCAAGCCAGGATTCCAATAAGTTATCAGAAACTACGAATGTTCGGTCAATTTAGCTGTACTAGAAAAATCTGGTGGACACACAATTCACCAATAAGCATTATTGATTATTATATCTTGACTGATTTTTGAATCAGTTCAACAGACTAGTTCGCAGGTAATGAGACTTCAAGAAACGTTTGATATTTAATTATACCTGATTAATTTTGATAGTTATACCATTTGGTAAATATATCACAATAGTTGTAATTTTCCAATTGAGTGAAACCGTTTTCATGCCAGTATTCCAATAAGTTATCAGAAACTACCAATCTTCTGTCAACTCAGCTGTTCTGGAAAAATCTGGCGGACACACAATTCACCAAAAAACATTATTGATTATTATATCTTGACTGATTTCTGAATCAGTTCAACAGAATAGTTCGCAGGTAATGGGACGTCAAGAAATGTTAGATATGTAATTACTCTTGATTATTTTTAACACATTTATTCTAATTGATAAATAAATCACACGAGTTTTTTTTTTTCCAACTGGATAAAAACGTGTCCACGCCAAGCTTCTAATAATAAATTTTTTGGCCGAAACTATCAATCTTATGTCAAATCAGCCATCCTGGATAAAACTGGCGAACACACATATCACCAAAAAAGCCTATTGATTAATATATCTTGACTTATTAATGAGTTCTGCAGCTCGTAGGTAATGGAATTGCGCCAATTGTTAGATACGTAATTAAACTTGATAAATCAAACGAGTTGTAGTTTTCCAAATAGATAAAAAGTTCCCACGACAGGCTTCGAATAAGGTATTTTTTTTTTCCAAAACTTTCAATGATCTGTCAACGCAGCTATCCTGGACAAAACTGGCGATCACACATATCATCCAGAAACCTTGTTCATTAACTTAAGTATTGCGCGGCAGCGCAATACTTATTTATTTCCAGTGTTATTTCTGAATGTTAATTTAACATAGAAAAGCCTATGGAGTTCATACTTTTTCATTTTTTTCTACTCACCTTTTTGTCCCTGATGCCACAATTTTCTTATTCTTTACTAATTCTAATGATATTATAAATTTAAAGTGTAAAAATGTTGCCTGACATCAGGGTCAAAACGGATGATAAAATGCCTTTTCATGTAGGTGTATTATAACCCAGAGAGTAAAATGGGCTAATTTTTATTTGCATTACTCTAATATTTTTCTTAATAATTCCAAATATCGCTTTTTTTCTTTGAGAATTAACGAACATTTTTCATATAAAATTTAGTTTTTCTCTTCATTGTTGCAAATAATTCAAAAGCCTTAATAATTATTTATATATTTTTAGTTCAAAGATTTTCACGTGAAAATTAAAGTAAAATAGTTTTTTTTTTTTTTTTTTTTTTTTTTTGAAAGAATTAAAAATATTAATATGACATCATAGTGGAAATAAACAGGAAATTTTCAGAAGATTTTTTTGCTTTAGTCAAGTTTATGTTTTAGTAAAACGTTTTAAAATGATAGATACTTTTACCTACGCAGCGAACTTAGTGGGGAATTACATAACTAAAATTTTAAAATGTATTATTTTTCTATGATGGAAATTATTTATATCCCAATTTCAACTCAGGTAATAATTTTCTCTTGAGTTTACATCACCCCTTGTAAGGGAATAATGTCACAAAATTTAAGTAAAACTTTTTTTTAATTTGTTACTGTTTCACAGCTACAATATTATTAATTAGCTATATTAGCATAAAATATTTAACACAATTTATTTTTGAATTCATAGCGTTCCTGAGTGGGAAATAGGGTATCTAAATTTAAGTGAAATTAATTTTGTATGTTTTGATTATAGATTTTTTACGTTCAGATTGGAAGTTTTTGTCAAAACTACAGCATCCTGCAGTACTGCAGCGAAAAAATATTTTAAATTATACATATACATTGTACATTGATAAACTGCATCACACTTTGTAATACAATACCGCATACATCAAAGCCTGATGATGATACCCTCCATTAATTTTGAAATGAGTTCATCTGAATGCAGTAGTTATAAAAAAATGACATATTAAACAAAAACATAATTTTAAGACCAAACTAAACAAAATAAAATTCATTTCGTACATTGTTTATGCCCGAGAAGTGACAGATATTAAGATATTTTATTCAATTAGTTCTACCTTTTATGTTAAATTATATAACAAATAAGTTAATCCAATTGAAGATTAAAAAATAAAAATAATATTCATACAATATGATTCTTAAAACACAATAAAAAATTAGATTCCGTCCAAATGAAATCAAAATAATTTTTAGCCTTTTTTTAAAGGTTTGTATTTTAGACGTGCCTTGTGATTTTATGTATGATCATCAAAAACATAATACAAGATCTGCAATACAAATATTTACAACTAATAAATGGAAAAAGTCTAACATTTATTTCCATTTCATTTGAACGGATTCTAATTTTTAAGGTGTTTTAAGTATCATATTGTAAGAATTTTATTTTTATTTTTTAATCTTCAACTGGCTTAACTTATTTGTTACAAAAATTTAACATTAAAGGTAGAACTAATTGCATGAAATATCTTAATATCTGTACCTTCTCGGGCTTAAACAATGTACGAAATATTTTTTTTTTTTTTATTTGGTCTTAATTGCTTTTGCTTAATATATCTTGATTGGATTCTGAATCATTTCAACATAATAGTTTGCAGGTAATGAAGTTGCAACAATCGTTAAACACTTATTTACACTTGAATAATAAATCACACGAGTTGTAATTTTCCAACTGGATAAAAGATGTGCCCACGCCAGGCATCGAACGAGGAATTATTTGGCCGAAACTATCATTGTTCTGTTCACTCATCTATCCTGAACAAAACTGGCGGACAGACGTATCACTCAAAAACCTTATTGGTTAATATATCTTGATTGATTTCTGAAGCAGTTCAACAGAACAGGTAGCAGGTAATTCAAATGCAGCAATCGATAGATACGAAATTACATCTGATTAATTTTAGGATAATTATTGTAATTGGTATATAAACTGCACGGGTTGCAATTTTCAAACTGGATGAAAACGAGTCCACGCCAGGCATCGAAAATGGTAGCTTTTGGTTGAAACTACTAATGTTCTAGACATGTGTTGTGAACACTCATTCACTCACTTGGAAAACTACAACTCATGAGATTTATTTAACTTCTAGAAAAATAATTTATATAATATAAATAATTAATCAAATATTGTGTAATATGTTACAAGTTAATGATTGTATTTTGTCAAAAAATTAATTTTTTATGTAACAAAATAATTTAATTTTAAATATATTTCCTATATTGCATTATTTGTTTTTATCTAGGTTTTTTAAATATAATTTTAATTTATGAGGCGTTGATTTTGACAAAATTTAATAAAACATTTCTTTACTAAATGCAAAATTCTTAGTGAAAAAAGTAAACCGATGTTAAACTTTTACTATATTCAATTCCAGGCTGTGTCTGATTAATATAACTGTCACAATTATTGTTCATGAAACATAATTAAATATAAACTGCATAAGTGTAAATAGACAAATAATAAAATATTACTGTATTAAAACCAAATCTCGTTTGGTAATGTAAATACTATAATCAATGAACGTGAAATAAGATTACCTGTAAATAGCCTAAATGTAACTACATATTGTTCTGCGTAATCAATATTGACTTGTAAGTAATAATTTGATTCTTTAGATACGACAGGGAAGATGATTTATAGCTAATACATATTTTAAAGTTTTTAGTTATTGATGCACAGGTTAACAAAAGGTGGAACAATCTTTGTACAAGATTGTTATAATGGAATGTTGTTTTCACCGACAGTCTTCTTAAAATCATTCGTCAAATATCCGGAAGACATAATTGTTTTATAAAGATTTTGACCTCCACTTTTACAGGAAGTATCTTTCTTAACACATTCAGACGGACGATCAAAATACGTGCTGGCGTCGTTGACACTCACATCTCACGCGACCGGTATACGAGACGGTGATGCTGTTGTTACAGTCGTGGAAAAAAAAGTAAACACCCCCCACTAACTTCTCAACAAACTATCGTGGAAGAAAGTTATTGGTACCAAACTATTGGAAATAAAGCCTACTTTTAAATTATACAGATAAAATTTGATTAGGGGGCCATCTACATATTAAAACGAACCATAACTTTGTTTTTTTCAATAGCAGTAAACAATTCTGACAGCATAAATGAAATCTACATGCTTCAATTAGCCTAAAAACAAATTTTTATCCAATTCGCAGCATAAGTTTCTGAGAAATTGATTATTTTAAAACGAGCGTATTTTAAGGGCTGTATCCAAATTGAAGTTCGGATATCGATTGTTAGCCCTGAGAGCAACCATCTTGATCAAGGCACCTTAAGAAGTCAATGAAGCCTGCTAGATTACAGGGCAGAAGAAGAAATTTCAAAATATCTAGTCACTTCTATTATAGACGGCCCCTTAAGCCATCATTTTGCAGTTTTTTAAGCATAATTTGAAAACTACTTGGGAAAGAAATGTGAAATTTTGGATTTACATAAAGTCGGACTTAATAAATCTAAATCCGTCAAAAAAATTGTAGGTTGCGATTCATAATTTTTTCGAATATTAATTTCAAAATTCATAATTCATATCATAAAATTATAAAAATTACAAATTCAGCGTATTTATGTTTGGGTATATTAGTATTATTGCTACAAAAAAATAGCACATTAGGAGCATAATTTCTGGAGATAGTTTCTGGATTCTATAAATAAAAATATGAGAATGCAATTTAACATTAGAAGCACTAAATTTTGAATGTTTATATTTCAAAAACTTATCATTCAAATGACTTGAAATTCGGTGTCTAGGCATAATTTGAACCAAAGATTTGAAATATCTCGTTAAAATTGGGTATTGTCATTGAAAAAAAAATGAAGTTTGGATTCGTTTTAATGTGTAGATGGCCTCCTAAGAAAATTTTATATACATCATTTAAAAGTAGACTTTATTTCCAATCGTTCGGTACCAGTAACTTTCTTCTACGATAATTTGTTGAGGAATTAGTAGGGGTGTTTATTTTTTTTTCCACGACTGTACATACATCCCTAGCGACTGGTATTCGTGCCGTGAGCTCGGAACATTTTCTTTTAATTGGAGTATAACGTACAAAAAAAGTATCTTGATCATGTTAGAATTTATAGCAGGGAAGAACACAATTCCTTCTAACAAGAAAATCAAATAGAATCAATTAATTTTTTTTTTTTTCATCCATGTGAATTTAGCTTTTCAAAAAATTACTGTAATGAAAAGAAAATGTATTTATTTCATAGTCAATTTAGGTTTCTGATTGATGTTTCTGAAAATAAAACTTTATTTTTTATTTATCTCAAGTTTTCTGCAGTATTTGGAAGGGAGAAAATTTGCGTCAGCTGATGAACTGTAAACATATGATGTATGCATCACTTGCACGTCTGACTAAGATTCGGAATTAATGCGCATTTTCTATTACTCTTTTTTGTTTTACTTTTTACTCGATTGGAAATAGTTTATTAGTAGGTCGCCGACTGCGTATTTTCTTCTTTCTTCTAGGTTGGAATTTGTTTATTTGTATGTCTATCGTTGTGATTACTGGGCTCTGGGATTTGTTCTTTGGGAATGAAACGATGACTCCATTTTATCCATTTTATCCTCCATTATCGTGTTTCCCAAACTCATTAAAATTTCAAAAAAGTCCTTCCGGCCAGTGCCGAGAGGTAGCTTTCATATTCCTTACTTTTTCAAAAGCCAGCTTATATTATTCAAGCACACGAAGCTCAATTTAGTGTAATATGATTATAGGAGATTCAATACTAATTTTTATCAATACTAAATCATTATGAATCAGAATTCAGATTCAGCCAGGTGGGAAGGCCTACCAATTGGTTTGAGCTCCACTTGCCCCACCTATTATGAATCAGAATTTCACGAAATTAGTCAGCTTTATCCAAGCTGCTTTTATTTAAAGTAACTTATACTCGGTTGCCAAATTCCTTGATATCTTGAAGCGCCTGCCATTTTAAGACAACATGGTGGATGAGGCTCACCAGTGAACTTAGTATAGACCTTAGTAATTCCTGTGCACACGCTCACTCACATCGGAATCGGTTGCTATATACTAGTGCTATCGCAGGCAAACATCAGATCTCTCAAAATGTCACCTATATAAGAAATCCAAACTGCAATATCAGAGCTATTTTTTAAGATAAAGAAAGAACAAAAAATGCTCCGGAATCCTTATGTCATGGTTAAATACTTAAGAAAGAAACCTTTTTCAATTTCTAATTTTTTTTTGCACCTCACTTTAAATATATATTTTTTAATTTAATGGCCGCCATTTTGAAGCTCGATGGTTGCTGAAGCTGGCCAGCAAACTCGGTCGAGACATTGGCACGTACTATGTACACAATAAGGTACAATCATATCGGTTCATAAATATGCCTGCTATCGCGTGACAAATATCAGGACATTTCAGAATGTCAGCCACGCTAGAAATTCAAAGTTCTATAACTCAGCCATTTTTTTAGATATAGACGAAACGAAAACTGCTCCGGAATCTTTGTGTGAAGGTCAAACACATAAAAAAAAATATTTTTCCATTTTCAATTTTTTGCTACCACATTTCAAATTTTTAATTAAAAAATTTTTTTAAATGGCCGCCATTTTGAAACAAAATGGCAGATGAAGCTGGGCAACAATCTCGGTTGAGACATTGGTATGTACTATGTACACACCGAGGTACATCGAAATCGGTTCATAAATACGAGAGTTATTGATTGGAGGAATTGAGCAAAATTTTTCTTATGTTGCTATGTTAAACATACGTAAGTGTTTTGTGATCATATTGTATTAAATTTTAACCTAAAAAAAGTGGTTAAAATATGCTTTATATATATTAAAAAAGTCATTTTTTATACTAACATATCGGAGAAAATAGCTTTATTTTTTGCATAAATATATATAATAATAACTTATTTCATGCATGTGTATTTCAAAAGATTACATGAAAAAATAGATCTTTTATAACATTTTACAAGTGTTAGGCTTAGATTTGCCAAATACGTCGGTCCTGAGAGTGAAATCAAATCCGTCCTCAGCGCACTCCTGATTGCGCGCGCCGTCTCGAATATTTTAATGTGAAACCTCATAGGTCCATGTACTTTCATTATAAATTCAGCCGTAATCTTCAGATTTTGGGAAGGGTTCTGATTTCCATTGTGCAGTCTAAGTAGTCGATTGACAGTTGTCAAACATCTAGAGTGAGATATTTTGTCTGGATTACGATTTGCAAGATTGAAAGATAATTGCTCAGATGAAACTGCTTGACGCAAGTAGTAAAATTAAGTTCATCTGTATTTCACTCTCCAGAGTTCATTTCTGAGAGCAGATTTCTTTTTAATTCAACAACTGGCTGTTATTCACGTTAATACAACGATTTTTTAATAGGACAAAAAAAAAGCTCGTGTGTCTGCAATTAGTCCATCAAGTTCAGAAAAAAAATTACGCAATGGCAATTCGTTTGTGTGAAGCTGGCATATCAACCACAGCAAGGTACGACTGATCTTTGTTACAAAAAATCTAATAGCACCATACTTTCTATCAGTATTTACAACTGTTTCGTCATGTTCAGTGCAGTATTTTAAAATGATTTCTGCAATATGCTTTCCTGATCCAGAGGATGGTGTAATGTGTCCCAGGTAAAGTAAATTTGTCTCTTCAATCAGACATTTATGTTCTTCACTTATCGTTCTTCGATGTAATCTAACTCCAATTTCCACTTGAGGTAGAGTTTCAACATTTCTTCCATCAAAATATATACTTTATATTCCCGCTTCTAAAGATAGATACTCTTTAAGATCATCTTTTTTAGCACATTCTCTAGTTTTCTTTCTTTCTCGGAATACTTTGCTTCCGTCAATTATATATGAGGATTCGTTTTCTGTTACAATGCCAACATCTTGTATAATTGCAGAAGTCATTGCTGCCTCGCATTTATCAGAAACCCCATACTGATCTGAGACTCTTGTAACTGTAGGTAAATATATTCTCATTTATTTTTGTGACTCTTCTTTAGAAGTAGGTGCTTGTGATACGGATATTAGTACTTCACACCCTGATGAAGTGCTATTACTTCTTTCTCATCACCAATTTTTACAATACATAACAACTGTACTGTCCTGATTAGCTGCAGACTTTAAACAGTCATTTTCAGTCTGAATCAAGCCCCTTGTTTTCCTGTGTTATCTTTGTCTCCATTTACATATCTTGGATTTATCGAGCGTGCCAATAACCATATTTTTTGTTTATCTTTGTTCAAGAAGAAATTTCTGTTATTTTGGCGGAACTTTCTTTGATTTTAGATAAGTACACATAGGAATTGGCTTGCATACGAATACCAAAATGTCTAGTTGTTTACTTGCAGCTTCAGCTTTGAAAAGTAAATTTTCTTTACGTAATTATTATTTTTTTGGATTTGATGAATGGAATAAACTTCTAATATTCAGAAAAATTGTCCATCATTGGATCAATACGCCTCTGGAAAACTACCGAAATTGATTCTTTCTTCTAAATTTCTTCCAAATTTTCTCTTAGGATTTTAATTACCACAGACATTGGGGGATTTTCATAAGTCCTCTTGTCAGCGTGCCAATAACCATATTTTTTGTTTATCTTTGTTCAAGAAGAAATTTCTGTTATTTTGGCGGAACTTTCTTTGATTTTAGATAAGTACACATAGGAATTGGCTTGCATACGAATACCAAAATGTCTAGTTGTTTACATGCAGCTTCAGCTTTGAAAAGTAAATTTTCTTTACGTAATTATTATTTTTTTTGGATTTGATGAATGGAATAAACTTCTAATATTCAGAAAAATTGTCCATCATTGGATCAATACGCCTCTGGAAAACTACCGAAATTGATTCTTTCTTCTAAATTTCTTCCAAATTTTCTCTTAGGATTTTAATTACCACAGACATTGGGGGATTTTCATAAGTCCTCTTGTGTTCAAATTCTTGTCTTGTATAATATGTAATATTATACAGCGTCTGCTATTGTTGGCAAAACAACTTCATTTAGTTTTGAAGGAGCATCAAATAGGTGACATTCTAGTGCAATCCTATCAATGGTAAATTTTGGTTTGACCCTAATCGCACTCATTTTAACACTAAAAATAAGGAAAAAAGGTAAAACTTAATAAATCGTTTCAAAAAGTTTTGAAATTACGACTTAAGTTTTAGAAATGATAATGAAATTTACACTAAACCTTTTAAATAAAAAAATGTCAAACGAGATTACCAAACAAGCACTGTAAATATAATTTATGATAAGAATCTACTGTGAAATAATCAAAATGTACAGGTTCTGGTAGACCACTGATAGGGTTTTTCAAAATTAATGAAAATTTTCACATATATTGTAGGTACCAAATGGCAACTTTTGGCTAATATCCGAAATCATACTTTCACTTTTTTATTCCAAACTATTGTATATATTTGAATGCATATATCTTGAAATATTTAGGAATTATATCAAATTGCGGGAATATTATAAGGATGGACATCGTTACAAACAGTATCACTTCCAAGTAAACTTTCTATGGATTCACGGATTACTGAAGAGTAATGGTTAGATGTTCAGATAAGATTTTACTTAGAAGTGATACGGTTTGTAACGATGTCCTTTCTTATAATATTCCCGCGTTTTGGTATAATATCCTAAGTATTTCAAGAACGCCCGATAATATGAACTGATCTTTTCACACCTCTGCAGAGAAAGGACTGAACTCTGCTTGCGCATGCGTACAATTTTGTTTTATCTTTTTAAGTTAATTTTCTATTCAATCCGTCGTATTTTCCCTTTGAAAATAAACGCGGGTATGCTCGAAAGATCTCAGGGTTGCATTATATAATATTTTTATATGTTTGTGACACCTTTTAACTAGTTATAAGTATGTTGAAAAGTTTATTAATAACAAGGTGAAATTTTCCTTCATGACACTAGTTTTTTAATACAGTGATTTGACTCTATTGACTATTCGTTTAACTGAACAAACTTTTAACATACTATGTAGCATACATACATATCTATAAATCACATTCAGAGCTGCACAGCTAATTTAGGATATTTATGCGATTACTGATTGTAATAGCAGAAATTGAGTTTCCAAATGCGTTATGATTTTTTCAAATTGTTTATTTAGACATCATATTTCAGCTTAGTAAACTGTAAAGTTTTGCTACAGTATTCTGAATGTGTTGGAAAGTGTCGCTTTATCAATGCTGGACGCATGATTTTTAGTTATTGTTTAATCATAGAAATGCTTATAACGCAGCGTGTCGCTTAAAAAGATTATTATGTGATATAGAACTTAGTAATCTTTCGCACTCTGTAAAGTTATTATTTAAAAGCGAACAGAAGTTATTGCAGTTCCATAAACAGAAAATAGTTATTTTCGCAAGTTTAACGCAAATGTTTACACAGAACTCAATATTCCAACAACTGGATACACAGCAGAAATATTTAATTAAAACTGAACAAGGAGAAGCAACATTTGAAAAGCAACTTTAAAATACAACGTCAAAATCATTTGATGTAATTGGCTATAAAGGCACTGCGTGTATTTCGCTCAGCTTACATTTAATTAATTCAGGAGAAGGATTTTCAAGTAAATAGATTAAAAACTAAGCTATTATGGAAGTGAATCTATCGAGGACATCAAAGTTTGTGAATCAGTCGGGGTGAAAAACGGTGTTTATTTTATTCTAACGTACTATACAGTGACACCTAAAAATAGACTTTGCACAAATATACACCATATATACGGTGTATTTCGATGCATTATGCACAGCACAAGAATAAACCTTTACACACAGTAAATATATTGAATAACTTGTTAACTCTCGCATAACATTTTAGTTTGAATATATATATATAAATATAATATATATTTAAAGAAGAACATAATTGAATTTAGGTTTATTTGAGGTACTTCTAAGAGCATTAATAGAAATTAAAATATTGGCTGACAAAGATTGTTAAAAAGGATATATGGTTTTTGAAAAGATAAATGTAAGAAGTCCAGTAATTTTATTTTGTCGATTGATAATAGCATTGATGTTTTGGACAAATTGCATTTTACTCCTTAGAAAATACAAGTATTCGATTTTGAAAATCTATTCACCAATATACATACTGATTGCCTTTATAATATTTGTATGAGCATTTTTGATTTATTTTATTTACACAATTAAATATTAATAGAGAATTATTTTTAAGTTTATGCCATTTTTGTTTTGGCAATAATTATGTAATTTTTAATAAATATACTTTCAAACAGGTTTGTGGAATTGGGATAAGGACAAATTATTCTAGTACTGCTGGTAATTTATTTTTATTTTATTTCAACTAGCGAACTTGCCCGGCGTTGCTTGGGTACATCAAAATAGCAGGAATTACGAAAAAGCTATGAAAATCACAATAAGATATCACAAAAATATTTTAAATCCCTTCTCAAATTTTTGAAAAGAGAAAAAACAATTATATAATGTGTTCGAAGATTGCAAGTTGATTCCTTTCACTAATGTGGAAAAATAGTAGCAATACTCATACATCGGTAATATCAAAACTCATACATCGGTACTCCTCACAACTCCAATATTTCGTTAACAACCTGTTGAGGTTTTGGAACAACAAGTAACACTGGTCAATACCTTTACCTGAAATAATAATGAGTAATCTGTATACAGTTTCAGATCTATCTTCTAAACTTTGCGGTCTAAAACTTTACAATCCCAGTAAACAACCAAAAGAACGCTTGCCGAAAACTCTGTTTTTTAAGTTTTGGGATCTGCTTGCTCGGCTTCTGATACGAATATGTACATTTAGCACGACATTTTACAAATATAAAAATAATCAAATTCTATAATTTATAAACATTATCTTATAAATTTTTACGCATTTTAGCTACTTAAGATTAAAAAATAACGGAGAACTATTTTTCAAGGCGGAATGTTAGATTCTCTACCTTTCGCAATGCTGCTGAGTTGAGGTGAAATGGAGATTAGACATGAAGTAATCCTGTCTGTGTTTGGACAGTAGACTGTGTAAATATGTTGAAACTTGAAACATATGACAGTTTTTATAGCCTAATATCATATCATAATTCAAATTGGCAATGACTATGGATTTGTATTAATAATATATTACTAGATTACAAAATAATTGTTATTTTTTTAAACATTCAAACCGTAGCGAATCTTAAAAAAAATGTTTTAAAATTTTGAAATTTTTGCGAGAGTCTTCATTTTATACATAGAGCAAAATAGGAGGTGCCCCATAGAAAATTTAAAAGTTATTTTTTAAGGACCACCCTACAATTATACAGATCGGAAGTAGAGGGGGTTGCTAATCCCCCTTAATTAGGTAGCTTTCTTTACAAAAACTACCTATTGCAGCCGTTCGGAGGAAAGCGGTTTCAAAAAATGTTGGTATATTTTCATCGATCATGACCTCCAGACCCCGAAACCACCCTCCATTCAAAAGTTGATATATATATATATATATATATATATATATATATATATATATATATACATAGCTGCCAACTTGTACGGATTTTTGCTACCACTAAAATTTAACAGAAGTTTCAGCTTTATTTAATTATCAATATTCATTGCAATTCGTCGATTGAATTAGGCAAAATTTTCTATTAAATTTTAGTGGTAGCAAAAATCCGTACAAGTTGGCAGCTATGTATGTATATTTGTGACACTTTGATGTCAATCATTTACAATATTGCGGTTTTTGACGATGGTCGGTAAAGTTTAATTAATGGCTATATGCATGTATATATATATATGGCTATAGCCTGAGAGCTTATGTGCCCGCCGATTCTGCATGTACGTGTGTACGTACGTACGTACGTATGTACGTAACGAGATAACACTTGATAGAAATATCCGATTTCCTTCAAATCTTTTTTTCTAGGTTCATTCTGATAAGGTGCTTCCCTGATTAGTTTTTGGGGTTCATTGGTTAAGGATAAAGGGGGAAAAGGGGGACTACCCCCCCCCCCCTTAATTTATATAAATGGGTTTTTAATGCAGAAATATTCGATTTGCTCCAAATTTGGTATACCGGTTTATTGTGTTAAGGAGCTTCCCTGATTAGATTTGGAAGCTCATTATTTAAGTATAAAGGGAGGAAAAGGGGCTACACCCCCTCGTAATTTAGAAAAAAGAGTTTTTCATGCAGAAATATGCGATTTGCTATAAATTTGGCGTACCGGTTAATTATGTTAAGCAGCTTCCCTGATTACATTTGGAAGATCATTATTATGTATAAAGGGGGGAAAGGGGGGCAATTGCCTCTCCCCTTAATTTAGATAAATGCGTTTTTCATGTAGAATTATTCGATTAGCTCAAATTTCGTATACCGGTTTATTATGTTAAGGAGCTTCCCTGATTAGATTTGGAGGTTCATTAGTTAAGTATAAAGGGAGGAAAGGGGGGGCTAGCCCCCCCCCCCTTAATTTAGGTAAATGGGTTTTTAATGCAAAATTATTCGATTCGCTCCAAATTTGGTATACCGGTTTATTATGTTAAGGACCTTCCCTGATTAGATTTGGAGGTTCATTAGTTAAGTATAAAGGGAGGAAAGGAGGGCTACCCCCCCCCCCTTTATTTAGATAAATGGATTTTTTATGCAGTGTTATTCAATTTGCTCCAAATTTCGTATACCGGTTTATTATGTTAAGGAGCTGCCCTTGATTAGATTTGGAGATTTATTGGTTAAGTATAAAGGAGGGACAGGGGGCAGTGTCCCCTTAATTAGATAAATGGGTTTTTCATACAGAATTAATCGATTTGCTTCAAATTTGATACACCAGTTTATTACGATATGACTTCCTTCATTTGATTTGGAGGTTCATTGGTGAGTATAAAATGGGGGAAAGGGGGGCAATTGCCCCTCCCCTTAATTTACATAAATGGGTTTTCATGCAGAATTATATAATTTAGTTTAATTTTTTTTTCTACGTTCATTCTAATAAGGAGCTTTTCTGATTAGATTTGAAAGTTCATTGGTTCAGCATAAAGGGAGAAATGGGGGAGCTAATACCCCCCCACCTTAATTTAGTGAAATGGTTTTTTCATGCAGAATTATCTGATTTGCTTAAAATTTGGTATACCAGTTTATTATGTTAAGTAACTTCCATGATTAGATTTGGAGGTTCTTTGGTTAAGTAGAAAGGGGGGCAACGGGGACTAATCGCTTCATTTATTTTTCGAGTGGCATTATTCTTTGAAATAAGGGTATATTATACAATTAGTGTGAATAGCCTGTGAGCTCAATGCCATCAGTTTAACTGGGCAGTTTTCTTTTTATTAGGTTTATTAACGCATAACCCTACCCAAACACGAAAATTAAATTACAACAGACCGTACCCCGATCCGAGCAAGACAAAATAATTTCAGTCTACATGCAACCCGACCCGAACCTGCGTGTTCCATTTGAAAAAACCCGAAATCCCGAACCAAATCTGATAACCGACAAAAATATTCCAAAGATCCATAACCGGATCCGAACAAGACAAATTAGTTTCCGTGGACACGCAACGCTACCAGAACCTAAAAATTCCATTCGAAGTCACCCTGAAACCCGTCCCGAACCAAATCTTAACCGACAAAAATATTCCAAAGAACTATAACCTGATGCAAGCCAGACAAAATAATCTCCGTCCACCGGCAACCCGATCCGAACCTGAAAGTTCTAATTGAACTCAATCCGAAACCTGGTTGTGGTCGGTTTTCGGGTTGACTTCAAATGGAACCTTCAAGTTCGGATCCGGTTGAAAAAAAATTAAACTAAATTAGATAATTCTGCATGAAAACCCATTTATCTAACTTAAGGGGAGGGGCAATTGCCCCCCTTACACCCCTTTTATACTTAACCAATGAACCTCCAAATCAAATGAAGGAAGCCATATCGTAATAAAGTGGTATATCAAATTTGAAGCAAATCGAATAATTCTGTATGAAAAACCCATTTATCTAAATTAAGGGCACACTAGCCCCTGTCCTCCTTTTATACTTAACTAATGAACCTCCAAATCTAATCAGGGAAGCTCCTTAACACAATAAACCGGTATACGAAATTTGGAGCAAATCGAATAACTCTGCAGGAAAAACACATTTATCTAAATTAAGGGGGTGGGTGTCTAGCCCCCACCTTTCCTCCCTTTATACTTAACTAATGAACTTCCAAATCTAATCAGGGAAGCTCCTTAACATTATAAACCGGTATACCAAATTTGGAGCAAATCAAATAATTTTGCATTACAAACCCATTTACCTAAATTAAGGGGGGGGTGGGTTAGCCCCCACCTTCCCTCCCTTTATACTTAACTAATGAACCTCCATATCTAATCAAGCCATCTCCTTAACATAATAAACCAATATACCAAATTTGAGCTAATCTAATAATTCTACATGAAAAACGCATTTATCTAAATTAAGGGGAGAGGCAATAGCCCCCCTTTCTCCCCTTTATACATAATAATGATATTCCAAATGTAATCAGGGAAACTGCTTAACATAATTAGCCGGTATATCAAATTTATTGCAAATCGCATATTTCTGCATGAAAAACCCATTTATCTAAATTACGGGGGGGGGGGGGATAGCCACCCTTTCCTCCCTTTATATGTAACTAATGAACCTCCAAATCTAATCAAGGCAGCTCCTTAACTTAATAAACTGATATACCAAATTTGGAGCAAATCGAATAATTCATCATGAAAAACCGATTTATCTAAATTAAGGGGGTAGCCCCCTTTCCCCCCTTTATACTTAAATAATGAGTTTCCATATCTAATCAGGGAAGCTCCTTAACACAATAAACCGGTATACCAAATTTGGAGCAAATCGAATATTTCTGCATGAAAAACCCATTTATATAAATTAAGGGGTTGGGTGCTAGCCCCCTTTTTCCCCCTTTATCCTTAACCAATGAACCCCAAAAACTAATCAGGGAAGCACCTCTTCAAAATGAACCTAGAATTTTTTTTTTTTTGAAGCAAATCGGATATTTCTATCAAGAGTTATCGCGTTACGTACGTACGTACACACGTACATGCAGAATCGGCGGGCACATAAGCTCTCAGGCTTTGATATCCTGTGAGCTAAAAATATCACCCTGATTGGATAATAAGTGGTCATTTTTCAATTAGCCTAACGCTTTCTAGTCTCTTTGCAATAAGCCTGAAAGATATCAGGCTAATTGGAAAAAGGGAGATGGATTCTCCAATTGGCCCGGCTCTTTGCAAAGAGCCTAGGCTGTTTGCAAAAAGCCGGATTTCTCAATTAGCCTACGAAATATATATATCTTCTTTGTCACACTGTAACTCTCTTATTTATGAACCGATTTGGATGTAACATTGTGTATACATAGTGCATACCAATGCCTCGACCGAGTTCGTTGGACAGCTTCATCCGCCATCTTGTTTCAAAATGGCGGCCATTTAATTTTTTTTTTAATATTAAAATTTGAAATGTGGTACCAAAAAATTGAAAAATGAAAAATATTTTTTTCTTATGTGTTTGACCTTTATACAAAGATTCCGGTGCATTTTATATTTCGTCTGTATCTTAAAAAATGGCTGAGTTATAGCACTTTCAATTTCTAGCTTGGCTGACATTTTGAAACGATCTGATATTTGTCGCGTGATAACACGCGTATTTTTTAACCTATTTCGATATATCTTGGTGTATACATAATACGTACCAATGTCTCGACCGAGTTTGTTCGCCAGCTTCATCCGCCATGTTGTTTCAAAAGGGTTGCCGTTTAAAAAAAATAAATAAATTTAAAATAAGTTATAAAAAAATTGAAAATGAAGAAGATTTTTTTTATGTGTTTGACCTTGATACAAAGATTCCGGAGCAGTTTTTGTTTCGTATATATCTTAAAAAATGGTTGAATTATAGCCCTTTGAATTTCTAGCATGGCTGACATTTTGAAACGATCTGATATTTGTCGCGTGATAACACGCGTATTTATTAACCTATTTCGATGTAAGAACGCACAGTAAAAAATAACGGTGAAAATTACAGCAAAAAACACCGTTATTATTTCCCGAAAACTAAAAAACACACTTCACAACCTTTTTTGCTGTTTTTTTCAAAGCGCCCTCTACTGGCCGAATCGCGAAAGATTCGTATTGGAATATAAACATCACAGATTACTCTATTATAAACATTTCGATTTCAAAAATAAGCATCATGGACAAGAATCAAGTCGAAAAGATATCAATTTTCAGTATCATTATTGAATCCCCCCCCCCCCCCAACCCGCTCTTTTGAAAAAGCAAAAAAAAAAAAAAAAAAAAAAATCTTTTACTGGAAGGTTTCTCGGTCTCTGCGCTTGCGTCGTTGAACGATGTCCACTCCTCTCAGTGTTGCCAGATTGGGGATTTTGTCCCCATTTTGGGGAATTTTGAGCCTCCAGGGGAATTTTTTGGTGACAAGTAGTTCTTGGGGAAATGTTTGGGGACTATCAGCCTTTTTGGGGAAAAACTTGGGGATTTTTTTTTTCACTATTTCACGTAAATTTTACTTTAAGTCATCTGGCAACACTGGATCTCTCTCAAATTCAATTTTTATTTGGAAAACGAAAATAAAATACAGAAATCAGAGATATCAATCATTATTGTCGGGGTCGTGCTAATCGTTTACAGTTTAGACGTATCACAGGTGCATCACGACCTGCCTTGGACTATCCCCGCCTGAATTTTCAGATCACTAATTGCGGCAGATTTTCCTAGTCATCGCGAACAGACACACAAATAATACACATGCATATTTATTTTATTAGCATAGACTTATACAACATAAATGAAAACAATTTATAACTTTGTTTAAGGTGGATTAATTTGTGCTTCGTGCAATGACAGTAGAGATTTTTGCAAGACATGCAATTGCATACTACAATCACATTGCTACGTTTATAATTGAACATTGCTCAATAAATGCAGCTCCCCCCCCCCCTTCCAAATTCTCCTTATAAAAAAACTTGGATGAAAACTCTGCGATCTTAAACGGCATAAACCTTCAGATTACTAAATCTTCAGGACGTATGCGTAAAGTTCGTTTGCAGTGCTTTTTTAAAAGATTTAATTAAAGATGTGTAAAGCAGCTATTTTTTTTTCATTATTGACAAAAGCACAGTGATTGATACAACGAATAGGCTTTGCGTTATGATTGGGTGCTTCAGTAGGGATGAAAAAAATTTAAAACAATGTTTTATAGCTTAAGTCAAATAGAAGTAGATGATACCACGAACATCTCAGATTCATTCAAACCGTAACTGATAAGAGATGGTTTAAACCGTGAAAAAGTTATTGGTATAAGTGTAGATGGAGCTAACGTAATGATAGGCCAGCATCATCGATTGGCAACAATTTAAAAAGCAAGTGTAAACGAACTTGTCGTTGTAAAATGTATCTTCATTCTCGTCGTAAAGTTGCGAGTATGCATGCAAATTTCTGCAGTCTTTAAATGTATATTTTTTGTAAATGGGGAATTTTTTGAAAAAAACGCCTGATTTGGGGAAAATTTTTGAGTTTAAATCAGTTTAAAAAATTTTTATAGTGGAAAATTGAAAGTTGAAAATTTACTTTTTTGAGTAGAAATTGCGTTGGGGACTTTTTCGGAAAAAAGCACTGATTTGGGGACATTTTCAGAAATTTTGGGGAAATTGACTTTCGACTATCTGGCAACACTGACTCCTCTGCTGAGACGAAGACGAAAGAAACAGAACATGCAGTGTCAGGCTCAGGCAGCCATATTCCCATATTGTTCGTGAAAATGCAAGTATACCTATGAATCTGCTAAAGACGAAAAGGTAAGTGCTGGCTCTATTTTCTCTTCTGGTGTCACTTAAATATTTTATCTTTTTTAAAATTGATCATGTGAAACAAACATATGCAACTTTTATCGGTAGTCACATGTGAGCGAAACGTGCTAGGCAAAAAGGATTTCTGTATTATTAAAAAATCCTATAAAGATAATAATATAAGATTTTTTTAAATTTATTGGCATTCATATGTATTATTATAATGCTTTACTGATTTGAGCTATTTAATTAAAATGACAATTACATATTTTAACGGCAACACCATAATATTAAAAGAAAAGTGTTGCAATGCATAGCTAGGGGTAGAGGGGTGCACGGGCCGAAATTTGAAAGCCCGGACCCGCCCCGATACAAAAATTAAAAGTTCGGCTCGTCCGCGGCCAAAAATTCTTATAGGGTAGATGTGCCAGTAATGGACACCCTTAAGGAATTCCTTTAAAAATTATTTTTTTATTAATAGTTATAATTATTATATTCCAGTTTTTTCAATATTATATTAATCTCTCAACAATATTTAACCATTCTTATAGCCTAATTTCCCCATATGAATAGAAATTTAAATTTAAATAACAGAAATATATCAAAACACCCAAAAGCCCAGTAATAGACACCCTCTGTTCCAGTAATGGACACCCCATAAAAAGTAATAAATATAATTGTTTTTATGACTGTATTTAGAACCAGAATTTAATGAATACATACTAACAAAATAGTTATTTTTAAATAAATTTAACAATTAGGATACCAGTAATTAATAAAATATTTGTGATAATCATTTACTGTTTGCATCAATTATTCTAATTATCAGAAGATCGATGTTTTAATTATTTTAGATGGATAGTTTAAAATACTAAATGTCAGACAATTACAGCTATCAAATTATTGAAACAGTGGTGGATTTAAAAGGTAATTAAAAAAAAAAAGTTTTGGAATATTGATGTTTAGTTTTGTGTCACTATTTTTAACAATCTTCCAGAGATCACTTGATATATCATTTATAATAATTAATATTACAAATATGAAAGAAATGATATTGTGAGTTGAATATTTTAAATACTAAATAAAATAATTTCAAAATAAAACTGTAGAACTGATGTTTGAGGCCCCTGATCTGCAGATTTACTAGTTTCATGAATATTACCTATAACTTTCATTAATAGTAGTATTACATTTTTTTTTTTTTAATAAGGAAACATTTAAGACAGAAAATGGATTTTTAATAGCTTCTGTAACATTGTTTTTATTTAAACAGAGAGAGATTAAGCCCTATGAGCCCCTCTTTGACTGTGCTCTTAAACAGTATTTTCTGCTTCCCGACTGGTTTGATTGCCAGATTATAAAATATGTGAGGTATATATATGTACTACATAAAAAAATAATAAATAAAATAAAATATCGAAATTTTATTAATCACATAAAATAACTTAAAACCAGCTATTTATAAAAGTTTTGGTGTTATTACATTTTGGTAAGTATAATTTAAAAATTAAATTTGATTATTTAGGTTTGCAGTTAAGCCAAAGTATTTTATGCACTATAAACATTACCAAAATTGCATTTTTAGCAATGTCTACATGGGGTGTCCATTACTGGAAAATGACTAATTAACCATCCCAGTAATGGACACCCCCTCTTAAAACCTTAAAAAGAAATGAAATTTTGTAAATTTTGTAATTTTTATATACTAATGTATATAAAATTCAAAGTTTTCTATTGCTACTCAAACAAAAACATTCAAATTTTGCAAGAAAATAAATAATATATAAATTAATTAAACAAAGCCAGCTCTTAACCTCTTGATTAAGATTTATCCATCAACCGAGAAGGATAATTAAGAAAAGGATTTAAAAAAATATAGGAGACTACAGTGGACCACTTTTGCATTTTTCATTTTTTTTCTCTTTAACGAAAAGTCCAGTCCGCCTGAAAATTTTGAACATTCCTGAAACATTTTTACATGCCTCAGAATTTTTTTTCGAACATAGTTTCAAATACAATTAAGAAAAAAAAATTGTATACGTTCATTAAGTATTATTGAAATAACATATAAATTTATTTTTTATTAATTCAATTCCTTTTTATTTCCCCTTTACCCCCAAAATAACATAATAATGCAAATTTGCAAGTTGTAACATCAAACAAAACAGAAAAATTATCCAAAAAAATTACATTTTTTAAATAATAGATTAAGATACAGGAACAATTGCAAATAAGGTAAAGTTATTAAAAACAAGTAAAATAAAGTCATTTTCATTAAAATTTGAAAATGAAACTCCAAAATACTTATGAGCCTGAAATTTTCTGAAAATTCTTTTGGATCCAAAGGCAATTTTACAACAGCGCTGATATAAACAACAGAAAATAACCATTAAGTTTTGATTTCAAATTTGTTTTATTTTACGTGTAAAATGAGTAATAAAATTTCAGAACCTGTCAGGGATTTTTTTAGTAATAACAGGCTACAGTCAATAACATACTTTTATATTTTGATATTTTTCCGTTATACAGACACCATGCCAAAAAGTATGCTAATGTGCCAATAAATGTTTAGTGCAATGCTAAAAGATATATTAAACTGCTGGCATAAAATTACAAATGAGTTTTATTTTATTACTTTATTGCATAAAAGTTATTTGTTCACTTATTTTCAGTATATATTTGTGATTTAATAAAACAGTTCGTAAATGTCTGTAATTTTCAAATGTTATATTTTTAAAATGCTCACTTTACTATCGACAATGTTTTTTCTTTTATTTTTCAAATGTTTCAATTCACATGATATTCGTTTTGTGCCAACTATTATGCTTGGTGACAGTGGTATCCATATAACGGAAAAGTACCTATATTTTTTAAAAGCAGTAATTACAAACCAAAATATTTCTTACTGTGTTAAATAGACATTTTCCTATGTTTACTTTATTTTACAGTTAAATAATTACTTAGTTAAATTATTATTTCGTTAAATTAATATCCTTGTTTAGAAAAACTAAATTGGCTTATCTACAAAATACATAAGAATAGAATATGTAGTAAGAACGTCACATGCTAGTGTTGCATTTAAAATCAAATGTGATGTCACACTTTTGTATTATTGGAATTATATCCTATAATTCTGCGATACTCTTTTATTGTTAAATTTGCATTTGATAAAGCTTATTTTTTGCCGAATTAAAAATCGGTTTAAAAATATTTTTGTTGTTGTAAACTGCCATTTGTTCATAATTTAATAAGTTAATGCAAAGTATTAAAAACCCTTTTTTCCTTTTTTAGAATTTAAATATTTCTTTCATTTTATTAAAATTTGATTTTACAGCAGACTCCCTCAAATCTGGCAAATCTTAAAATTTGCAAACATCTAGAATCTGCTCATCATTGCAGATCTAAACATTGAAACTTGCAGTTAATATTTGGGTGAAATTTTTAAGGTTCTTTTAATTTTTATATCATTTAATATATAATTTTGGTCAATATGAAATTTTTTTGAAAAAATCTTGTTTTTGAGAACAGTGCCGCGGTGCATGTTCCGAGGCAACTCCCTCACTCCCCGTTCATCCTACATCATAATGTCATGTATCCGATTTATTGCAAACTTTGCTTACTTTCTGATTTTCTAGATACTTTAAAAACTTTTTTTGGGGGGGAGGGGGGGGATTTTGGTGGGAAGTTAAAAATTTGGATTCAGCGCCCAAAAAACTTAAGTAAACCTTATAAAGGAAAGTTCAGAGGAAAGACGGGACAGCGAACGTAAATGATGTGAGTGGTTAAGTGAAATTGCGCAACTTAGTCCATGCAGGTCCCCTCCCCATTCATCCTACGTCTTAATGTCATATATCTTATTTGTTGCAAATTTTGTCTGTTTTCTGAATTTCTATATACTTTTCCTAAAAGAATAAAAAAAATGATTTTATGAATAAAAACCTCTTTTGGGGAAGCATTTTACCAAAATTTAGTGGGGTTGCCAGGGGAAATTTTGGTGGGAAGTTACAAATTCGGATTCAGCAACTCAAAAAACATAAAGTAAGTAGATTTCCAGAACTACCATTAAGCGCAAAAGGCATTTTGTAAAACGCTGACATACACACACGAAAAAACTACTAGCAAATTTTGCACTTTTATCCTGATCGAATGATGAATTTTGCATTTTTGTCCAACGATCGATTTACGATTATCGTAATATTTCATGTTTTCCCCTCTGTTAACTGTTGAATTTCGTGTTTTTTTTTTTTTCCTCGAACTTGATTGTTGAATTTTGCGAATTTTTTATTCGCAACATGATAGAAGAAATTTGAGATTTTCCACAATTCACTGACAAATTTAGTGTTTAACTGCAACCGATAGGTGAATTTTGCGATATTTTTCTTAGACTGATTGGCAAAAATCAGTTTTTTTTTTCACACGACTAATCCACGAATTTAGTGTTTTTTACCAACGACTCATTGGTGATTGTTCTAGCTTTTTTCTGTGACCAATTGGAAAAAATCCCGCAACTAATCGAAGAATTTAGCGATTTTTTTTTTTTTTTTTTACCATCTTCTGACAATTTTAGTTTTTTTACACGTGATTGGTCGGCAAATTTAGTTATATTTTCTTTTTGCCGATTGGCAAATTTCTCTTTTTTTCTTTCGGCTGATTGGATTGACGAATCTCCAATTTTTTTTCCCAACGATCCACTAATTGTCCAGGCAATAGAGACCGTATAGGGGCTCTACCTACCAAAGTTCATGGTAGTTCTGGAAAAGGATTACTATATGTTTTTTGTGTCGCTGAATCCGAATTTGTAACTTCCCACCAAAATTCCCCCCGGCAACCCCTTCCCCCCCAAATTTTGGTAAAATGCCCCCCCCCAAAAAAGGTTTTTATTAAAAAAATCATTTTTATTGTTTTAGAGAAAAAGTATCTAGAAATTCAGAAAGTAGACAAAATTTGCAACAAATTAGATATATGACATTATGACTTAGGATGAAGGGGAAGGGGGGATCTGCCTCGGAACATGTGTGTGGTGCTGCGTGAACTAAGTTGCGCAATTCCACTTAACCACCCACGCGTTTACATTCACCCTCTCATCTCCCCTCCGAACTTTCTCTATAAGGTTTACTTTAAGTTTTTTGGGTCGCTGAATACGAATTTTTAACTTCCCCCCAAAAAATCCCCCCCCCCCCGAAAAACGAAATTCAAAAACTAGACAAACTTTACAACAAATAGGATATATGATATTATGACGTAGGATGAACGGGGAGGGCTGTCTCTGAACATGCACTGCGGCGCTACATGCACTAAGTTATGAAGTCAGGCAATAGAGGATTTACCTGGAAAAATTAATACTAGATCTGGATTTCGACTCACTTTATGTTTTTGGGGCCGCTGAATCCGAATTTGTAACTTCTCACCAAAATTTCACCCGACAACCCCCCAAAAAATTGATTTTTTGAAAAAATTTGGTTTTTGAGAAAAGCGCGCGGGGCAACTTCCGAGGCAGCCCCCTCTCTCCCTGTTTATCCTACGCCATAATGTCATCTATCCTATTTGTAGCAAATTTTGTCTAGTTTCTGAATTTCGTAATGCTTTCCCCCTAAAATAATAAGAAATTTAAGTTAATAACAACTATTTCGGGGGGGGGATTTTGGGGGTAAGTTAAAAATTCGGATTCAGCGAGCCAAAAAACTTAAAGTAAACCTTAGGAACTTTGTCGGTTTTTTTTTGCATCCGATTGACAAAAATTGTGTTTTTTCCGCAGCTGATCGACGAATTTCATTTTTTTTTCCGACTTTCTACTAACAAATTTCGCGTTTTTTCTCTTGACCGATTGGGGAATTTTGTGAAATTTTCCTTGTACCAATAAGCAAATTTTGCAGAAACTTCTTGCAACCAATTGGAGAAAATCGTGCATTTTTCCTGCTACTTAATCGATGAATTTCATGTATTTTTACAAACAACCGTTTGGCATAATCTGCTATATATTTCTACTGATTGGCAAATTTTTTCAGACTTTCCTTGCGAACGATTGATAAAAATCAGGCTTTTTTCTGTGACGGACCAATTTCACGTTCTACCTGCGACAGATCAGTGAATTTTGCAATATTTTCTTTCTTTGTTGCTTTTTTGCAACCAATTGACTAAATCTCTGGTTTTTTTCCACGACTGATCAACAAATTGCTGATTTTTTCCGACAATTCACTGGTGAATTTCGCATTTTTTTAAACCTATGACCGATTTTTAAATTTCGCAATATTTTTCTTGTACCAATTGACATTTTTTTTTTTTTTTTTTGTTACCGATTGGGGGAAATTATGAGGTTTTTTTTCCACTACTGATCAACCAATTTCGCTGTTTCCTCCGAGAATCCACTGATGTGTTTTCCATTTTTTAACTGCGGCCAATTTGCAAATTTCGTGATATTTTCCTTGTACTGTAAGAAATTTTGACTTTTTCTCGTGACCGATTAGAGAAAATCATCGCAGTTTCTTCCAGCGATGCACTGATGAGTTTCGTGGTTTTATTAACTATGACCGATTGGCCAAAATTGGAGATTTTTTTCTGTGTACCTACTGTTCATTGAATTTTGTATGTTTTTACACAACAGGCTGAAGAATTTCATGATTTCTTCTCCTTGATTGACTGACGAATTGCTTGAGTTTTTCTTGCAACCAATTGATGTATTTCGCAATCTTTTTAAATGAATGATTAAATAATTTTGATATTTTTTTTTTTTTTTTTTTTTTTTTTTTTCCAGCCATTGAGTGATCAATTTCACAATTTTTCCTTCGATTGAATGGTGAATTTTCTTGAAAATGAGAATTTTAAATGTTCTGCAGAGAAGTCCGTTGTTCTATGACATACCTCACACTTTTAAGCATATTCTGTTTCGGGGGGCTGATACAATATTTCTAATGAAAAAAAGCAGGAAAAGAAAGCACCTTATTTTTACGATATTCCAAAAAGCTTGATTCTGGTTTTTAAATAAAATTTTTATTTTGTGCAATTATTTATTATTAAATTAATAATTTTCTTTATTCTAAGCCTTCATTATAGTTTCCAATGCTTGGAAAATGGGAAAAATGTCTAATTTTGTCAATCAGTCGCAAGATTTGCCAATTGGTCACTAAAAATAGTACAAACTTTGATAATCGGTCACAAGAGAAAATCGCGTAACTTGTCAGTCAATCGCAGGAAAAAAAAATTGTAAATTTAGTCATTCGGTTGTGGGAAAATATCGAAATCGGTCAGTTGTGTGAAAAAAAATATTAGAAAATTTGTTCAGCAGTTGCATAAAAAAAAACCCTCTGAGAGTTTTGCCAATAAGTCGTGGGGAAAATATGGAAACTTATTTTGTTGCCAACTGTGTCTGTAACAGGGACACACACAAAAATTCACAGATTGGTCACGAGAAAATATGAAATTTATCGATTGGTTGCAGGAATATATTGCTAAATTTACCAATCGTTCAATATAAAATATCACAAAATTGTATGTTATAACAGGGGACTTTAAATAAACCAGTTCAAAATATGTTTTTTTGAATAGACCATGGGTGTTCTTTTTCAGAATAGTGTACCCTTTTTAAATTAAATTCTTGCCTGATTGTCCTATTTTGCTGGAGTGAGCACAATGGTCGTCATTACTCCACTGATTCTTTTCAATTACCTCTTTCCAACATCAAAATCGAATGTCCAAACACAAACCACATTTAAAAGAAAAAGGAGGTGGGGGTTACTACCATAAACGATGCAGGTGGATTCTTGTTTCTATAATTAGTCTAGTATAGTTTTATGTGAAGGGGTTGGTCACAGTGGTTCGACTCATAACATTGTGTACTATATACTTTTTAAAAATAACATGTTTAATAGAGTTCAATATCAATACATTTTAAATTATCTTTAAAAGTTTTAACCATGTTTGAAGTAATAGTTTATGAAAGTTTAACTAGAAGTATTATATTAAACAACGAAAAGTAGAATATTTTATTAATGAATAAATTTAATGATTATTATATTATAATTTTATATTTATTTTAGGTTGCAATGTACCAACTGAGTCTACAGGGAAATATAAATTTGCCTTGTGCATCATGCATTCTAGTTTCTGGTATGTATATAATAGTTGCAATAATTATCTCAAAATTTGTTTTATAATAAATACACATTGTACGGTGGAATTTTGATAACTTTTTAAAATAAAATGGTTAAACATTTCTTTTTTAAATTCAACTTTTTGCCAAATCCCAAAATAACTTTTAAATTAACAATTTTATTACAGTGAAGTTTTGAATGAATTGAAATAATGAATTGAATTGTCTAAGAAAAAAATAATTGTATATATTTTTTTTATATCTTTTTATTATTCTATATAGTCCCCACTGGGAACTTTTTAGTGCAGCCTTTTTAGGTAGATTTCGTAAGAAATACAGTAAACTTCCAATTATCCACCACCCTATAAACTGCCCCCCCCCTTCCTATTTTTTTTTTATTTTCTTTTAATCAGACACAAACAACGAAAATTCAAATGCACATAAACCTGAGTGCACTTATCAATATTTTGAATCCTTATTATAGTCATCTTGATATAATTAATTATAAACATTTTTAATCTCAATTCAGTAGACTCCTTCAAATCCGCAACTTTAAAATCCCGCACATCATCACAGATGTAAACAATGAAATTTTCAGTTCAGATGTATGGGCAAAATTATTATTATTTTTAAATTTATATCATTCTATATGTATTTTATTTTTAATATGTATTTCTCGATAATATGGCTGAACTCATGTTTTTTTTTTTTTTTTTATGAAGGAAGTTTAAATTTATTCTGAACAAATCTCTTCCAAATTGATGCAGAAAATCTCTGTTAAGTTTGCTAATGGGTAAAATCAAACCAAGGAGGTGGAAATAAAGAGAATTTTTGTGAAAACAGAAAAAAATCCCATAACTTCTTAATTGTGATACGTATCGAATCAGGTTAAAGTTATTACTTCTAGGAAAATGACCAAAAATTTATGTATGGCAGATTTTTTATGTCATTAAAAATTGCCTCAAGCAGCGGGGGAAAAAAACCCCCAGGAATTTGAGAAGAAATAAATTTCATAACTTCGTCAATTCACAAAATATCAAGTTTGCGTAAATTTATTATAAATCTTCTTAATATTATGTACAGTTTTATATTGAGAGGATTTTGATAGGACCAACTCTAACAGGGGGAAAATAAAAAGAAAGAGTAGGGGGGGGGGAAATCATATCTCAGTTAATCCGCCACTAAGGCGATAAAAAAGTATCATTGCAGGGTTGCAAAAAAGCCAGCTAAAATTAAAAAAAGCCACGCCGGTGGCTTTTATTGGTTTTAAACTGCTTTTTTTGGCCAAAATTGGCTTTTATACAGTAAAGCATTTTAATTATAAATGACACATTTTTATGTGTTTTTTAATTAGTTTTAAAGGCATTTAATTGAGGTCAAGGTTGCCGGCTTTTAGCCAGCCCCAAAAAAAGCCGGCCGGCTATTTTCGGTTTTAACCACTTTAAAAATGCCGGCTTTTATTTTTTAAAGTTGGTTTACAGTTAATTTGTTTTAAATTTGGATCAATTAATTTTTAATACACTTATAAATATTTTCTACTAAAAAAATTATAGATTTCTATTACTTATTTGTCAAATAAGTAAGTCCAAAATGTGAAAGCATTATGTCTGGGAAAAAAAAAAAAATATATATATATATATATATATATATTTAAACATTGAAAATAATATAAGTTAGGCTCCAAACTGGTATTTTGAAATTCTATATTACATAGCTCCACATACACTACACATTTTAAAGATTAATTAATGACAAAATGTAGCACATCAAAATGGAAACATTCTTGTGTGTCCATATGGAGAGATTAAATTATAAATGTTAAAAGAGAAATTAGAAAGGATATAATATTTGAGGATAGTGGTGCATAAGTGTATAAAAAATAGAGCATTTAAACAAGAAGAAAAATTTCTGTAAATAAAATTTTGAAAAGCTGCTTGTTAAGCATATTCATGCATATGCTGTTTGCAATGTTTTTAATAGTGAGAAATGGTGTTTTTATTAATGACTATGTATAATTTTAAATGTTTACTAGAAATAAAATAAGACTTGTATATTAATAGCTCTTAAAATTAAGTAATAAAACATGTAACTAAATAACCATTGTCCTCTTTAATTTTATAAAGCAGTAAAAATGAAAAAATTGGCAGTGAGGTATGGCCCTTTTAAAATTTAGCTGACATATTTGCAATTCTGACTTCAAATCACTAGCAAAACATCTAAGTTTTATTCCAGTATTAATGTCCTCATTATTGAGAAATTGTGTTACTTATTAAACTCTAAATCAATTAAATGTCATTAAAACTAATTAAAAACACTTTAAAATGTGTAGTTTATAATTACAATGCTTCATTGTATAAAAGCCAATTATGGCCAAAAAGTAGCCGGTTAAAACCAATAAAAGCCACCGGCCTGGCCTTTTTTAATTTTAGCCGGCTTTTTTGCAACCCTGATTGAGGTAGAAATCTACATAACCCAATTTTTCAATTAATGAAGACATTAATATTGGAATAAAAGGTCATACCAATTGCTTTGTCTGGTTTGCACTGACCTTAACCTTTTTTCCCCCCTTACTGCTTTATATAATTAAAAAGGACAATTGTTGCTTAGTTATATACATTTTATTAACTAATTTTAAGGAATATTAATAATACATGTCTTATTTTATTTCTTATAAACGTTTATTTAAAATCACACATAGTCATTTAATAAAAACATCATTTCTATCTATTAAAACAGTATTATGAATAACATATGCATGAATGTGCACTATTTTAAATAGCAACTAGCTTTTCAAAATTCTAATGGACCTTATGCACGCGGCCTGAGGTCGAGGCTAAAATTAGTCTGCTGGCGGTGTTTAGCATAGCAGTCTGTGGAGTGTGAGTTATTAATGCTTGTTTGTTAAAAATGCCGTAAAAATTTTTTTTGCTGCTGTAGCATATACTTAATATATTGTAATCTAAATTCAAAATGTTATTCTGTATGCGAGAAAATTCCCTAAGTTTGCAAATTTTCAGTTAAAATGTATGCACTCAACCTGGGTCAAGGCTAAAGTTGTCTGCTAGCGCTGTTTGCGCCTGCGCATACTGGTATTCTGCAGGTGCAGTAACTGGAATAACAGATCATCATACTGGCGTCTGACGTCACCTGAATAGGGTCCATTCAACAAGTTTTATTTGGAGATTTTTTTTTTTTTTATATTGTTCTCTTTAATTTATGCACTTACATGAACTAAAATTTCCTCAAATGTTATATCCTTCCTAATTTCTCTTTCAACATTGTTCATTCTACGATTTTAATCTGTCCGTATGGACATATCTGGAATAAGTTACATAACAGCTTAGTAGCAGAAGAACTTTTTACATATATCATTTTTATAAGTTATCAGAATATCGATTGCTTATTAATTACTTATTATCGATTGCTTATTATTGCTCAAGTATTATATAAAATAATTTCAGAAACACATAAATTCAGAACTTTTGCAATAATTTATAGCAAATACTAAAGCTAAAGAAGAATGAAAGAATGACATCATCTGAACGTTTCTTGTAAAACAATGTATAAGAGAAAAAGAACCAATTGGTATAAAATGTTAAGCACAGCAAGAGCTTTTTCGGTAAAAGTTGAATTAATGTTTTTTTTTTATTTTTGAACTCATGTACACCAAATGAAAATTGTTACAGATTAAAAAGGCTATTTGAAGGCAAAGCTATTTCAAACTGAATGCTGAAAATCCCCACTGAGTGCTAATAATGCTATGCTGTTTAATGTTTTGAGGATTTCATATATAACTGGCTATTCCTTATATTTACTCCGTATGTGTGTATGAATGGGTAACTAATGAAATTATTTGCAACTTTGTAATTACCGTATATACTTGCATATAGGTCGACTGGCATATAAGTCAACCCCCTAACTTTCGAATGCAAATTCTGCAAAAAATCAAAAACCCGCATATAAGTCAACCCCTTAACTTTTTACTTCAATTTTGCACAAAATCAAACCAAATATTTCACTTGCCTATGCGAAAAAGTAGTAAGTAAATAAAAATAAATCATTGACAAATTTTTTAATGATAAATTATTATTATTTGTATATTTTCTGTAATATTTTATTATTCATGCACATAAAAAGTCAGAATTTTGCAGTATTTGAAGTTTTATGTTTTAATTGACTCGCGTATAAGTCGACCTCCCAAATTTACTTGTCAGAAATTCCTCGACTTATATGAGAGTATGTATGGTACTTACTATTCTCCCTAGGCCAATTATGTAAGACGCCACAACTGCCCCTTTTGAAATTGGCAAAATGGACCCTCCTGCCTCTTAAAAAAATAATGAAATTCACCTGTAGTAGACAGAGATTTCTTGTAAAAATAATTCCAAAATCCACAGTATTTCTAAATCTATGTGCCCAAGATCTTACAAAAGTGATAGAACATTATTTCTTTAGAAAAAAGTTAAAACATGTTGTTATTCAATTGTATTTTTTAATTTGTAATTCATAAAATTATTAACATTTATAACACTTTATTTATCATACTAAGAAACTATATACTTTTTTATTTATATAATTACTAACAGATTATACATTACTGATATATTTCCACATGAAATATTGTCCTTTTTTGGAACTTGCATCCTACCCCCTTTTCTTTCTAGGATGAATACTGAATTATTATCATTTAGTAATTAAAGCATAGAAACGATAGTATGTTCATAATTGCAGAGTTTAATAATTTTTAATCTTAAGTAGTGTTAACAATTTAATATTACTCACAGTTAATAATTTTAATAAATGTAAATATCTCTAGTATTAAATTAGTTTTACATAAGTATTACAAAATATTAATGTTTATAACATTGTATGCTACTAATGACTGAAACTACTAATTTGCATCTATTGTAATTTCTGTAATTATTAACTAATAATTATAATTCTATTAATTAAAGTGTAAAAATATGGATTATGTTAGCAATTAGACTTTTGATTGTTTTGGAAACCTAAAACTCTTAGTAGCTATTCAGTATTTGAATGCTAGGAAATAAATCATAAAAATCCGTTTTAAATTAAAAAAATCTGATTTTTTCTTTTATTTAAAAAACAAAAAAAAAAACATTTTTTTTACACCCTACTGAGCAGTTTGAATTTTTCTCATACAATCACATCATTTTTTGTGTGTCTAAATCAGAATTTTTTTTTTTTTCATTTAAGAATTAAAATTGCTTCATAAATGCATCCAATTTGCAGTTGAGAAAATCATTGCATAAAAAAAATAAAGAAAATATATTATCCTGAATTTATTGGCTATAAATAAATATCCAACAATATTTGGGCAATTACTGTTCAGTGTTAGATAAATGAAGAACACAGTCGAAAGACCAAATATTCATTATATCCCAAAAGTAATACTAAATCTTTAAGAATATACGATATGTATCTAGGAATCTTACCCTTTTTTTTTCTTTTTTTTCAGATGCATAATGAATTTTAATCTCAACAGAGGAAACAAGCAACAAAAGAATTGTGTAGCAAATTGAATATTATACAAGTGTGTCACAAGTGTCCCTGTTAAATTATATAACTGGATTATGAGTTGTAATTGATGTAATTGTAATCTTGTAAAAATTAAACTTTTTCAATTTCAATTTTCATGTTTTTTTTTTTTTTTTTTTTTTTTTTTTTTTTTTTTTTTTATATATATATATTATTTAATTCCAATTATCTTTCAGACATATTTCTAATGCAAATTGTTTTCTTGCAACGAAATAAATCCAAGAACATAATACATATCAATGGGTCTTATGATCTTAATTTTGGTATGCCTCACACATATTGTACATTGCTCAGATTGGATGTTTAAGATATCTTAGACCGCCTTTTTTTTTAAGGCTGTACTGTCTTGTAATTGAATGCCTGTTCACATCTCAAAACTCATCTACGACATCTGTGAATGTCACTGTGTCTGAGATTTGAACGAATGCAAAGTATGCATAAAATAAAACCAACCGCCAGTCAGTTAAACTGGAGCTTTATAGCCAGAGTGAGTGGTAGTGCCTGTATCTAACTGAAGAAAAATTACTCACTGAGATAGTTTATGGATCTCCCCCAGAGATTTTAACGATCTAAGATATCTTAAATATCCGATCTGAACAGGGTATAAGCATACATTCAAAAAAGAACATTCCTATGACCCTGATGTGGCATGTTTTATCTAAAACAAATTGATGTCAATTTTAGTCTGTTCAACATATTTTTTTTTTCAACCAATAACAGTGATAGCACTAGCAGTGCCAACCAACCATTATTATTTAACTATGCTCGAACAATACAAGTCTTTGGATGAATTTAATAAATCATTTTCATTTTTCAAGATTTAATGTAAATTTTTCATATTTCAATAAACTTTTAATGGAAACAAAGCTTATTAAATCCACAACTGTTTCATTATCAAGATTTTATTGTATGAAGATTCGCTGTTAATAGAAAAATTGAAAGTACCTTTTTCTTTTTTAAAGTTCAGCTCCAAGATAATTTTATTACTAAACTTAAATTTTGTTACTAAACTTATGTATACATGTCTACAATTATACTTATTATATATATAGCAAACTGACAAGCAAAAGCTTCATAAATCCATGATCGTTTTATGTATCTTAGATAAATTATGAATGAGGAATATAGTATCCATTCAACTTTAAATTGTGATAATTTTTTAAAATTAAAACTGCCTCTATTCCTCGAAAAAATCTTATTCAAATTAAATTTATTTACAAAAAAAAAAAAAAAAAGTTTACTGAATAGCATAACTATTTAATTTTAAAACAAATTATGTTTCAGATGAAAAGAAATCTGTTTCGCATTTTACTACTTATCAGAAATTTAATCAGCTTCATATATTAGAAACTGCATATGAAACTAGATTAGAAAATAAAGTAGAAAAATGTTTCTTAGACAGTTGAATTAAAGAGAAAAAGTAGAATGGAGTAAAACTTATAAAAATGGAATATCTAAATGGATTGGTCAGAAATTCCACTTCAAAGAGGTATAATTGTACTACTTTATTGTAGAGACTATTTTTCTGTTATGAAAATGTTCCATTTTTGCAGGTTTTACTTTACTGTATTTGATAATAATGTATTTGAAAAAACTCTTCTGTTAGCTGGGTGCCAATGATATTTCGCCAACTATTGCTTCATTTGGCAGTTGGTGATATAAGTAATGAAATTACTGTAACAGCTGGTAGTTTAGTATAATACAGTAATTAAATATTTGATATATGGTGTTTGGCAATTGGTGTTGCCCAACTAACAGAAAACTTGCCATTAAAAAAACATTAAAACCTACTTGTCAGTGGAATATTTGGAAAGAATCCATTGGAGCTTTTTGGGGGGTAGACAGCCCTGGTTTATAGATTTTTTTTTTTTTTTTTTTTAAATCTTAAAGCTAGTCTAAAAAGGGGCCCATAAATCTAAAGAAGTCCAAGGCATAATTCATTAAGGCTCCTGTCCCATCAGCAAAGACACTTTCAAGCTAATGCTAAACCTTTTGGAAAGGTTATAATCTCATTTGCATTTGGATATTTTATTTATTATTATTTTTTTTTTTTTATAGTTGATGTCGATTCCCACATCTGCCCTTTTTTACTGTTTTGATTACAGGTATTTTTCAATGAAGTTACTTAAACTTTCAGAACCAGTTTCGAAAATAAGTGTGTCATCTAAAAAAAAAAAACTACAATCCAAATCGAAAAAGTAAAACAAGTTTTTTTTTTTTTTTTTTTTTTTTGGGGGGGGGGGGGGTGGTGAGAAACAGATGTAGGGATCAACATCAGCTATCAAATGGAAATCGGTAGGTTCAGTAAGTGTCTTCGCCTGACAGATGGGAGACTTAAAGCTCCTTTCTTATAGTTTTTTTTTTTTTTTTTTTTATGCCAGCAGTTCAGAGTGCGTATTTTAAAAATTTGTTTTTCTAAAATTTATGAGCTCTAGTACCACTGTCGAATTTGGCCAATGATTTAATGGGGCCATGATAATAAGTAAATAAAATTTTGCTTGCCATATCATTTAAAGGCTGAAGTTTTGTATGCCACTATTACCATATGGAAATTTTTCTTATTCAATTACAGAAATTCCGATATTATATCGGGAAAAATATATTTAGAAAATAATGATGTTCAAGTATTTTGTACATTCTTCATGGTATGTCTGTATGCTGCTTGTTACAAAGTTTTTGAAAATAAAGGCGTAAAATATCACAGCCTTCGTGCAAAATTTACGAATGTGCTGTTTAAAAAAAAATTGCTGTAGTAAATTAACAGCAAAAAATTATGTAAAACCTAAAAAATAAAGCTGGTGATGAATTAATAGTAAAAAGTACTGAGAATCTACAAATTTCTGTAAAATCTAAAAAACAATTTGTTAAATAACAGCAAAAAAATACTGAAATCTACAAAAGTACCGTAAAATCTAAAAAACAAAATTTGTTAAATTAACAGCAAAAAATGCTGACAGTTTACGAAACTACCGTAAAATCTAAAAAACAAAATTTGTTAAATTAACAGCAAAAAATGCTGAGAGTTTACAAAACTACCGTAATATCTAAAAAACAAAATTTGTTAAATTAACAGCAAAAAATGCTGAGAGTTTACAAAAGTACTGTAAAATCTAAAATACAAAATTTGTTAAATTAACAGCAAAAAATGCTGAAAATCTACGAAAGTGCTGTAAAATCTAAAAAACAAAACTGCTGTAAAATTAACAGCAAAAAATGCTGAAAATCTACAAGAGTGCTGTAAAATAAAAAAAAACAAAATTGCTGTATATTTACGGCAAAATTTGCTGGCACCCATATTGCCAGCATTTTTTGCTGTAAAATTACTGTGATTTTTTTTTACAGTGCGGATGTGGATAGTATATAGTAATGTCTCGACCAAGTTCGCTGGCCAGATTCATCAGCCATCTTGTTTCAAAATGGAGGCCATTAAATTAAAAAAAATATATATATTTAAAGTGAGAGGCAAAAAATTAGAAATTGAAAAGGGTTTCTTTTTTAAGTATTTGACCATGATATAAGGATTCCGGAGCATTTTTTGTTTTGTCTTTATCTTAAAAAAGTCCTTCCGGCCAGTGCCGGGAGGAAGAGGTAGCTTTCATAATCCTTATTTTAAAAAAGCCAACTTATATCATGCAAACACACGAAGCTCAATTTAGAGGAAACCGGATATAGGAGATTCAATACTAATTTTTATCAATATAATGAATGAGAATTTTGCGAAATTAGTCAGCTTTATCCAAGCTGCTTTTCTTTAAAGGAACTTATATTTGGCTGCCAAATTCGGCAATTTCTTAAAGTACCTGTCATTTTAAAACAACATGGTGGATGAGGCTAACCAGTGAACTTGGTCGAGACCTTAGTAATTGCTGTGCACATGCTCACTCACATCGGAATCGGTTAATATATAGGAGTGCTGTCGCATGCAAAAAATCAGATTTTTCAAAATGTCACCCACAATAGAAATTGAAACTGCTATATCCGAACCATTTTTTAAGGTAAAGACAAACAAAAAATGCTCCTGAATCCTTATATCAAGATCAAATGCTTAAGAAAGAAACCTTTTTCAATTTCTAATTTTTTTGCACCTCACTTTAAATATATATATATTTTTTAATTTAATGGCCGCCATTTTGAAACAAGATGGCTGATGAATCTGGCCAGCGAACTTGGTCGAGGTGTTGATGTATACTATCCACATGCCTTCTTACATCGAAATAGGCGAATACGTGTGTTATCCGGTGACAAATACAAGATAGTTTCAAAATGTTAGCCATGCTAGAAATTCAAAGTGCTATAAATCAAACATTTTTTAAGATATCAACAAAAGAACAAATTTTCAGAAGCAAAAACTGCTCCGGAATCTTTGTATCAAGGGCAAACACATAAAAAAAAAATCTTTTTCATTTTCCAATTTTTTAATACCTCATTTTGAATTAAAAATTTAATTTTTTTAAATGGCAACCCTTTTGAAACAAGATGGCGAATGAAGCTGGCCAACGAACTCGAGACATTGGTATGTACTATGTACAGACCAAGTTACATCCAAATAGGTTCATAAATACGCCTGTTATCGCGTGACAAAAATCAGGTCGTTTTAAAATGTCAGCCACAAGAGGAATTCAAAATGCTATTACTCAGCCATTTTTTTTTAGATATAGACGAAAGAAAAACTGTTCCGGAATCTTTGTATTAAGGTCAAACACATACAAAAAAAATCTTTTTCATTTTCCAATTTTTTGGTATCTCATTTAAATTTTTTTATTTTTTTATTTTTTTAAATGGCTGCCATTTTGAAACAAAATGGCGGATGAAGCTGGCCAACGAACTCGGTCGAGATATTTGTATGTACTATGTACACACCAAGGTACATCCAAGTTGGTCCATAAATACGCCTGTTATTACGTGAGAAAAATCAGGACGTTTCAAAATGTCAGCCACGCTAGAAATTCAAAATGCTATAACTCAGCCATTTCTTAAGATATAGACGAAACAAAAACTGCTCCCGAATCTTTTTATCAAGGTCAAACACATAAGAAGAAAATATTTTTTCAATTTTCAATTTTTGGTACCACATTTCAAATTTAAATTTTTCTTAAAAATTTAAATGGCCGCCATTTTTAAACAAGATGGCGGGTGAAGCTGGCCAACGAACCCGGTCGAGACATTGGTATGTACTATGTATAAACGAAGTTACATCCAAATCGGTTCATAAATACGCATTTTATCGCGTGACAAAATTCAGGACGCTTCAAAATGTCAGCCACGCTAGAAATTCAAAATGCTATAACTCAGCCATTTTTTAAGATATAGACGAAACAAAAACTGCTCCGAAATCTTTGTATAAAGGGCAAATACATAAGAAAAAAATATTTTTCCATTTTCAATTTTTTGGTACCACATTTCAAATTTTAAATTTTTAAGAAAACTTTAAATGGCCGCCATTTTGAAACAAAATGGCGGATGAAGCTGGCCAAGGAACTCGGTCGAGAGATTGATATGTACTATGTACATACCGAATTACATCCAAATCGGTTCATAAATACGCCTTTTATCGCGTGACAAAATTCAGGACGTTTCAAAATGTCAGCCACGCTAGAAATTCAAAATGCTATAACTGAGCCATTTTTTAAGATATAGACGAAACAAAAACTGCTCCGGAATCTTTGTATAATGATCAAATACATAAGAAAGAAATATTTTTCCATTTTTAATTTTTTGGTACCATATTTCAAGTTTTAATTTTTTTTTAAATTTTAAATGGCCGCCATTTTGAAACAAAACGGCGGATGAAGCTGGCCAACGAACTCGGTCGAGACATTGGTATGTACTATGTACACACCGAATTACATCGAAATCGGTTCATAATTACGGGAGTTACAGTGTGACATAGGTCAGATATATATATATATATATATATATCAATTTTGAACGGAGGGTGGTTTCGGGGTCTGGGGGTCATGATCGATGAAAATATACCAAAATTTTTTGAAATCGCTTTCCTCCGAACGGCTGCAATAGGTAGCTTTTTTGTAAAGAAAGCTACCTAAAATGGCTCAGATATAGCAGTTTGAATTTCTAATGTGGGTGACATTTTGAAAAATCACATGTTTGCCTGCGACAACACTTGTATATATCAACCGATTGCGATGTGAGTGAGCATGTGCACAGGAATTACTAAGGTCTCGACCAAGTTCACTGGTTAGCCTCATCCACCAAGTTGTCTTAAAATGGCAGGAACTTCAAGATATCGCCGAATTTGGCAACCAAATATAAGTTACTTTAAATAAAAGCAGCTTGGATAAAGCCGACTAATTTCGTGAAATTCTCATTCATAATGATTTAGTATTGATAAAAATTAGTGTTGAACCTCCTATAATCGGTTTCCACTAAATTGACTTTCGTGTGTTTGAATAATATAAGCTTGCTTTTTAAAAATAAGGAATATGAATGCTACCTCTTCCTCCCGGCACTTGCCGGAAGGACTTTTTATTTTTCGAGGGGTATTGTTCTTTGAAATAAGAGTATAATATACAATTAGTGTGAATTGCCTGTGAGTCCAATGCCATCAGTTTAAATGGGAAATTTTCGTTTTATTTGCTTTTTTCTTATCACCGTTTGCTCATGTATATACTTTTGTATGAGGGCTGCACCATATTAAAAGACATTTAATATTAACATTATTTTCTCCTCAAATATCCATCTGTGTACTTATCAATCGTGTAAAATTCTAAAATATGGTAGTAACGAAAATAATTTTAAAGAAATTTTGGTTATGATAAAATGAGTTTAATCTGTTTTATAATAAAAGTCTTCGTTTCATTTTTCTTTTATCACTAACAATAATATTTTGCTCTTTTGAAGAAAACAATTTGAAAATTAAATAAGTTTATTTGTTATTTTATTTTTGAAATTTTCATGTATAACAACTCCAAAATTTTACAATATCCCTATTGCAAAAGAAAAAAAAAAAAAGAAGAAATTGGTTTACAGCTAATCTGGAAAGGCATAATCCTCATGTTGTGAACCAATCATTTAAAGACTTTTCGTGATCAAGGAAAATTCTTAATACTTAATTCTAAATGTCAACACTATAACACTATCACAACTATTCCTATATTGCATTATATGTTTTAAATATATAATTTCAATTTCTGAGACTGCGTTTTTCTGAAATAATAAATATATTTACTAAATGCAAAATGCTTTGTGAATAAAATAAGCCAAAAGTAAAATAATACTCTATTATATTCCAGATCGGGCCTGATTATTGTAAATACTACAGTCAATGTACGTGACATATCATTTCATTTAAATTGACTAAAAGCACTGTCAACCGAGGTGACTTTGCTAAGATCGAGATGACTTTGTCCACCCCGAGGTGACTGTGTTCCACTTACTGTTGCCAGGTGTCTCCCGTAAATTAGAGCTCCAAATTCTCTGGACACCAATAATTTCTTACAGTTTACTTAGCAATCTTTAATTTGAGATAATTCTTCCACTAGAAAATAAACTTACTTTAAAATACAGGTTTCAAGAGCAATTGGGGCCTCGATTTACACGGGTTACGTGGGAATACTAGTCTCACGCTGTAGATGAAGAGAAAACATTTAACAAATCATATTTGTTACAATGAAACTAATTAGAATTACCAGGATTGCAGGAGAAACTAGTCGGGTATGCCAATCCCAACACTTTCTTCTATGCCATACATGTTAATACTTCAAAATTCTCTAGCACAGTGCCAAAATTAAATGGCAATCTATGCCCATCATGAAGATTCTAAAAATATGAAATTCCGTGCATTAGTTCTTGAGATTGGACTATTGCTAAAATTGTGTAAATCATGCAAAATGCAGCACATCAGCACCACCGGTAGGGTGTTTTACACCAATATCTAATCATCAACAACTTGTGTTAACTTCTATCGGAATCTGAAGTTTTATGATAAGCCGTGCATTAGTATTTGAGATAGACCTATTGCAGAAATCGTAAAACAATTACACATGGCAGCGACACATGTTGAACGATTTACAACAAAAACTAATTAGGACCAATTTATACTACGGACTAACTGAACATAAAGCTTGATAAACATTCATGCATTAGTTTTTGAGATACAGCTATTGCGGAAATAGTGAAAAATGTATCGTGAAAAGAAACACAACATACCGGTTACTTCAAAAACCATATTTATAGCTTTTGAAAATTTCATTTTTCTTCTTTACGTTCGATTCTAAATAACTACATTACTCTAAAACGTAATATATTCGACCCGATTTTTAAAATTGTTGCATATTGTGATATGATCTGTCTTATGACATATAATTGCCGTCAGAAAACATTTTTTTTTTTTTTTTTTTTTTTTTTTTTTTTGCCAAAGGGTACAAAATAACTCTTCAGCTAACTTATATATATATATATATATAGCTTATTTATTATTTTTTAGCTTTTTTATACCTTAAAACTACATAACTCTTATCACTTTTTAAAATATAGTTAAATTCATAATAAAAAAGAAACAGATTTGCAGCAGAACTCGAAAAATTGGTACTCATACCAATGCCACATACCTGGTAGAAATGTGAGCTATTGAATGTAATAAAATTATTAAGAAAACAGAAATTACATAAATTTAAGAAAAAATCTCTTTTAATTCCAAGCACCTCTTCAATACAAAACGCATCAAAAATATTTTTTAATGTATCATAAAGTAAATCTATAGGAATATTAGAAAAAAGATTTTCAAAATCAAAGGTATACAACTTATTGGGCGTTATGGGCGTTTTTTTTTTTTTTAATTTTATTTAAAACCTCATTACTATTATCTATACACCAAAAATAGCTAGTATTTCTATACTTAAACTTCAAAAAACCATAAATGCACTTCAAAAACTCCTGCAACTTAGCATTTAAATGTTTACCAATGCTTCTTGAATTACAACATATGAATCTAAATTTATTAGGTGTGTTGTGAAATTTTGGGGTCATAAACAAAAATGGAAAAGTATGATGATTATTAATAGCAAAATTATATGAGTACATCTCTCTTGCCTTTTTAGTGTATGCATTAAATTTGTTGACAATAACAGTGTGACTTAATTTACATTCCTTATAAAATTTACTATTTTTTAACTCATTTTTAACTTTGTCAATATAAAAAAGCTTTCATATAATTGCATAATTTGAAGCCGCTTTGTCCACAGGTACTATTACAAAATTGTTATGCAAAAATTGAATATAATTTATATCTTCTTTATTGAGACTATGATAAACATAATCCTTACTGTTCAAATCATTATTAACAAAAAATTCAAATTCCTTTAATATATGCCACTCCCATTCAAAAAAGGATTCAAAGGGGGTGTTAAATTTGTAACATAATTGCATAATGATTTTTTTCAAATCCCTCTCACAAATCTGAATAGCTGTTTTCTTGCCAATTGTTTTATTTAATCTAAACTTAGTGCCCAATCCCATCATAAAATGTAAATTTTTATTCTGTATAATATTTAAGTTTCCAGTAATAACATGTTTATGGAAATCATCAATAAAATCTAAGAAATCTGTATCACATTTACATGTTTCAGGAATTTCATCAGAAAAAGCAAGAGATCTATAATTGAACAATTTTTTACTAAGAGGAATGTCATATTTATAAGCAACAGCAATATTAATATCTCTAAGAGGGAAAAATGTGTTATAATATCTGAAAAAATCTTTAATTTTAAAATTGTCGAAAGACTTTTGTTGAAAATTCAAAGTAAAGAAAACCATGTCAGTTTTGGAATCTAAAAAATTCTTTAATCTAAAATTCATAAAGTCACAAAGCAGGTCACTAAAATGCAAATTAGAAAATTTAAAAATTTTACTAGCTTTTCCAATTTTATTTAAAGTTTTAAGCTTAAGTGTGAAAACCGCTTTCTTTACATTTTTAATACTGAAATTTACCATAAAATCCTTTTCAACATTACAAATCCATTCATCTGGCACTAAACAATTTAATTTATTGGATAACACATGTGAACCCCTTGCATCTCTTTTTATTTTCAAATTGCTAAACAAATTAAAAAAACTATAAACATTATCAATACTTTTTATATTATAAGCATTTAACACTGTATTTAAGCCATAAGGATACAAAGTCCTGTGCTTCAAAATGAAGTCATTTTCTATTTTCAAACGTTCATTCTGATTCTCAACATGTGCAAAATTTCAATCAAAATGTTACCAAAAGTATGCAACTTAAAATGCATAATTTCAAAAGATGGATATTATAAATCATCATTATTGACATTTGATCTATGATTGTTAATTCGAATATTTAGAGAACCAGAAGTTTCACCAACATAAGCCTGCGAACAAGTCAATCATGTAATTTTATAAACAAAATTATTAAATTTGCAAAATGTACAATAACCTGATGGTATATCAACAGCTTCGGCACGACTCACCAATCATGTTTTACAACGCTTATCTTTTCTACTGCGTCCTATAAAATTGGAAAAAGCTAGTAAAATTTATAAATTTTCTAATTTGCATTTTAGGGACCTGCTTTGTGACTTTATTATTTTTAGATTAAAGAATTTTTTAGATTCGAATACTGACAGGGTTTTCTTTACTTTGAATTTTCAACAAAAGACTTTCGACAATTTTAAAATTAAAGATTTTTTCAGATATTATAACACTTTTTTCCCTCTTAGAGATATTGATATTGCTGTTGCTTATAAATATGACATTCCTCTTAGTAAAAAATTGTTCAATTATAGATCTCTTACTTTTTCTGATGAAATTCCTGAAACATGTAAATGTGATACAGATTTCTTAGATTTTATTGATGATTTCCATAAACATGTTATTACTGGAAACTTAAATATTATACAGAATAAAAATTTACATTTTATGACGGGATTGGGTACTAAGTTTAGATTAAATAAAACAATTGGCAAGAAAATAGCTATTCAGATTTTTGAGAGGGATTTGAAAAAATTCATCATGCAATTATGTTACAAATTTAACACCCCCTTTGAAGCATATTTTGAATGGGAGTGGCATATATTAAAGGAATTTGAATTTTTTGTTAATAATGATTTGAACAGTAAGGATTATGTTTATCATAGTCTCAATAAAGAAGATATAAATTATATTAAATTTTTGCATAACAATTTTGTAATAGTACCTGTGGACAAAGCGGTTTCAAATTATGCAATTGTATGAAAGCTTTTTTATATTGACAAAGTTAAAAATGAGTTAAATAATAGTAAATTTTATAAGGAATGTAAATTAAGTCACACTGTTATTGTCAACAAATTTAATGCATACACCAAAAAGGCTAGAAAGATGTATTCATATAATTTTGCTATTAATAGTCATCATACTTTTCCATTTTTGTTTATGACCCCAAAATTTCACAAGACACCTATTAAATTTAGATTCATATGTTGTAATTCAAGAGGCATTGGTTAAAGTTTAAATGTTACGTTACAGGAGTTTTTGAAGCGCATTTATGGTTTTTTGAAGTTTTAGTATAGAAATACTAGCTATTTTTGGTGTATAGACAATAGTAATGAAATTTTAAATAAAATTAAAAAAACGCCCATAACGCCCAATAAGTTGTATACCTTTGATTTTGAAAATCTTTTTTCTAATATACCTATATATTTACTTTATGATATACTAGCAATCCCCGCGGCTTTGCTCGCGTAATATTTGAAATATGCAAAGTGATTTTTATATGTCTAATTTTTATTAAAAGGTACTAACTAATTTTTTATTTTATTAAAAGGTAATATTTTATTTTATTAAAGGTTTTTTTATTAAAAGGTACTTATTACTCTTAGGAATAATTCAGAACTAACTATTTAAATCACAGTTTGACTAAACATCATTATTACACTGCATTAGGCAGAAATGAGACTTAAATTAATAAAACGAAACAAAACTAAAAAAAATGATAATTTCGAAAATATTTTGAAACTTTTATGCTCAATTAATACGGTCATTTCAGTATTCATTTGAAGTTTTGAATTTTTTAGAAACCATCTTCTTACATCTTAAAATTAACTATCATGTCAAATTCTAAGTCCTACCACCTCTCTCAACATAAAGGGCTATGTTAAAATAGGAACTGTCACCATTAATTTGCCAACATTAATTTTAAAATCGGTTTGTTATTTCCTAATATTCCACAGAAACGTAATTTAGAAAGTTTTAACTCTCTAAGTGTTTGGGGCGTAATATTCCGTTCACTAAACTCCAGGTTTCCCAGCAATACCAGCAATATTTAAGATAACATAATTCTATACATTTAATGAATTTTAAATAGATTGAAGAATGATTAATACTCTTAAAGATTACATTCATATTTGTAATTGAGTGTTTTTTTATAATGTTGAAATAATCACATTTTCTTAGCATTTAAAACAAAATGCAAAGAAAACAACATTACAATTTTACCCTTTTGCAAGACTCTCGGAGGGTTAAAGGCCTTTTTTAGAACATTTGTTGTTCCTGTGAACCCGAGATGGTAGAACCATCGGCATAAAATATAGCCTATGCAGAATCAGAGACTGTTACCATTGATTCGAGACTATTACTTTTATAATCGGCTTATATTCCCTGAAATTGCATAGAAATCGTAATTTAGGGCTGTTTTAGAATTCTTTTCGCACCTCCCCTTCGCTTCACTCCTTTTTAATTCGAATTTATTTTCGGCAGTCCTTTGACGGCTTTTATATTTTATAAGTAACTACCACGCCATATTTAAAGTTTCTAGCCTTTTCGGTATCACAGAAATCGCAATTTAGAAAGTTTTTTGCTCCTGCAACCCTTTGGTGATAGTGGCACAGACATAAAATATAGCTTATGTTTGAGCAGGTTCCATCACCAACAATTTGTCACAATTATTTTTTAAATCGGTTTGGCATTTGGTAAGATTGCATAAAAATTGTAATTTAGAAGGCTTTTCGCTCACTTCATCTCTTTAAATTTGGAATTTACTTTCGACTGTACTTAGAAAGCAGTTGCATCTTGTAAGTAAATACCATGCCATACTTCAAAGTGTTAGACCCCTCAGTTGTGCAAAAAACGCAAATTAGAATAGGTTTTGCTTTTGCAACCCTCAGATGGTAGTGACAGCAACATAAAATATAACCTATGTTATAGCAGGGATTGTCACCATTGATTTGCAAACATTACTTTTGAAATAGCATTGGTATTTCCTGAGATTGAGTAGAAATCGCAATTTAGAACGTTTTTAGAAAGCTTTTAGCGCATTTTCACTCCTTTTAAATTTCGAATTGTTTAAGAACTGTTCTTAGAAATCCTTTATATCTAATAAGTAGCTAATATTTCAAATTTAATATTTCTAGGCCCTTCGGCAACGCAAAAATTGGATTTTTAGAACGTTTTTTTGCTCCTGCACCCCTTTGGGGTAGTGGCACTGACATAAAACATAGCCTATGTTGGAGCAAGGGCTGTCACCGTCATTTTGACACCCTTATTTTGACACAATTATTTTTTAAATCGGTTTGGTATTTCCTGAGATTGTGTGGAAACCACCATTTAGAACGTTTTTTAGAACGATTTTCGCGTATTTTCACCCCTTTCAAATTTCGAATTGCTTAAGAAGTGTTCTTAGAAATCCTTTATATCTAATAAGTAGCTAATATTTCAAATTTCATATTTCTAGGCCCTTCAGTAACACATAAATCGCATTTTTAGAACGTTTTTTGCTCCTGCACCCCCTTTGGGGTAGTGACACCGACATAAAACATACCCTATCTTGGAGCAAGCGTTGTCACCATCATTTTGACATCAATATTTTTTAAATCGGTTTGGTATTTCCTGAGAATGTGTAGAAACTACCATTTAGAACGTTTTTTAGAACGCTTTTTGTGAATTTTCAACCCTTTTAAATTTCGAATTGTTTAAGAACTGTTCTTAGATATCATTTATATATTATAAGTAACTAATATTCAAAATTTCATATTTCTAGGCCCTTCTTAACACTAAAATCGCATTTTTAGAACGTTTTTTGCTCCTACACCCCCTTTGGGGTAGTGACACCGACACAAAGCATAGCCTATCTTGGAGCAAGCGTTGTCACCATCATTATGACACCAATATTTTTTGAATCGGTTTGTTGTTTCCTTAGATTGTGTAGAAACTACCATTTAGAACGTTTTTTAGAACGCTTTTTGCGCATTTTCACACCTTTCAAATTTCGAATATTTTAAGAACTGTTCTTAGACATCATTTATATCTTATATGTAACTAATATTCAAAATTTCATATTTCTAGGCCCTACAGAAGCGCTAAAATCGCATTTTAGAAGTTTTTTGCTCCTACACCACCTTTGGGGTAGTGACACCGACATAAAACATAGCCTATCTTGGAGCAAGAGTTGTCACCATCATTTTGTCACAAATATTTTTTAAATCAGTTTGGTATTTCCTGAGATTGTGTAGAAACTACCATTTAGAACGTTTTTAGAACGCTTTTTGTGCTTTTTCACCCCTTTTAAATTTCGAATTGTTTAATAACTGTTCTTAGACATAATGTATATCTTATAAGTAACTAATATTCAAAATTTCATATTTCTAGGCCCTTCAGTAACGCTAAAATCGCATTTTTTGAATGTTTTTTGCTCCTACACCCTCTTTGGGGTAGTGACACCGACATAAAACATAGTCTATCTTGGAGCAAGCTTTGTCACCATCATTATGACACCAATATTTTTTAAATCAGTTTGTTATTTCCTGAGATTGTGTAGAAACTACCATTTAGAACGTTTTTTAGAACGCCTTTTGTGCATTTTCACACCTTTTAAATTTCGAATTGTTTAAGAACTGTTCTTAGACATTATTTATATCTTATAAGTAACTAATATTCAAAATTTCATATTTCTAGGCCCTTCAGTAACGCTAAAATCGCATTTTTAGAACGTTTTTTGCTCCTACACCTCCTTTGGGGTAGTGGCCCGACATAAGATATAGCCTATGTTCTAAGTTGGACTAACACCATCATTTTGATACCATTACTTTTGGAATCGGTTCGGTAGTTCGAGAGCTTACCTCCGACAAATAAACAATGTTTTCCTCTTTATAATAGGAGTATAGATTAAAAAATATTTTTGATGTGTTTTGTATTGAGGAGGAGCTTGGAATTAAAAGAGATTTTTTCTTAAGTTTATGTAATTTCTGTTTTCTTAATAATTTTATTACATTCAATAGCTCACTTTTCTACCAGGTATGTGGCATTTGTATGGGTACTAATTTTTCGAGTTCTGCTGCAAATCTGTTTCTTTTTTATTATGAATTTAACTATGTTTTAAACAGTTATAAGAGTTATGCAGTTTTAAGGTATATCGATGTTTTAATAATATTCGATGACAAACTTTTGGTATCGATTAACGATATCTATCCTCCATGTTTAAAATTAAATAAGGCTTCTGTTGATAGTTTATATGTTAGTTTTTTGGATTTAGACATTTTAATTAAAGACAGCGATATATGATTTAAGCTTTTCGATAAATGGGATTTTTTTAAATTTTTGATACTCAATCAATGCCACACTGGTTTTCAAATTTGAGTAAAAACTTTTTATCAACATTATTGTGGGACAAGTTAATAGATTTTATAGAATTTGTAGTAATAGAGAATTTTTGAGTTCACAGATTTTTAAATTTACTGCTAATCTTTTTTATAATAATTTATTTCCATACCAGTTTATTTTTCATTATGTAAATCAGCTTATTTTTTTTTTTTTTTTAAGTGGCAAAAGCTATGCGGCCAAACACCGTAATGGATGCCGATGTAACTGCTTGAATATATGAAAGGTGTGGATTAAAGTCTTCTTAAGAACGTCTGCATGTTGATGAACTTCAAGTAGAAACTGAGGTGATATGGAAAGAAATTTATGATTATGAAGATAACGGAAAGACAAGTCTAAATGACGCTGGTGTAACATGGATTATGACCTTGCTTGCAACTCCTGCTGTTGTAGAGAAGTGGAGCGTAGTGGATATTTTGAGGGTAGCAAGTTTTTTTCAGGTCTTCACGGGTCAAGGTGAGGGTATGGCCTTCTCACGTGTTCAATGCTTTTAATTGCTTAATGATTTAATTATATTAGAATTTTTATTAATTTTTATTTACGTTTTGTAAGTTAAATTGTTTTTTTTTTATTTTGAATTGGTTGGTTGTTTATGTTTTTATAGCAGTTTTTTATTCGTTAATATTTTTAAAGTAGTTTTGTTCTGTTGTGTTTTTGAAAGTTTAAGTCTATTTGCTGATTTTTATACTTTTGGAGTATTTGGGTTGGCCATATCTTGCGAAACCTGTGAGGATACAATTTCTGTTTTTGGTACCTGCTTTTTTCACTCCTCCCACTTTCTGATGAGCAGGGATTGGTTTGTTTATTGTTTTTTAGTTATAAATTTTCATGGATTTTTATTGTTGTTCTGCACCCTCTTTTTCATAATTCTCATAAATCATTTACTTTTGATAGAGCTATATTTACTTAGTGCATATAAGAAGCTGCGTTGCGCCTGATGCACTGGGTTGTTTGTTTTTAAATCTTTTAAAAGCATTATATATATATATATATATATATATATATATATATATCATCATCATCAACCGTTTTCATTCCACTGCTGGATGTAGGTCTACCCCAGATTTTTCCAATGTTTCCTGTCTAGTGCTTTAGTCATCCAATTTACACCGGCTACTTTTCTGATTTCATCACTCCATCTTACTTGAGGTCGTCTTCTTGGCCGTTTTACATCTCTGGGATACCACTGTAGGGTGTTTGTGCTCCATCTATTGTCTTGTCTTCTTGCGATGTGCCCAGCCCATTTCCATTTTAGCCGTTTAATTCTTTCAATGATGTCAAAAACTTTCGTCTGACTTCTTATCCAGGTTATTCCTTTTCTGTCTTTTCTAGTTATACCTAGCATACATCTTTCCATACTTCTCTGTGTTGTTTGTAATCTTTGTACATCCGTTTTGTTAGCGTCCATGTTTCTGCTCCATAAGTTAGGACAGGCAAAACACATTGGTTAAATACCTTTCTTTTCAAACACAGGGGCATGCTACTCTTCAGAATAATATTGTTCTTCCCAAAAGCACTCCATCCATTTCTTATTCTTCTATTGATTTCATTCATGATACTATTATCAGATGATATTTCTTGCCCAAGGTACACATAACTTTGCACTTCTTTAATTTCAGTGTTGTTGTAGACGATTTTCTTTTTTGATGCAAATGAATTGAACATCACCTTAGTCTTTTTCAAGTTTATTTTTAATCCCACATTAATGCTAGCTTCTGCCAAATCTTTTAGCATATTTTCCAATTCTTCAGGACTGTTACTGAAAATTAAAATGTCGTCAGCGAATCGGAGATGACTTAAATATTCCCCATTTATTCTAATCCCTTTGTTTTCCCAATCCAGCTTCTTGAAGATATTTTCTAAGACAGCAGTAAAAAGCTTAGGCGAAATGGTGTCTCTTTGTCTTACCCCTCTTCCAAGCTTGATCTTTGCTTTTCCTTTGTCCAAGCGGATGGTTGCTGTTGCTTTCTTGTAAATCTTCTTTATAATATTGATGTAAGGTTTGTCTATACCAATGTCCTCCAGAGATTCTACTACTGCTGATGTGCAGACCGAATCAAATGCTTTTTCATAATCAATAAAGGCAAGGCAAAGAGGTAAATTATATTCCTTATGTTTTTCTATGAGTTCCCTTACCGTTTGGATATGATGTTCCCTTTCTATACCAGATCATACATTTTGTATATATATATATATATTGTAAAGTCCTGGTTTTAATCAGTACCACTCTGTCAATAGATGCTAATGTGATACCTAAATGTTCCCTTTCTATACCAGATCATACATTTTGTGTATCATAAAAATCTTTAACATACCAATTAAACTTGATATAAATTCCACTCCAAAATTCTTCATCTGACAGAATAAGGTATAACTCAAGTCAAGATCTTGAACTGAATAACATTTTTGACAGTCTGGATATAATAATTTTTAGGGTACTTGAATTGCCACTTCAGCCTCTTCAAGTGGCACCGTTATCGAAGAAAATCTGCTTTAGGACAGGGATTTTTTTTTTTTTTTTTTTTTTTTTTTTTAACACGGATGAAACTGACGCCTTCCGGGAAATCTTGGCTTGAAATATCTTGGTGAATACCTCTCAATCTGCTCTCTCGGCGTAGGTCTATCCATGTACAGAAGGACAGGGGACGTCGAGAAAGAAACTTTCTCTGGACAGTCTTAACTTAGACTCTACAGCATGGTATACAGTATACACTGCCCAGTGAGACACGCGCAGTTCTAAAAATACTGCAGACAGAGGTTAGTTAATCTCTCAATTGTGAACCTTTTTCTAACATTTTTTGTCTTCTTCTGATGTGTATGTATGCAGCGCTGTAGAAATAAAGATTTTGTAGCTAACGACCATCCTGAACTTATTTCTCATCACGGTTCAATTTTTATTACAATAAAACTCTCCATTTGGCAAAATATCATGAATTTTTATTATCTACGGTGTTAATTTTCTTAGACAATGTTCGTTTATAAAAACAATTATTTGTTATTAAATTTATATACATATTTTATATAGTCATTTGTGCATGGTTACACAATTATATAGCGTCATTTAGGTACCACGATGCACTAAAGTATTTGTTTAAGTTGAATGTTTCAAAAAACATTTACCATAATAAGGTTTGATGCTCTTTATTTGTAAAGTTCATGAAAACTTTTAAACACAATTATAAATACAATATTTAGTTATAATAATTTTTGTGCTGTTGATACAACATCAACTTGATCACTCTTATTCTGCATACATCTTAATCACACATACAAATGAGGCAATATTACAATATCAGAATTGTTTTACAATAAACTTCATTACAACAGTGTGTTTAAATAAATTTAACGCTGTTTTTTCTAAAGTACATTTTGTTGTGACCTTCTTTGGCAACCAGTATTTATTAATTTCAACTTAGAAATTTAACTTGATTGCATGTAAGATCATGGTAAAGTGCATACGCGTTCTGAATTTCTTCAAAAAATTCAGGGGAAAGGAATTATGATTGCTAACAGAAGTTTTGTTTTAATTTCATAAAGCACTTTTGTAAAATTTACACTTTTTATTCGAATAAATTCATTTTGATAATATAACTTAATTTTTTTACAAGTTAAATTTTCTTTATTTCTTAAAGTATTATCATTACAAGTGGCAACATGTACATAGAATTTCTTTTGACTTCCAAGCTGTACGGAAGAGAAAACATAGCATTTGGTTTAACAAGGTAAATTTTGATCCATTACCTAGCATAAATTCAGTAGGAACGTTTCTTCTCATACCATAATGCATTCGCTAATGAATATCGAGTTATATTCACATTTGCATCTTGAGTAGCACTTTAAAGTCCAGAAATTAATTGTGGTTACATGTTCGGATTAATCAGAGTATGCGAATCGATAGGAAAATGGTTGTTATTACGGTAAGATTTCATATAATTATTATTCTGAGTGCTTATGTTCATTATTGTAAAGACATTGATATATGACGCAACAGCTCATACGTAATTTTGTGGAGATTCCCTGAATTACAAATTTGCTCGTAATGATAATTAATTTTAGTTTGAAGTACACTTATTTTAATTTCGAGTTCATGTGTTTGAAAATTACTCCCACAGCTTTTAAAGTCATAGGAACATAACAAACTTTGAATTAAAAGAAAAGTCATATATGATGTATATTCTCAAGTCTATATAATAATAAACAATACAATTTAAAAGAATAAAAAAACTCGACTGCGTAAAAGGTGAACTGATTAATTATTTCTCATCAATGTGAAACTATTTTGTTTTCAATTCCTACTATTAAGCTCACACTCTCGCTATATATATCTTGTTCAAATTTTCAATCGTTAATAAAATACTTATTACTCATCCAATCAAGCTCAAATAATTCTTTTTTCTTGTAGTGGATGACACTTGATGTTAATCCAGTTTTTTTTCAAATATTAATTCATTAATTAAATTAAATTAATTAATTTTCAATAATCGAAAGAGCCCTCTTCTTTATCAAGGTATTTTAAGACCGAGAGAGGCCTCTTCTTAATCAAGTCATTTTAAGCGCAAGAGGAGAGAAGAATGACAGAAAAAAAATCGCTTATTGACCTAAGTAGGAACGACTTAAAATACTTTTTTTATATTACTTGTTTATATTACTTACCTTTTTTTATTTACTTGTATTGATGACTTTTAAGTTGTGTTTAATTATTAGTTTCTATCTATAAACACTGTTTTGATGAGGTTTATAGACGTCTATGATGGTTAGAGTTGCAGTAAAGCTAGAGATCCTACCTACATAACTTCCATGTTGTATAATATTTTAACGGAGCTTCTGACTGTAAAATAGCCAATGAAACATCGTCTTCCTTTTGAAAGACATATCCAATGATACGTCACACAATAGGGTGCGTAAAGTATTTTTTTCGTCTCTACCGCCATTTTGTATTATACGGCCGCCTTTTTGAATTTATAAAAACAATACCTAGCCTATAACTATCGGGCGTTAAGACGAATTGATAGAGACCACATTCATTAAAATCCATCCAGCCGTTGGGATGTTTCGAGGGTATAAAAAATCCACTTACACAGATACGCGTTAAACACATAACCCTTCTTTTCAGTCAGGTAAAAATGAGGAAATACTTTTTAATTTTCTTTAAAAGTAATTTTGATATGGAAAACAGATTGACTTTCTTAAAATCTTCAAGAATTGTATTTTTAAATTATCAAGACTTGCGAGGTCTCTAATAATTATTATTCGTTTTTTCATTGGTTTTCTCGTAAAGGCAAACAATATATATATTCCCGGAGAGAAAATAAAACAGCTTTTAATAAGGTTTGATTTTATTTACTTGTGAAATTCATGAAAACTATTAAAACAAAGTTATAAATACAATAATCTGTTATAATAATTTTCGTGCTGTTTATGCAACAGTGACTTGATCATTCTTATTCTTACATACATCTCAGTCATACATACGGATGGAGCAATATTATACATATCAAAATTAGTTTTAAAATTAACTTTATTATAATAGCGTGTTTAAATAAATTTATGTGTTTTTCTAAAGTATATTTTGTTGTGACCTTCTTTGGAAACCAGTATTTATTGATTTCAATTTAAATACGTAACATGATTGCATGTAAGATGATGGTGAAACACGTTCTAAATTGCTTTAAGCAATTCAGAAACAAGTATTATATTTGGTATGTTTAAATTTCATTAAGTACTACCATACAATTTATACTTTGTTTCGAATAAATTAATTTTAGTAATGTAACTTAATTTCCTTACAAGTTAAATTTTCTTAATTTCTTAAAATTTTATTATTACAAATATCAACATTTACATGAGATTTCTTTTGACTTTTAAGGTATACGGTAGTGCAAACACAGTGTTTCGTTTAACAAGATAAATTTTGATTCATTACATAGTCATTATTCAGTAAGACCATTTCTTCTTCATATCATAATGCATCCGCTAATGAATATCCAATCTAGTCACATTTCCATCTTCAGTAGCACTTCAGAGTCGAGAAATTAATTGTGGTTACATGTTCAGATTAATCAGAGAATGCACGTCGATTGAAAAGTGGTTGTTATTACGGTAAGATCTCTTATAAATATTATTGGGTCATTCCATGTAAAATAAGCAAATCAGCTGTGGCAAACATGTCACAGATTTTACTGAAAATCTGTCTATATGCAGATCATATCTATTTATGAGTAAATGTAAAATAATAGATATCAGTAATGCTGATTGTTCATTTAAATATTAAAATATACATTAAAAGGGAATGCAAAATCGAGGTATAGTCAACATGCTTAAAATTTCAATTATGATTATTAGCCTTAGGAATGAAAAGACTATATTAAAAATTATTTATAATTAGGAATGAATAATAATCAACAGATTGTCATAAGTTAGTAATTGTATTTTTATTCCGCAATAAGAAAAAAATTATTTTTGAAAAATTTTAAGGTAAAAATGCAACACTTCTATTGCTCTTTTACACATGAAGGACAGCACTGGCAAGTTTACAATTGCTTGACCTTATAGCTAAAAGTATATGTTTTAAATATCGAAAGTTACATTCTTGCCTTTTTATTCCTTAATGAGAAAAAAAAAATAGTTAAAAATGTTGAGGGTAAAATGAAATATTTCTGTCACTTATTTTTAAGTAAAGGAAAGTTTTATTAAATTTTAAATTATTTGATATTATAGATAAAATTGTATATTTTTAATATAGAACCTTTTACTCTTGCTTTCAGTTTATTTTTGGCTATTAATATATTTATTTTAAACTACAGTAATATATATATATATATATTTCGTTGAACAAAATATTATATATTTATCCTCTAAATCCATAGATCGCAACACTACATTTTTTCTCCTTTGAAATCGTGCAATATTGTAAAAAAACGCCCGTGGATTCAAAGAGAGAAGCTCTTGGAGTGCAACAAATATTACTTTTTTAACCCAATTTTGTGACGTTAAGAATCAAAAGGCAAACTTGATTTTTTTAGCATATCTTGGACTGTTTCATCTTTATGTCTCTGCAATAACTGTAATGTCTGACCCTTCCTTCATTATTATTATTATTTTTTTTTTGCCTCTCAATAAGAGGAGAAATTACGATTTTGTCAAATTTTTTTAAGTTTCTAAATATTTTTAAAGGTGAAGGAAATACATGGCAGCTTAAAAACTTTAGCATTTCGATCTTAATATGTAACACTACATCAGGCATGAATTACGCAGATGTTTTTGAATTCCTTTAATTTTTATAACATTTTTAATTTTCTCAAAATTGACAAATTTTCAATTTTTACTACAAATTTAAGATTAATCATGACGTTACCAAATCATTATTGCTAAATAAATATGAAGATAATTTCCCAGAGATTATAATATTATAAAAAGATTTAATTTATGCTAAACAGTTTTCAAGATACGGAACTTCAAACTTGCAACTTTGAACGATTTTACACATGCCATTCTATGTCACAAGTTTTTTAAGTGTTCAGAACTTCCAAATTTTTTTTATTTTTTTGTCGAAATATTTTGCAGTGCTCTATTTTAATATGGATTGAATCTGTGTATAAAATTTTATTAAAATCGGTTACTATGCAGCCACGACTTTTTAAAATATTTGCTCATTTTGTGTGGAATGACCCTATTCTGAATGCTTATATCCATTATTGTAATGATACACACATGACGCAACATCTCATACGTAATTTTTTTGTGGAGATTCACTCAATAACGAATTTGCTCGTAATGATAATTAATTTTAGTTTTTTGTGCACTTATGTTAATTTTGAGCTCATATGTTTGAAAATTACTACTACTGAAAACTAACTATTTTGAAAATAAAACTGTCATATATTATGTATACTCAGATGTCTATACATTAAAAATGAGAAAATGCTTTTTAATTTTGTTTAAAAATACTTCTGATATGGAAAACAGTTTGGGCTGTCTTAAAATCATCAAGAATTGAATTTTTAATTTACTAAGGTTTGCGAGATATCTAAAAATTATTATTCATTTATTCATTGCTATTCTCGAAAATGAAAGAAATTTATTCGTGGTGAGAAAATAAAACAGCACTTCTGTATCGGGGCTGTCCATAAATGATATCATAGTTATTTCTATATTTTTTACCTCCCTCCGCCCCTTTTTCACAAAGTGTCACACTTCACCGTACCCCCCCCCCCCCTTGTCACATGTCACGCTATATTACATAAATATATACTTGCAGTTCATAAACATAGCACTATGTTATAGATCTTATTTAATTTTTTTTTAACTTTAACTATGTGCTTTAATCACATTTGTGAGCAAAACAATAAAAATTATCCGTGTACTTATTTTGTATGAAATAAGATAAAGGTTTACAGCAAAAAAACATAATTAATATGCAATAGTAATAAAATATTAATATGAAAGAGCAGTTGAAAATAGTAGTATTTTTGAATTTGAAATGGGATTCAATATACTTGGCTTTAATTATTATATTTACTTAATCAATAGAAAAAATTTTAATTTCAAAATTTAATCCGCTGATTTTTAATGCTTTTATTTTAAACAAAATGTGTGATGTCAGACTTATCCTTACCACCATTCCCCACCCACTTGTGACAAACTGTCACAATTTTACAAACCACATGCCTCCCCTCCAAGCGAGAGATCATTTCTGAACGGCCCCATTAGTACATTTATATGCATTATTATTTTTTATCCGTTTAAACACTTACTATATTTTGCATTTCAATATGAAATGTCTTTTACGGACTTATGTCAACACATGAAATACAAAGATTGTTAGTACTCGCAGGAAATTACTAATTACTTTTTTACTATTTCTATTATTAATGGTTTGTCTAATTACAATTAAAGTTCTCCTTAAAATTATTCTCCCATAGACAATAAGCTATAAGCAAGAAAAATCTCCATGTGGTTATCAACAAAGGCAGGAACATTAATTTATCCTTATATTATAAGTAATGTGAATTTCATTGTTGACTTAATTTGTTACTAATAGTTAGTGAAATACGTAATAAGAAAAAAAATAATTATATAACTTTCTATTGGTTTTTATGCTGACTGCTGGCACCATTTTATATGCACTAATTAGCGTGAACTATATTAAACTGCAAAGTTCATCTGCATACAGTAATACTGTGCAGAGTCAACTTTTAAAATTAATTATACAAATAACGAATCATTTGAATGGTAAATTATAAAATAATTCGACTCAAACCATAAATTTCTTAAAAAAAATAAGTAAAATTTAAATCACACAAAGGTACGATAAATAATTTTAATAAAAAATTCGTAAAATATTTCTTTAAAAATTTACGTAAATTTTCAGCATGTTTATTGATAAAATACTTTTAGCCCAAATGTGTAAATTTACTGAAGCTAAACAGTAAGGTTTGTCAAATTTGTAAAAATGATAAAATTTTCTTGACAATTCTCTGGATGAATAAACGATGAAATTCTTTTGTTCCAGATGATGCACTTGTCAACATTATTATCTTGGCCACAATATATTTGAAGGATTTACAAAAATCTTCGCGAACACTGGCATATTTACTGCTTTTCTGCATCTTCTTCGATAACAGTCAAATAGTTTCGAGGGAATATTGAGTTACTAAACACCAGTGTGCGGATGGTCGCATTCTATAAATGGTAGACCTCATTGATGCCATATGGTGTAAAAGATTAAAACCCCCTCACTGACAAGCCCGTGTTAATACGTTCACTAAGCTCCAGGTTTCATTGCAATACAAGCAATATTTAAAGTAATATAATTCTGTTGATTTAATGTATTTTTAATACATTGAACAATGATTAATACTTCCAAGAATTGCATTCATATCCGTTATTAAGTTTTTTTTATAAAATGTTCAAAGAATCATTTTTTTTTTAGCATTTAAAACAAAATGCAGAGAAAACAACATTTCAATTTTGCCCTTTTCCAAGACAGTCGGAGGGTTAAAAAAGGAACAGAGATAATTTTCTAAAAGAAACTTTGCAGTAGGTAGCTAATGGTATTGATAGCATTCAATGCTCGTGTTAAGCTTCAGCTGGTCTTCACAAGATCAACTAATCGAAATTTGTATGTAAAACGTGGCAATCGAGATGCGTTCGTACTATAACTAGTTTTATAAATATTTATATCTTGGTCGAATAGATGTTGCACTCTTGTGTAAAAATGCATGAATACAAAATTTATTACGTTTATGTACATTACATTCAGTAATACGGAACTAAAATGCTCAATCATAAATAGGACGTAATCACCATGGCAACATTGAATCATTACATATCATGGGATATCACTGAATTAATTACTAATGATAGGATTTAATATAATGAAGAAAACTCTTATTAACATATTTTCAAGTTTTGATTCGATTTTCTTAAAATTTGAAATGACTCGACAAAACTCTGTAGCGAATATATAATTATATTATTTCAAACCATTGGGTTGGGTAGTTTTTGCGCTGTTATATGACGGACTGGCCAGACGACGACTATAGGTGGTACATGTTTATATAATTACGAACGCACCTAATAGTGCATGGTATTGGGTACCAACATATATTGCAATAACACCTTATCCCTATGTCTGGCGAACGAAAATTAAATTTTTCAGCCAGATAATGCAGTACATGGCACTAACAGTAAATGTGATCGGATGAAGCAACAAAAAGTTGATGTTTTGAATTGGCTACCTTGTTATTAATTTCGCAATTCTATCAGGAACCTATGGGCAATTTTATTTACCATAAACTTTTTTACCAAAAATAAAACCGACTTCTAAAACTACTGCAAAGTAAAAAATATTTTTTTTTACATAATAGTTAATAAGAAATTAAATTACGAGCGTTGTATTTACCATGCGTATTATTATATATTTATGTACATTAATTTGATTTTTTGGAGTCTGTGCCAGCCAAACGAAGTTAAGTATAATTATACAACAGCCACATATCCAAATATCTACGAGTTTCTTTTTATTATTTAGTTTAAAAAATTTAATTTTGCCATTTTTGAAACATTTAATATGATTTTTAAAACATGCATTTTCAAGTGACATTAGCTATAATTATGTGTAGCAAATTAAGGGTTATTATAAAATTAGTGCGTTTATAAAGGCTATTATGTAAAAAAAATCGTAGCCAAACACATATTTTCAAATGCAGGATGCTGTCAGAGTTGATTGAGAATGGAATTTTTTCCCCAACGTATCTGCTGAATCTTGTTCGGATTTGTATTGGATAATTTTTTTAATTTTTAACTTGGCATGGCTGGCACCGACTCCAAAAAATCAAATTAATGTACAAAAATATTATAATGCGCATGGTAAATACAATGCTCTTAATTTATTTTCTTATTAACTATTATGTAAAAAAAATATTTTTTACTTTGCAGTAGTTTTTGAAGTCGGTTTTATTTTTGGTAAAAGAGTTTATTTTTCACTTTTTAGTTTTTTCGAGTTACGATTTTTGCATGATTGTTTTGGAGGAAATTACACTGCAAATAGAAGCGTCTTAAATTTAGACACATATGTGACTGAAAAAGAATTTTAGACACTTAAGTGTCTTAATCTGAAAATTCAGACATTATAGATGACTTAATTTAAGATACATAAGTGTCTTACTATGACCATGGTGTAAACGAACTGAGAATAATGTCTAAAGTATCCGCAAACGTCTTATTTTAAGACACTTCATTGCTTTAAACGTGTCTTAATTTAAGACGTTTTGATTCTTCCGACGCAATAACCACCAGGGGGCACTAGCACTCCCAGTTGCGCATGCGTTTTAGATGTCTTCGTTCGAAGTGGTATACGTTGTAATTCAAACAAAGTTTGTTTTTATGTACGCGTGTATTTTAATTCGTTTTTTGCGAAATGTGAAGTATTGTGATTTTAATTCGTATTAACTTGGATTATTTATTTATTGAATACATACATCTGACGTGTGTGCTCGACATCAAATGTCTCTTAGAAGCTGTCGTCGATACAAGGGCGGGATAGACACAGAACAGAAGTAGACGACGGTTGAAGATTACACCCTGAAATTCTACAAAGCGTGTGCAATGGGCTTAGTGTTAACTCGTATCAATTTATATCAATAATATTGTGTTATTCATCTTCGTCCTGTCGAAGCTGGCAAAAAAAAAGAAACTTTTGTCTGGCGGGTCCTGTTTTTAGGATGAAACATCTCATTCTTTAAATATGGCTAGTCGGATGTATTATGGGATTACCTTTTAAACTGATGAAAGTCTTTCTCCCTCACTCTGGTTGTGGTAGTTTTTAAAATTTCAAATCGAAGAATATTTCTTACCTCTTGCAAACAGCGATTGAAGTAAGTGTTATAATTTCTTTATAGTACTAAAATTATTGTCTTTTATGATTTTATTTATTGTACTAAACAAAATCTTACATGAAATTTAATTAGTTTTGAATCTTTTTGCAAAAAAAAAAAAAAAAAAAAAAAAAAAAAAAAAAAACACTAATTCTAGAAGTATATATTTTTAAATTTATGACGTTGTCTTTCATTACAAATTATGTATTTATTCTCATCTTTTTTCTCAAATTTAAAATAATAACATCACTAAAAAACAGACATATTTAAAAGTTAAGTTCATTCTCTTGTTTTGTTTTGTTTTCAATATGGCAGTTCTTAGTTTCAATTTCAATGGCTAATGCTTATCTCATACTCGACCACAAGGAAATAGAAAAAAAAAACTTTGAAAGATCTCCTAAAGTTTTCTTACTTCCTAGCTAGGGATTACAATCCCGGATTGAGATCCCGAGATCCCGCTTTAATTTTAACCCCGAAAATCCCGAAATTTTTACTGGAAAATTCCGGGATTTTCGGGATTGCCCTTTTTTTTTCCATTGAACAATATTCAGCTGAAATTAAAAAAATATATTTATAAACTTTCGCTTTTGGAAAAAAAAATCAATTGATTTTCATGAAATTTATATATAATTGAAAATGAATGTTTATCTCAAGTATTTCTTAGATATATTTCTAAATCTATTAAATCTTTTAATGTGTGAAAACTTTTGATTTGGAAACATAGAAGTAAGCCAGTCAGGAAAAAGGAAATCATTTGTTTATTTAGATTTCGCTGCATGCGTGGATTCGAAGGTCATTTTCCAATTAGACTTTACTGATAAGCATCGCAAGTTTGTATCATAGTGATATCATGTGCTAACTTTTTTTTTTTTTTTTGGCTTTATTTTGCTTTAAAGATGTCTTGTATAGTACCTCATAGGAATGATAACAATAAGCCCATATGGCAATATAAATTTTTAAAAAATCTAATTTTTAAATGATAAGGATTTTTATTTTTTTTTCGGGGATGGGGGGGGGGGGGGGATTTTGTATGAAAATTTCGTAAAGTTGATACCTTAAATCTTGCACTGATTATAATGAAAGTTTTGAACTTTTAGAGTAGGACAAGATTAAAAAACACAAAATATAAATAAACAAAACACCGAAGTAATTTTTTTCTCAATATTAACCCTTTGCACTCGAGGACTCCGGAGCGGAGCCATTTAAAATTTGTCTTCAAACTCGATGTACCATGTAATCTTGGCTTTTCTAGACAGGTATCACAAAATTATTTGCATTGTCTCCGTAGCGGAGCCCTCGAGTTTGAAGACAAATTTTAAATGGCTCCGCTCCGGAGCCCTCGAGTGCAAAGGGTAAAGTAGAATATTTATTTATTTATTCATAGTTAAATAGCTGTTGTGATTATCATCTGATATATATGTAAAATTGCCTATGTGGCAATATAAATTTTCAAAAAATCTATTTTTAAATTATATGAAGTAGAGTAGGACAAGATTATAAGAAATATATATATTTATCCATGTACTTTAAAAGCCCTCAATAGCCCTTGCCGCTGAATTTGTCCGATAATCGGAGATGTCTGCTTTTGTGAGGTAAATATATACAAATATGTATGCCATGCGGATTAAAAAAGTATTCGCTAAATAGATGTTTCAGAATAGCTATTCGGGAATGTCCATTAATCTCCACAACGGATACTCCCGAATACCAGACATCTCAATTAAGATAACAATAATGCAGGGTTGCATTTTTTGCAAAATAACTTCTTGATTAAAGAATGGGCATACTGGGCCGTGCCCCGCCCCCCTACGATTTTAGTGCCCACAAATTTGATGTGCAATATTTGTAAAGTTTATATTTTAAATCTGTTTCGAAATTCCACTGATTATAATCAATATTTTGAACTTTTAAAGTAAAATAAGATTAAAAATAAAACAAATTAAAAAAATCTAATATTTAGATAAATATTTTTTGTTTTAATCTTGTTCTACTCCTGAAGTTCAAAATATTGATTATAATCAGTAAAATGTGGTAAAGGATTTAAATTATCAGCTTAACAAAAATTGCGTACCAAAATTGGGAGCACCAGAAAAATCAGGTTGTAGGGGGAGGGGGGGGGGGCAGGACCCCAGCCAAATATTTTTCCAGGATTCAACGTGGTCAAACATGGCTACGTATGATGCTTACAAAAAAAATGGATGCTATTAAGACGTTTGAAGTGTCTGAAAAAATTCAGACATTTTAAAATGTCTGAAAACTGAACACTCCGTTTCAGACACTTAAGTGCTTGAATTTCAGACATTTTAATTTACAGTGTACACATTTTCAAAGAAAATTTTAAAGATGTAATTTTGATAAGTAAATACTTCTGTCCAGATTTGTGTGTACAATCATTACGCAGGTTTTGTGTGACAATTCTTTATATATATTACATTTATTCTTCTTCAGATTGAATAGCTTTACGTTTCAATTAAATATTTTTGTTTATCTATTTCGACATGGGTAGGTCGACAAGAGCTGCTGCTTGCATGAAAAAATATCGAATTTTAGAAAATGACAAAAAAAAAAAAAAAAACGTTCTGCTTACTAAAAAATCTCTATGAAATGAAGAAGGGAGACCCAATTAGTTAACTTTCTCACTTCCTAACCGATGACCAGGCCCCTATCTTCCGTTGCGCTAGATGAATGTGTTTTATACTTGGCATCAGCGTGTGTGACCGCCTAGTCGCCGCGTAGCGGCAATAAACCTGATGAGAGCGCCTTATTCGTTTTCCTATCGGCAGTGCCTTAACTAAGAGTTTTTTAAGCCGGTTGTATCTTGTTGTTTAGCACCTGTGCATTGCTACTCATGTTGATCTCGTAATTTAGAAGCTTTATCAGATGACGAGACCTTCCACATGGCAAGCCACATCAAAGGTATAATTCATAGGTAACTTCAAGGACTTTGCACTCACGACGCATTTTACAAGTACCAGGGGCCATTGGGTTACATGGCAACCCAATGACTTATCAAAAATTGATCCCTAAAAGACTACAGCGTGAAAGTCTCAAATGACTGGTCATTGGCGAAATTTCTATAGTGTCAAAAGAGAATTTACGTATAAATCATTTGAGGCTTCAAGAATTTAAAAACAATTTATTTTTTGATGGCATTAATGTTTTCTTATATGGAGATATTATGCAAGTGCCAATATTTAATGTATAATGTATATGTAGCCCAATGTGCTTAAATGTAGGCTAAGCATTGCAGCCTGGTACTTTTATTCATAATTTAAATTACTTGCTTAATCTTTCGACAAATCTAAAGCTTCTGATGGAGAAATCGATAACTCATTGCATCATGACGACATTTTGTTTATTTTTGGTTGTTATGTATTTCATCTCTCTTGACAAAAACAGCTTAACTCACTTAGGCGTTTGAGCTTCTTATTGCATCATCATTTGCAATACGTTGAGTAGTGGAGATTTTAAAACTAATAAGTAATCTACCGTTACTGGGTCCACTGCCAATTGGCGTTTCTGAGCTAATATGATTTGGTGCATCGAAGCATTTTTCTGAAATAAGCATTTTATTATACCCACATTTATATTAAACCACATTGTATGCTGATATCTTTTCTGTTTCACGCTAGCCTTAACTCTGGCCTCGATTAGAGAAGATTAGACGCACACAAAAAATTTTAAAGCACAGACGTACTCCATGAAACGATATTAAAAACCTGGGATGAAATTGACAAACCTACGTTAAATCTTATTCAAAGCACGCCATGACGTAATTATGACATCATCCGACGTCAGTGACGTCCTTGTAATTATTAAATTAACTTTAGTAACCTCCAAAACGAATGTATTTTTTTGTGTATTTTTTAGGCTAGATATGTACAATTTTGCATTTTCAAAAAAAAAAAAAAAAAAAAAAAAAAAAAAAAAAAAAAAATGTAATATTTCCCAACACATTTGGATTTTTGTTTCCCTTCTTGTCTTTCTCTTTTGACAAAAGTCAACATCTTTTTTTAAAGTTGTGAAATGTTAGGCGTACGCATATTTTTGCGTTGCAGTGTATAGTATTTCTTATCATAGTTAATGCTTCTTATGCTACATCGATTAATAAACTTCCCAGAAGAGTTTATTAGTTATGTAGAAATCAGTGCACTTATTTCAAATTTGATCCTACTCATACAAAGTATCAAATTGTTATTAACAGCGAAGTCCTACCGTTATTGGAACTAAACAACAGGTAAAAGAAAACCAAAAATATTGAGATTAATCCTACTTTTGATTACAATGCTGACATTGTAAAAAATAATATAATATATGAGAGTCTGCTTGTAAATAACTTGATTCTTCAAAAAAACAAAATGACATGTTAATGTTTTAAAGGGTTTTCATTATATTTAAATGTAAATCGTAATATGGTTTTTGATCATTCTAATTTTGTTTTCTAAATATATGTCCTGTAATTTGAATAACTTGCAGTAAAACTTTGTATTGCGGGAGTAGTGTACTAAAGAATTAATTAGAAAATGTTAATCAAAAACATTTAAAAAATGTAGCAAGATCCATAACAAATGTGATCCCAGGTTGATTTTTTGTGAAAACCACAATGTTATTTTGTGAAATAATTGCACTGTAAATTGTTACTCGTCTTTTTATGCCTTTTTTATCAGTGTGTTTTTTATTTTTTATTTTTTTATTTTTTTAGGGCTATTGCATATTCTAACTGACATAATTTACACAGCGTCGCAAAATTTCTTCTTTATCATCCTTCGTTTTTACTTTTGATTGCGAGAATTACTAATGATGAAAAGATTACAAAAAATTTGACGTGATTATTCTTTCTGATTATCAGTTTTCTTGTAATTTCTGGTATTTTTTAATTTTATAGCAACACTTTTCAATTTTTATCATTCATTTTTATTTAATCCCAATAGAATGTCATGAATAGAATGACAGATAGAATTGTTACTTATACGTTCAAATGCAATAAAAAATTAAATATGACAAAATTGTGAATATACATATATTAATTTATAGCTGATTCTGACCTCGGAGTATTGTGAATCATTTTGAATGAGCTTTATTTTATAGGTACATCCATGTTACACTGTAAAAAAAATTCCGCAACGTTCCTGGGAAAAAATGGGCAGCTGAGTTGCCCATTATTTCCAAGAAATATTTCTTGAAAATGACTGCAACTTTACTGTATATGTTAAAAACTTTCTACAGAAATGCCAGTAAGTTTCCTACGAAATACCAGGAATATTTCTGTTGACAGCAAAACATTATTGACATTTCACAGCATGCGGGATCCGCAGGCGATTTTTACATTTCCAGTTGACAATTTTCGCTTTATTATCATTATTTGTTAGAATGAAAAAATATTTTGAAATTGACATCAAAATTATTATTTATAATTTACACGAAAAAATAAATTGTCAGTTAAAATTCAATAAAGTAAATATATATATGATATATTGTTTCTGAACTTTGCTTAAAATAGAAAAATATATAAATGTAAATAATAATTAGAAAAAAAATCTAAACATAAAATTTTTTCGATTTTCGTCAGTAATTATGTTAGTTTACAAGTTAGATAAAATACATATAAATTTTCATGAAAAAAAAACTAAACGTAATTGTATATTTTTTGCGAAAAAAAAAAATCAAATTTGCAGCAATTCAAAGTGTCAAATATATATCAAATTTAAATCAAATTGTAATAAAGTGTTAAAATATAAAATTAATTAAAAAAAGAAAAAAAAAGTCAAGAGGTAGAATCGAACTGGGGCCGTACGGGTGGCGTGCGAGCTTTCTGCGTCCACACCACGAAAGACACGTTCAGAGCTGCAAACTAATGGGTATTTGAAACGTATGCTAAACCTCGGCATCTAATTTCTCAAAATCTAAGTCCCATTTGAAGAAATCCTTTCACAAGAATAATTAGAGATAAGAACTCTAAAACATACTTTAAATTAATCAAAATCGGTGACAATCATGTTTGATGGTCCCCTGGTTAATGGAGATCCAAATAATAGGTGTATGTTTTTTACACGGTCTGCTCGTTAAACGTTCCACATACAAGTACGAGAGATAATCTCTTAGCGATGTCACAGAGGTATTGTATTTTCATCTGAATTGTCTTGATAATAGAGACGTAAAGGATTATGTCGTCTATTGATTTATTTGCATTCCATATTGCTTTTTTTACATTCATTTAAGGAATTCGTTTTCGACACTCGCGCGCGAGCAACGACGCGAGCAACGCGCGAGCAAAAACATAATAAATGGCGGCCGCAGCGTTTTGCTGTTTCCAACTTTTGTTCAGGGTTCAGGAACGTTTCAGATAAGAAAACCAGAATTTCACAGGAAAGAGCTAAATTATTCTGAAAACCTGAGAAAAGGCGAAACGTTCCTGGATTTTACATGGAACGTTACCATTTTTTTTTTTTACAGTGTAATATATAAATAAGTTTTCCAAACTAAGGAAGATATATTGCTGTCTGTACCTAGACAACGGCGCCTGAAGTTAAAATGAATGAATCAGCTAACACTGCAACTTTTGAAATGAGTGCCTAAAAAGTTGTGATATGTCTTTTGCGTTTCTAGTAAAATAAATTAAACTTAATTGCTTTATATGATAAAAAAAAAAAAAAACACTCATAGTTTCATTTTAATATAATATCCTGAAAAAAAAAAAAAAAACAGTTACTAACTATCTTAGATCTTCGTATAAAATGCAACTGTTTGCAATCGTTTAGTCATAACGCCTATGAATTAGCACTATATTTAAAATTTGCTTCATGTGTCATATTCATACGCATTCTATTATACCAAACTCGAAAAGTTTAGATTACTAACACCTAGTTTTGACTTCTTTTATGACTTTGTTAGTAATTTTTTACCTTTACATCGGTGTTTTGACATACATCTAAATTGTGTATTCTCGGACAGCATCTGTCCGAAAAGATAGTCCCGCGACTGATAGTCCTTCAGTGAAATAGTATAGGAACTACACAATCTTAAAGTTTGGAACTAAATGTTAAATTAACTAAAAATGGTTGCAAAATAAATTTCATTGCGAATTATCTTTTAAAAATAACAAAAAACTACATGGCGGCATAAGCTTTAAATTTGATTTTCTATTTTTGAAACCTTTGGTTCATATTAAGTTACAATTACAAGATTTCGAAAAATAATTTCGAAATTATAATTTATTATTATTCGAATTTTTTTTTTAACTGTGATCTATAAATGTTTGAAAGAAAATCCATTTCTATGAGCTTCAAATATAAGAATACGAAATTACATCTCTATCAGACAAGTCTTTTTGAGTTATTCTAAGAAAAAAAAAAAAAAAACCTCATATTGCAACTTTTATGGCAAATATTAAAAATAGATTTAGCATTAATAGTTAAAATAATTGAGCCCGTATATTTCGTAATCTTTTCACTTAACCCATTTATGCCTAGCGTCCCGTTTTTGAGACTTTTAGAATTTAATTTTTTTTTTCTGCTTCTTTGCAACATGAAAATTGTATGAAGTAGTCGTCTGTAAATGTTTTTATCTATTACCGAGTGATTGACAGCATGAGATTGATATTTATTTACTTAAATGAAGGCCTATTTTCGGTTTTTATAGAATTTTAATTTTTCAACATAGCGAAATGTAAAAAGTAAGTTTACTTGTATTTTTTGTAAAAAGGATTCAAATAAATAAGTCATAATCTTAGCTTGTAGATACTTTGAAATAATTATTTTTTAAATTGCGAAATTATATGTTCAAGCCTTTTTTTTTATGCATGTTTGTAACGTACAAATTATAGGGCGCAAGGTGCAAATGGGTATATATTTTTATTAGACATTTAGGGGTGGTTATTTATGTAAAGTCCTTTGCAAGATGATTTTGAAATAAATTGTTTTTTAGCCTCAAATACGATTATTTTTAATTCATTCTTAATTATACTTATAATGTTATTCATAGTAATCTGTAATGAAATAAATATATTTTTAATAGTTCATAAAAATACTAAGTATAGTATATTATATACATTTTAAAAGCTTAATTTATATAAATTTAGACAAAACATATAATTATGCATTTTTCCACATATCAGTATTCTCATATTTAGTACGTTTACACTTTATCAAATAAATATTATAAAAAAAGCGTAATTTATTTTAGTATTTTTCCAGTTCATTTTGCAACATTTTAAAGTGATTTTACCAACAAATTTGAGAAATAAAAAATCAGGTATAAATAGGGTTAATGCCTTGTTCTTTGATATCTGAAAACAGAAGGCGTCGAAAAATCAAAATATAATGCCAAAGGTATGTATCAGCTTTACAAATTCATGTTTGGTACATTTGCTATATGTAGATATCTCCTAAGACAACTTAGATATATAACTATCCAGTAGACTCTATAAATATTCGATTGGTAACAGTCAAATTCGTATATGATATTTGAGACAGAGTTACTTGGGATTGATGCGATTTTTTAAAGGACTTTACTCCACAAAAACTTATCTGGTTAACAATTACGACATATGTTTATTAGAGTTATATATACCGGGTGTCCTAAAAAGGACTGACTGATTTTAAAATTCAATAACATGCAAACGGTGAGCGATATTTAAAAAATTCATGCAGGAAGGTTATGCATGAACTCAAAAGTTTTTTTATATTGATTTTTGATTTTAGTTCGAATTACAAACAATAGATTGCGCTGCGATCAATAGACGCTAAATTCAGGCTCAATTTTTGGCACTTCGGGACCCACTCAGTACATTTTAATCTCCTTTTTCCGCATGGAAGAAGAAAAAGGTAAAAAAATCGAGCCTGTATTTAGCGACTATTGCTTACAGCGCCATCTATTGTTTGTAATTCGAACTAAAATCAAAAATCACTGTAAAAAAAAACTTTTGACCTCATGCATAAAACTCCTGCAAGATTTTTTTAAATATCACTCGCCGTTTGAAAGTTATTGAATTTTAAAATTATTCAGTCCTTCTTAGGACACCTGGTATATTATAATACATATTAATTAACATTGTTAGATTTTACAGATTCTGTTATGAATCTTACTCTAAGAATCGAATAATTGGGAAATCCTAGTAGATACAATTATGACATAATATAACTTTAAAAAAGCTTCTAAACGCTTTCATTTTTAGCTTTTATCAAACGACTTTCCTTACCACCAAATCGTTTCCGGACATAATTTCCCAAAGTCCGGAGTAAGGGATAAGCATGTTGTTAAGCATAAAATAAGAAGATGTGTGATTAGCTATCTGCAATATCTTACATGGATATGTAACATATTCAATGGAAAGTTTAATTATGTTTAGTATTTTGAGAATGGAAATAAGAATATTTTTCATATGAAACTCTGAAATGTATTTCCTTACTGTACTACGTTTTAACCATCTACCTTTGCTTATTAAATTTTAATTTAAGTTTAAGCCTAAATTAGCCTATTAATACTTTTTTCTTATAATTTTATTGTATTTATGTTAATATAGTAAATGAAAATATTCATGGAATATGTGGAACATATAAATCAAAAATAAGAAATATTTTTCAAGATTATCAAATAATAATTCACTATTTTTGTTGCAGATATTCTATCACCAAGCTATCAAATATTCAAAGATGACTAGCTGACAATTGTGATAATTTGCGTTAAAAATTAGATTAGCTTAATTCCTCAAACACATTTCCTAATGAGGCTTGCATTTTCGGGGTTCCTGTAAACCAACTAAAAAGCAGCTGAATATCATTTCACGTACACTCATTTTCTGAGTACCAAATTCAAAAATTAATTTTTCCTGGATAAGATAAATTATTTTCTATCTGTAACGTTTTTAACTTATGCAACTAGTTCGCAGGTTATAACAAAATACATTGTTGAACAGATTTTATAGCATATTTGGAAGTCCGTTACATTTTAACTTCGGATACTAAACGATAAGTCATTCTTACAAATGTCTTTGGAATTATGAAAGTTAAAGTTTAGAACTCATAATTTTAAAATTCTTTCCAATCGTTTGAAGACATATTTCAATGCAGACAGCTTTTAAAACACACCTTGTTGCACAAACGCATATTTTACGCAACATTTTTAATTTATTATACGTTACAATAAGAATAGCGCCCCATCTTATTAATGCTGCTTATGGCGTGTCTTTTAATCAATTTAATTAATGATTTCTTTGAGCGAGAATAATCATCATAATTTTAGAAAGATTAAATTTATAAGATGTAGTCTAGAAAAATACTAAATTTAAGAAACTAGGATAATTGAACTTTTAAATTTCTATATCTTTTCTAATTATAATTTTCATAAATCCAACACATCGTGTCTTTTTTTTTAAGCCATTTTTGCTTGAATTTTGTTTTAAGAAATTTGCTGGTAAATTTAGTTTAAAATGTTGCAACATGAACTGGATAAACACGAAAACAAACTACGCTAAAAAGTTTGTCTTTATTTCACAAAATGTAAACGTTCTAAATATCGGAATATTTCAAAATATTTGTAATTGTGTGATACGTGTAATTCTATTTTTTGTCTCGATTTATATAAAATTGTCTGTTAATTTCTATACTGATTACCGTAATTTGCCTTTTTATGTAACTCTAAAAATATATTTAGTTAATTACATAGGCATTGTGATTATTATTATTATTATTATTATTAAACGAAGAGTAATTGTATTCGAAGCATAAAACATTTTATTTCATCGTCATTTTGAAAAGTATTTTACATAAAAAACACTTCTCTAAACCACTAAATTAATAATAAAAAAATATACCTATTGTTGACATGTATCCAATGTTTGGTACTATTCAAACATGCAGAAAATAAAGGGTAGAAAAAATAATTTGACAAAAAAAAAAAAAAAAAAAAAAAAACGTAAGGTGCCTAAATGTGACTACCCATAGTTTCAACAATTTTCTTTTACTTAAAATATATGCACAAGAGTCGTGTCTAAATGCTATATAATGGATTATCTGAACTTAGGAACAAAACTCGAAACATTTTACTGTATTAAAAATGTTTATGTTTGAGAAAATCTAATTACAATACATATCGTTCATTATTCATCGCCACATAACACCGTAAACGCGACTAAATATCCTGAAAATGAAATAAAATTTCGCTTTTTAACATAAAAGATCAAATATCTGTAAAGATGTCAAGACCTTATTCCTCTGTTTCATTTTGTTCAAATGGGATCTTGTTAAAAGTTGACGAAATTTCAAATTATAGTTCTGAAATATTCCACGCATTTAAGTGAACGTTTATTATCAGAGATCATTTAGAGACGCACTGCTTACTAAAAATGTGTAAAGACTTTTATGTTATTTATTGAGGTAAATTTATGTAGTATTTCGTATATTGTATTAATTTTAAATCAGAAAATATGTTTAATTAAGCTTTGGTTTGTATATAAATCAGGAATTTCCACATAATCATGTAATAGTGTTTTTCTTAACAGATTTAATTAAATGCGTTTTTCAAAGTAAGAAAATCTAAAACTGTGTGTATTGGATGCCTTTAACCAGAAAATATTCTGATTATCTCAACGAGGTACAACCAGTCTTTTGAAATTAATAATATACCAAACTATCATCACAGAAGGAAGTGTTTTAAATTATTACGACTCTGCTGCATGCGTCCAAAACAGTAGATAAATATATATTGCGCCATAATTTAGTAATTCAAAAACTGTTTTTGCCAGAAATAATTGAGCATGGAAAGCCTGCTAAGAAAGAAGCGTGTTAAGAGCGAGTAAACTGTCTTCAAAACTGGTGGGAAGGAAAATTGGCTAATTAAAATTGATAATGATAAAAAATCCAAAATGATTCTTGAAATATTGTGGTATTCACAGAGATATCTTATTATCCAAATATTTTGCACTTGCTCTTAACCAAATAGTATAATCAATAAATCTGTATGGATTACTAAAATCAGTACTATAATGTACCAAATGTGATAATTTCTTTTTAATAATAAAACTTATGTCATATAGATAGGGATGGGTGTATGATATAATTTTAGACATGCTTAGGTTTGGTGTCCTTCTATATATATATAAATATAACAATTTGGAAATAGGTCAAATGATTTGGAAATGGACCAATGAAAATCTGCGTAGATATCACGAAACCCATGTGATTGGTCAGAGTTTTCTATTTTTCATAGCGGGAATTGCGCTTGACGAAAACCATGAAAGTAGAGAATTTAGATAGGATGGGCGAGGAAATGGACGAATTTTCTGCATTTCGATAGAGCTCTGTTTTTGGGGGTTTTTTTAAGGGGTCGATGGAAAAGTGATTTTTACAGAAAAAAAAAGATAATTTTCATTAACTAATGACTAGGGGGTGTGCGTCATCTGCGTTTGGAATCGAAAAATTGAATGCATAGAAAATAAGTGATCGCGAAGCGATCCAGAATGGACATGCAAAACAATTACGTGTTGATTTGATAGAAAATAGGGATTGTTTCGCGGGGCATTTACGATTACGCGTGGGGTTGCTGAGCGTAGCAAAGAAGGTGCACAAACCCCTAGATCTTTTTTTTTAAGTTAGGAAACCACAGATAAAGATCCTTACCTTCCATAAAACAAAAATAAAATATTAAAGTTCACAAGGAAGGCAAAACAAATGGAGTTCAAATCAACTAAAAGTGAAAAAAAATTCTTAAAATTTACAAAAACATTACTTTGTAAAATTTATGTTGTATTTCCATTTCAGTAGTTACGCACTGCTTGCTTTACACCTGGAAAAATTTAAAAGTGTTTGAAGTATGGATGTGCAAACTTTCATTATCTATCTATAATAATATTATAAATAAGTAAGAATTGTTTACTTGTAGGAGGTAAAATCTGAAACAAGCAAACCGATTCCAAAAGTAACGGTATCAAAATTAATGCGTTAGTCCAACTTAGAACATAGGCTATATCTTATGTCCGTGCCACTGGCCAAAAGGGGGTGCAGAAGCAAAAAAAGTTCTAAAAATGCGATTTTGTGTTACTGAAGGGCCTAAAAACATGAAATTTGGAATGGTAGTTACTTATAAGATAATTATGATATCTAAGGACATTTCTTTAAAAAAATCGAAATTAAAAAAGGGTGAAAATGCGCGAAAAGCGTTCTAAAAAATGTTCTAAATGCGATTTTTACGCAATTTCAGGAAGTACCAAATTGATTTAAGAAATAATGGTGTCAAAATGATGGTGACAACCCTTGAACTAGCATAGGCTCATTTTATGTCCGTGCCACTAAATCTAAAGGGGTGGCAGGAGTAAAAAAAAATGTAGGAAATTGTGATTTTTGATGTTACTGAAGGCCCCAGATACATGGAATTTGGCGTGGTAGTTACGTATTAGATATAAATGATCTATAAAAACATTTGTTAAAATATTCAAAAATTAAAAGGGTTGAAAATGCGCAAAAGGGCGTTCTAAAAAACGTTTTAAATGGCGATTTTTACGTAATCTCAAGAAGTACTAAACCGATTTCAAAAATAATGGTTTCAAAATGATGGTGATAACACTTGCTCCAACATAGGCTACTTTTTATCTCGGTGCCACCACCCTTAAAGTGGTGCAAGAGCAAAGAAACGTTCGAAAATCCGATTTTTGTGTTACTGAAGGGCCCAGATCCATGGAATTTGGCATGGTAGTTACTTATTAGATATAAATGATCTCTACGAACATTCCTTAAAATAATCAAAATTTAAAAGGGCTGAAAATGTGCGAAAAGTGTGCTAAAAAACGTTCTAAATGGCGATTTGTATGCAATCTCAGAAAATATCCAGCCGATTTCAAAAGTAATGGTTGGAAATTGATGATGACAGCCCTTACTCTAATATAGGATTTACTTCATGTCGGCGTCACTGCCACCTTGCGGTTGCATTTTTAAGGAACGTTCTAAATTGTGATTTTTTGTGATACTGAAGGGGCCACCAACTTGAAATTTGCCATGGCAATTACTTATGAGATGTAAATGCTTTCTAAGAAGAGTTCATTAAAAATTTGAAATTTAAATGAGGTGAAAATAAACGAAAAGTGTTCTAAAAACTTTCTAAATAGCGATTTATATGCAATCTCAGGAAATATAAACCGATTTCAGAAGTAATTGTTTCAAATTGATGGTGACAGTCCCCGCTTCATCATAGCCTATATTTAAGTCGTTGTCACTACCACCTAGGTGTTGTTGGCGCCAATCTTGGCATCTACTTTCGCTTGGCGAATATGTAACGTCAGAAGTTGTTTATCGTTTGTTCCGAGCGGTTGTCTCCATGGGAGCTCCGCAAACTAAAAATACTTGTTAATAAAAAAATGGTTCGTTAGAATTTAATTACTTGAATTTATATATTAAAAAAAAAGCTACAGTCCACTTGCTCGTGCCAACTAACATTTGTTCCACTATCCGGAGTGAAAATTTGCGCCCATCGAAGTGATCGTTTTGTTTTGAAAAAAAAAAAAAAACTATTGGCATGGAGATGGAAATTAAAGTTATAAAAAGTAGAAAGGGTAATATAAAGGCCCATTTAACCAAATTATCAAACTTCACTGCAGATGAGGCAGAAAAAACGGACTCGGTGGATATTTCGAATAAGATTGAAAATCTTAATAAATTGGAAGATAAGCTCGATGGGCTTAAAATGGAATATTATAAATTTTTTAAGGGCGAAGACGTTGATAAATGCGAAGCTGAATTCGAAGAAATCGACCAAGATGTCCAAACGCTTAAGGTAAGCTTTAAACATTTTCTAGATCTTAAGAAAAATAAAATCCTGAAATAGTAAATGGAAACAATATTTTGTCGCATAATATACAAAAATTATCAATAAAGTTACCAGAAATTCCTTTACCAAAATTTGATGGTTCTAATGAAAATTGGAATAATTTTAAAACTCAGTTTGGTAGCATTATTGATTCGAACGAATTGCTATCCAATGATCAAAAACTCTTCTATTTACAGTCTTCTCTCGTGGGTACAGCAAAACAAATCCAAAGTGCGGACGACACTTATGAGTCCTTATTTAACGCACTTAAGAATAGATTTGAAAATAAGAGATTAATTGTTAATACACATATTAAATCCTTATTAATGTTAGACAATATCGGTGTAGAATCAGCTGAAAAATTAAGAATGCTGTTTGACTGTATTTTAAAGCATGTAAGAGCTTTAAAAGTTTTAAATGTTGAAATGAAGAATTTTAGTGAAAATTTACTGATTAACATTATCATAATGAAGTTAGATAAAACAACATATAAAGAATTTGAAATGAGTCTATCATCTACAGATTTACCCAAATGGGACACTTTCATAGAATTCATGGAAAAACGTGGTCAAATTCTAGAAAATTTACAGGGAACACAAGTAAATTCCCAAAAATTTAAAGTTCTAATTAAAAATATAACCTTTGTTCTAAAAACTAACCCATGCGTCCTTTGCAAACAATTACATGGTTTACATTTGTGCCCAGCTTTTTTAAAAAGGACTCCGATTTAAAGATTTGATGAAGTTAAAAAAAATAAACTTTGTATTAATTGTTTTTATTCTGGCCATAATCACGTTTCAAGATGTAATTCTAAATATAACTGCTAAATTTGCAATGCCAGGCATAATGTATTACTACATCGAAATCAAAATAAAACTCATTTTGATAAAATATCTTCAAAAAAGTCGGATTCCGAAATTGATTTATCTTCTCAGCCGATAGCCCGTCGTGCCAGTATGGAAGACAGGTGCATGTTTGATGATTCAAATAAACAAAATGCTTCGGAGATTAAGCAAAGTTTTTCTGCTCATTGCAACGCAAATGAAAAGGGTGTTTTTTTTTTTTGTCTACTGCTTTTATTTTTATTTATAGCCCAAAACATAAAAAATTCATTACTGCTCGTGCTATTCTCGATAGCGCGAGCCAGGCGTCGTATGTTACTTCAGAAATGGCTTTTAAATTGGGATTGAAAAAAGAAAAAATAAATATCGCAGTATCTGGATTAATTGGAAATTCATTTAACATGAAATCGAAAGTTTCTACTGCTTTTCAAAATAACAATTCTTCTTTTTCGTCAGCTACTGATTTCTTCGTTGTCCCAAAAATTACTGATTGTGTACCTTTTAGGAACATTAAAATTGATAAAAACATTATACCTAATCGTTCGCTGTTAGCAAATCCTACGTTTGACAAACCGGGAAAAATCCATTTTATAATTGGGGTTGAACATTTTTATGAAATAATAAAAGAAGGAAAAATTCGTGTTTCGCCAAATCTAATGTTTCAAAATTCAGTTTTGGACTTATTGCTACGGGTACTTTCTCAATAAACAATTATAATTCATTTTGCGGGCTGACATTTAACAGTGACAATGAGAATATTGAAACTATTCTTCGAAATCTCTGGGAAATAGAAAATATTTCATCGGATCATCGTCTAAGTAAAGAAGAGTTTTGTGAAGCTCATTTCCAGAATACTCATAAACGGGATGAAACCGGCCGTTTTATCGTAGAAATGACTATTAAATTAGAACAATTCGATAGTTTGGGAGATTTGGGAGGCCGGTATGTTGGCGCCAATCTTGGCATCTAATTTCGCTTGGCGAACATGTAACGTCAGAAGTTGTTTATCGTTTGTTTCGAGAGGTTGTCCCCATGGGAGCTCCGCAAACCAAAAATACTTGTTAATAAAAAAATGGTTCGTTAGAATTTAATTACTTGAATTTATATATTAAAAAAAAGCTACAATCAACTTGCTCGTGACAACTAACAGGTGTTATAGGAGCAAAAAATATTCTAAATTGCGTTTTTGTGTTAAAGAGGGGGTCTAACATTTTACATTTGGAATGATTATCACTTCAAGGATGCAAGTGCTTTCTTAGAATGGTCGAAAGAAAATTACAGATTTAAAAGGATGAAGTGAGTGAAAAGCGTTCTATAAGCGTTCTAAATTACGATTTTTATGCAATCGTATGAAATACGAAACCGATTTCAAACATAATGGTTGCATATTGATGGTGATAGAACCTGCTCAAACGTAAGCTATATTTTATGTCGGTGACACAACCCCTAGTGTGTTGCAGAAGCAAAAAACTTTCAAAATTGCGATTTCTGCGGTACTGAAGAGGCTAGAAACTTTAAATATAGTACGGTAGTTGCTTATAAAATTTAAATGTCCTCTAAGAAGCCTAAAATGAATTCGAAATTAAAAAGAGGTGAAGATTCGAAATTAAAAAGAGATGAAGCGAAGGGAACGGACCGAAAAGCATTTTAAAAGAATTCTAAATTACGATTTCTATGGAATATCAGGAAATAATAAACCGATTCTAGAGTTATTGGTTGCGAATCGAGAGTGATAGTCCCTGATCCTATACGGGCTATATTTCATGCCGGTGTCACTACCACTTGGTTGGCAGGAACAATAAGAGAGCCTTTAAAAACATCCAAATTCTGTTTTCTATAGAATATTAGGAAATATCATACGATTCCAAGGTTAATGTTGGTAAATTAATGGTGGCAGTCTCTGTTTCAACATATATAAATAATCAATATATTGTGTCTCAAAGTTATTTTTTTTTGCACAAATAGTTTAAGTCAATACTTGTAATTTAAGTTATCATTAAATAAGCTTATTAATATATTAAGTAGTTCAGTATTAAGTGTTTCAGTTAATAGTAGTTTTATCTATTTAAACTCTTTTTTAAATATTTCAAAAACTGATAGTAATTAAATGAATATTTTCTGATGATATCTGTCGTACAAAAAATGCATTGTCACATTTATGTACTTTGAAAATTCTTTTAGGTTTTAGCATGTGACCAAAATAAACTAAATGTGACAAAGGTATATTGACTGCTTATATTGGATATAATGATTGAATTTCTAAAGGGCTAGTTACTTTTGAACTGAAGGCAACATATTCAATCAGTTTCTACTTGATGGAATAAAAAAAATACATAATTTGCAAAACAAATTAAAAAACAAAATAATTTATTTCGTACATTGTTTAACCTCAAGAAAGGACGGATGTTAAGATATTCCATTCATCTAGTTCTGCATTTAATGTTAAATACATTTTATAACAAATAAATTTAACCAATTAAACGTTGAAAAATAAAAATAAAATTCAAACAATATCATACTTAAAACACTATAAAAATATGTATTCCGTTCAATTGAAATCGAAATAAATCTTTTTTACTATTTTAAGTTGAATTTTTTCCTATTTCAGTTTTTGTAAAATGTTTGTGATAGGTGTATATAAAATGATAACATACATGTACAATGCAAACCTTCAAAAAAGTCTAAGATTTATTTCGATTTCATTTTAGAAGGATCGAAAATTTTTGGATGTTTTTAGTATCCTGTTGTTTGATTTTTAATTTTATTTCCCTTTGTTCAGTTGGTTTAATTTATTTGTTACAAACATTTAACATTAAATATTGAAATAACTTATAGAAATATCTTAATATCCGTTCCTTCTTGGGTTTAAATAATATAGGGTGTAAATAGACTTCTTGATTGATTTGTTCTTTCAATTATGCTGTTGTTTATTATGTCATGTTTTTTAATAACGACTGCATTCAGACGAACACTTTTAAAAATTAACAGAGATACCATCATCAGGGTTTTATTTAAGCAGAATCGCATCATAATTTCTGATGTAATTTACCAATGATTAATTAAAAATTTTTCACTAAGAATGCAGATGTTTTTAGATTGGACCAAAACTTTAAAAAAATAGTATGATTAATCTAAACTAAATCATAAAAAACCAAGGTTATTTAGACATAGAAACCCTACAAAATCTACAATTGAATTATGGCCAATCGTGCAAATCTCTGATGATTGGACAAGGTGAAAATAATCTCATTCAATGATAATTTGGGCGGAGTATGTGCTAATCCATATGTATAAACACAGCTACGCTTTTAAGGCGATTTTTTGCGATAGGAATACGCTGTTATATATATTACGACAGCGACGAGTGAGTTTAAATTTACTTACCTAATTTCAATTTGGAGTATGGTTAAAACATAATTTTTTTGATTTAACACAGCAAAACCGTATATTTTGTTTTTTTTACCAAAATATAAAACTGACGCTGGAGAAGTTTATTATGTAGATACTGAAATAAAGATACATTTTACTTAAATACAGTTATACCGTTTCCGGCTAGCGGGCAATATAAACGCAAAAAATAATAAATAAATGTTGAGTTTGTTTTAGTTAATTTTAATTTACTGCATTATTCCCGTACGAGAAAACGTTAAATAAAATCCATATTGAAGTTTAAATTATGCAATTTTCCTCAGGAACACTAAAAGACCTAATTATTTAAAAAAAAAATTCAAACCACAAATTACTCCTTAAGAAAAGGTTTTTCTGGAAATGCACTTAAAACCATAAAAATAAACTTTACTTAAATTAAGTTACCAAATTTCTCATAAAAGGCGCTATAGTCACCAAAGAAGATTGCATTGAATCTGAGTCAATTGCCTTTAACTGCATTATAGCTATATATCCCACAATGAAATTGTAAAAAAAATAGAATCTACTTAACCCGGCATTTGTCGATTGCAAGATTTTTTGCTGTCCTTATTAATTATTGCTCTCTCAGTCATGTCTCTTTATAAATATAACAGTGAAATTTTATGCAGTTGAACTTAAATGGTTCTCCATTATCATTGTAAAATTACATGGCATTCTTTCATTATTACTTACTTCTTATACACTTCTTACTTCTTCTTACGTCTTATACACTTATTACATCATACATCTGACCTCATCTTATAACTTATGTAAATTGAATATTGTTTTAATCTTTTTACGTAAACTAGGGGGCTCGGCCCCCTACGAGCTACGCTCGCCAACCCCCGTCCAGACACCGCAGACTCTAAATGCACGCTAATTTGATCGGCTTTAAAAAGATTTCGAAAGATTGAATTATAATTTAAAAAACAGTGGCGATCTCCCTATAAACGAATTTCTATTCATTTCTCTTTGATTGGGGAATTTTAACGCCAAATCTGCTGCGGTACTACTTGATTATCCTGTCGACCAATTTCGCCAAATTATATAAATCGCCAAACCACTCGCCAAATTATACAAATTGATGTAATTTTTATTTTAAATAACGAAAGAACAAATAAATTCGTACAACATTAATAAAAACACAAATAAAACGTCGAAATAAAAATAACTTGATGACGAATACACGTAACAACATTTCAAAATAAGCTAATATAAAAGGAATTAAGTAAAGAGAGTCTTTGTCTCGTGGTATTTTTTAACAAAGCGAAAAGAAAGTTCTTTTAAATGAGACATTTTAAATTAATTCTCAAAATATCAAATAAATGTCTAGCGCAATTTCTAAATTTAAACTTTTTTCAATATTATTTTGTGTTCATTTTATGTAATAACTATAATGTGACGTAAATATGACGTAATTTCTCCTAAGACTTCTAACGCATTTTAATGAATTTATTATTTTACAATATCCTTTCTCTTTTAAAATTCACGTGTATACTTTTTATGACGTAATTTTTAATAAGTTCCTGCTTTTTATACGTAATTATTTAATTCTAATTTGAAAGTTTTTTTCCTGTTTATAATAGTCGCGTGTAAATAAATTTTTAATTTGAAGCAAACATTATTGCTTGCGCTTTTTATACAGTTGGCAACAGTTTAAATTAGTACAATTTTCTGAAATCTGTAAAAAATATCTCTAGAAATGCTGAAAATTTGAATTTAAAATAGAAATAAAACCTGAAAAAATGAGTCAAAATAAAAAAATTAATGCAATCTGCACTCCGGCAAATTCTAACGCATAAAATGATCTAAAAATGATTACACTGTTATGTATAGTTTTTGCTGCTATAAAACTTTTTTAGTGGAACGATTTTGTCCAACTTTAGCATTAAATAACTCTTAAAATAATTCTTCGATTTGAAAACTGTCTGCATCAGCGTGTTTATCAAACATTTCTGTATAAAACCACCGATTTTCATATTTTTGTATGCATTATTTTTGTTAATATTAACGAAGAAAGACCTCCGGTCACAAAAAAACCTAAACCGGCGGCGGCGGCGGCGGTGACAGCGGTAGTTACTTTTTTTTAGAATAGAGAGATGTTTGTTTTGTTTCATCCATGAACATATTTTCTACATTTTTGCCGCATTTCGCCACAATCCATGCAGTACTTTCGCATTTTGCCGCAGCGTGTTTAACTTTTGGCAGTGTGTGTAAATATGTCGTCATATTAACTTGCTTTCTGTAATTCTTGCTCTTTCTGTAGGTACCACCAAATATTTGAAAATCTCATTTTTATTTCTAATATGGTGTCATAAATATATTCTGTTTAATTCTTAAAATCATAATAATAATAATAATAATAATTTTTTACGTGAAAAAGACCTAAAAAACTTTAACTTTTGTGTGAAATATGTCCATTGATTCTCAATGAAAATAATAAAAATTTTAATTATTAACAAAAATATTTGAATAATTTAAATAAAGCATAGCATATCTCATTTTCTGTGTTATAATATACTTGAGAGCATTTAAACATCCGTTTTGATCCTGACTTCACCCAAACCTTTTAACCCATTAATGACGAACCTATTTTACAGTTCTTTTAATACTCTGACACCAGTTTTTTCTACGTTATAATTTTGAGTTATTTAATCGCTAAAAATTTGAGATTAGATAATGTGACAATTTCCAAACTAAAATACTGGTTTTGAAGTTTAAAAAATTTGTTTGCCTTACAAGGCAAATGTTCTTGCCAACCGGCTTTAATGAGTTAAGTCTTTCAAATTTACAAATTTATAAAATTAAGACAGAGTAAAAATTTTGTAGCATCAGGGACAAAACGGTGAGAAGATTTGAAAAAACATGTTACGATGTCCACATATTTCACTGTGTTAACTTAACATTGAGCAGGCACACTGGAAATAAATATGTATTTCTCGGCTGCGCAATATTTAAAAATATAATTGTAATAAGATGCCAAATATATCCTAAATGCAACAAAACTATGCAAAATCACGTATCATTTAGGGATAAAGACCTTATTTCAAAGATTTCTACAAGATAATAATTATTTATCTGTATGTTTCATAGGATAAATTTAAATAAACGAACTTTTTATATTTCGCTATCATAAAATATGAAAAATCCACGAACATTTAAGAAAAGTCTTCATTTAAGTAAATAAATATCCATCTTGTGCTGAAATCTCTCGGTAATAGACAAAGATGCACATAATTACGTTAAGTTGTTTTCACGTTAAAGGTAAATATATATATATATATATATAAATTTATTAAATTTTGAAGTGAAATAAATATGAGATGCTATATATAATTGAGTTAATTTCGCAAACGTACAAGAAAACATAGAGTTCCTGTACCTGACAAAGAAAAGATCTCTTATCCCGTAAGTACGACATATCTAGCATCCAGATAGGCATTGCTAGATAACTTGATTGACATCATAGAGTGTGACTTTAACACGTTTATCGGCTTTTTTATTTTGAATATAAAAACGTTCCTTTTAAATTATTCCGGTGACTCCCATTACCATTTTTCATTACAGAATAAAGTTATTTCTCGTCTAGGAAGATGGCAGTGATGTCATTGCAAGTCACAGTGGTCACGTCACATTGACGTTAATTAAAGTTAAGTGCGTCACGTCAAAACTCTAATCACAAAAATACCAACATGTGAGGTCAAAATGTGACATCAGAATATCTGTGTCCTTGGAATTAACGACATCAATACACTGCTAAACATCTGCAGCAAACGGTTCAGTCATTCGACCGTTTTCATAATAAATGTTTACGTAACCTTTATTTAATTTTATACTTTTATACTTTTAAGATTCATGGGATACGCTTCATAATATTGTCAAGCAACCGTTATTTTTTAAAAAAAGGTCGAATGACTGGGTCGTTCATTGCAGATTTTAACAGTGTAGAAAATTATGAGTGGAATTGGCGTCAATTGGGCAAAGAAGTTTTATTCACGAGACTTTTTTCGACTAAAATTTTGTTAGCCTGCCATGTACTTCCGCCCAAAATATATTTATAATTATTTAAGAACTTTTCCCCAATAAGTTTTATTTTTTATTAAAAACAAATATTAATTATAACGAATTAAAAGAATTGCAGTAATTTACATGACGCGGTCCGATACTTTTCCCGCAGATTTGAGCGTTTTATTATATCGAACATTCCCGTTAAAGAGCCCCGATAAGAGCGATGATTGGTTTATGTCATCAGATTCAATGCGCTATTCCGTAGCTTTGTGTGAACATGCACTGACTTAAAAACAGGGTCAAGCCCTCAGAGAGAAATATTTGCTAGCTATGTATCCTTATTTGTAATGTTAGCGGAAACACCAACCAGGTCTGGAGTATTTTTATGTTATCTTTGTTATGAGAACATTAAAGAACTAAAAAGATTATGGAGATTTAAGGGAAAATATTTTTATTACTTGATTATGTTGAAGTAAACTATGTTTTTTTTTTTCTTTTTTAGCTTGACTGAGAGTATTTTTGTCAGCCTTGCAAATCCGACTATTCTAAAAAATCACCTAAAATAAAGTATCTGTATTTTACGATTTCGGAATACTTTACTGCGGCCTTTCGACTCGAATCCCGTATTGCTTCTTCATACAACGACTCCAAAAAACAACTCATAACAACAAAGTAAAATCTTAAATTATATGAAAACTACTTCTCTTCAAGTAAAATGCTATTGAATAAAAAACAGTACGTTCTGGTTATAAGTTATAAAAATTTCAAAAATAACGAAAGGCGGCATATAGGTGCATGTATGTGTGGATGTATTACTTAAAATATTAAGAAAATAATGTGAAAAAACTTAACTTTGTAACGGTTACTTTTGTTTTTTTCGTTTTTTAATGTTTCATCTTTCTTTAATTCTTAACGACTTCTTGTTTTTGGCAAAACCTAGAAGCAACTGAAAATCACGCTCATAATTAATTAATGTATTTTCTATCTTTTAATTGCCTTATTATCTAGTATTGAACAAACTCTTGTTTCCAGCCTACAATATCAAAAATATCTCCATACTGCATCATTATTGAGTGAAAACATTACACAGATATGAGAAATCATAGCTATTTAAATATATCAAACTTTCAATAAAATTAAATAAAAGATTGAATTATTCCATTTTACAGATTATATGTTTTAAGTAAAATTGTCTAATAGCGTATCGTTTCCGTGACTACAGATTTACCCTTTATTTACGTTTCTTGAGACGCAAATGTTTACCATAAGTGAATTAGTAAAATCGATATTAAGCAGTAGAAAAAAATTTCAACTGAATAATATGTTCAAAAGACAGATATATCCAATTTCTAAATGTGATATCAGATCACACTAACCTGTATATAAGCAGGAAAAGTACTACGGAATGATTAATATTATTTGTTAGAATATCGCCCTTACTTGATGTATACATGAGTGGTTATTAAACGAATCTCGCATTAAGAATTGCGTAAATTCAAATTTTCTCGTTTGAGAGAATGAAGGAAAATAATTAAAAGCAGAGTTTATTTTATTTAATTAATTATACGCAGCCAGAGTTCGGCAAATTTGTAATTGCACATATCTGTAATGTAATTAAAGTTTAATTGTATATAATTATTTATAGACTAATTTAAATACCGTGAAAAAAATTTGCAGCACCTTAACCGGAACCGCCGCCATCCCACTATTTGACTATTTCTGCGTTTGAATGTGTATAACTATAATCAATTACATGCAATTAACTTGTAATTACATTGCGGGTAATTGAGACTACAAATTTGTCAAACTCTGTACGCAGCTAAGCAGGATGCAGTTACCCTAGAAATTGAACACAACAATCTTGTATTGCGGGTCTGCCACAGGCGACTATTTTTTAATTCTACCTCACACCACTTTCTCAAAACAAACATTATTGACATACTGTTCAAGAACATTTTGATGAGAAATATACTAAAAAAACTGTTTTTTTTTAATAGTGGTGCGAATAGAATAGAAAAATAGTCGCCTATGGCAGCCCTGTATTGCACCCTGATACAATTACACATTATTAGATGTTCAAATATAAACGTATGCAAATGCAAGCAAAATTACATTTATTTAAAAGTAATAATAATATTAATTTGATACATCTTAAAGACACAGGTATGTAGCAGATCAGCTACTGTATGAATTCGAGAATTTTGACTTGAACGTAAGAAAAGTTTTACCTCCTTGTCTGTGATAAACAAATTATACGATATGTTGATAAATATATTTCATTTTCTTTAAAAAAAAAGTAGAAATAGCTAGATACAGAAAATGACCTTTGCAAGAGTAGAAAAAGTTCCATACATAGTTACTGGAAACTGTCAGTATGCCATACACACAAGATTCTTTTTCAATTTTTACACACATTATTTCATATAAATAAGCCATTAATCTACTTTTATATACAAACAAATATAAATTGCACATAATTCCTTAACCGTTAACCCTCTCGCCGCATAAGTAATTCTTCGCGATGAGCGTCTTTTACAGAATTTTTAATCTTTTACACCGGTTCTTTAAAGCAGAATTTTTTTACAACCGTAAACGGGGAAATGTCCTGATTAAATCAGACAAACTTTTACCTAAATAATAACTGGTGGGAATAACCAAATAGTATTCATTAGACGGAAAAATTCATGTCCGAGGATATCTCGGGTTGCGCAGCGAGAGGGTTAAATGCATAGTGATGCATATCTACATCACTTTTTATTTAATTCAACCAATATATTTATATATGAATATTAATCCTGTAAAAAATACAAAAAATGTAAACATAAAAATCTGTCTTAAAATTTCTTATGTTTAATCTTGAACATAAGACTAAAATACATAATTCTAAAAAAAATAATGTATGTATTTAATGCTTAAGTTTTGAAAGATAAAATAAGGTAATTAGATTAATACTTATTAAAGTATTTACTAATTTGAAATATTTTAGTTTTTACTTGTATTGTGGATGTTCATCATAAGAAAAGGTTGACGTATTATACGAAAAATTTATCTCTGAAATTTTACATTACTTTTTCTGTGTGATAAACCTTTCAGAGAACCATATATAATTGTTCCGAAACAAAATAATCATGCATTTATGAGTTAAAGACAATTTTACAATGTTTTATAACTAGCTTCTTCAACCAGACAAGAGTTAACACTTAAAACATATAATTTGCACAATACCTCCAGAAGAGTGCAATTAAGCTTGCACAAATTGCTTTATTGACATCTCCCACGCCAATGCATCATGAATGATGGAAAAATAAGAGACTGATTCTCTTCTATTCTTCTAAATCTAAAGTCCTTCTGCTCGTAATCCGTGAATTTCGCATTTATATGTCCTCCGTGCTAACCAAAGACAATATTAATTACCTCAGACTAGTTGATTTCATCGTGTACGTCAAATATTAAATAAATGATGCTATGTGAATTCAAATCTACTGATTCGGTTATTTAGACTTGATGGCGTCTCGATATCAATATCTTGTACTATTCAATATTAATTTTTTCCTTGCTAAATTTAGAGATATCCTTTCTTGTACAGAAAATCTTGTACAGAAAACGTGTTCACACACATTCACATATATATCTCTTATATATACCTACTATATATCTACTATAATTTAACCAGGAGTTTAACTAGTAGGCTACGCCTTCATATACTCTTCTTCGGTTAGCATCGTTCTTGAAACTTCATGATCTCCAATTTTTTCTACTTCATATCGACTGTGATTCTTAGCTGCAGTTATCTCGCGTGGCACAAATATGTTTCGTTCAGTTTCGTAACGGTACAGACTGCATTTTTTTTTTTTTTTTTTTTTTTTTTTTTTTTTTACTCATGTTTTGAGGGTTTTTCAATTTTTAATTGAAATTTTCATTATTTCCAAAAATAATTATTATTCAGATTTTAGAAAAGATAGTTATTTTAAATAACTTCCAATTGTAAAAACTGTGCAAATAATAATTTTTTTTTCAATTAAAAATTTATTTATACGTGACTGTCAAAAAAGTGTAAAAACACTAAAATTAAATGATTAGGTGATAAAAACAGGAAAATATGAAAAATAACATCATAAAAATTGTATTTACAAGAATATTAAAAGAGAAAGAAAACTTTAAAGTAATTAATTCAATACTATCTTTTAAAGCAATAAATAGGAGAAATTACGTCATATTTAAAATAGCCAAATAATAATATTATTTTACAGTTTAATATTTTTTCACTAGATTTTCATTTTATTTTTCAAGATTTTTTAAAGCTATTGTTGCCAATTCTAAGCAGGGTAAATAATAATTCTTTTCTAACAACAGAGTAATTTCACGTGAATATTAAAAAGAGAAAGAAAACATTGAAATAATAAAATTATTAATATGTGTAAAACGCTTTAAATGGAAGAAATTACATCATATTTAAAATGGTGATTTAATAATATTGCCACCAGTTTATATTTAAAAATATATTTTCTCGAGAAATGTATATCATATTTCGAGATGATCAATTTAAACTATTGTTGTTAATTCTAAGACAGCGCAAATAATAATGTTTCGTTTCTATCAACAAAAGTAGTTTCATTTCCATATTGGAAAGAGAAAGAAACCTTCGGTGAAAATTACGTCAGATTTGAAACGATACATTTTTAATGTCTTATTTAAAACAATTTTCTTACAGCGTTGTTAAAAATACCGGGAGGCAAAGACGCTGTTTGCTTATTACATTTTATACTAGCTAATTTTCGAATGGTTAACCGATCTTATTTAATCTTAAATTTTCGCAATTATAAGAAAATAAATGGGAACACATTTACTTTGATATCGCCAATGATTTTTTAAATAATAATTCAATATATTCAATATATTCAATATCCGTAATATTTTTAGTCCCGATCAAATTAGTGTGCTTTTAGTGTCTGCGACGTCTGAACGGGAGTTTGGCGAGCGTCCCTTGTAGATTTCTGTGTGGCCCGGCTGTGTGCGGGTTTAGAGTCCAGTACATTTTTTTTTTATTTATTTATTTTTTTTTTTATGAGACATGTTTATACGTTTTATATAGTTTAAATTTTTTTCTCTAACATTTTCGATAAAGTGTATAAGGGAATATATAAAACCGGAACGATCAGATGGTATATAAATTCATCGTTAAAAATAAATAGAAATGTAAAAATAGTTTTACAACAAACGCGCTTGATTAAGCATTCGCTATTTATCTTAGATATAATGACTAATTGCATTACAGCAGTCCATGATTTTTCTAAAAAATACTCTATTGCAATATATTAATTGGGTCATAGACATTTAAACCGATTATGGAAATTTCACTGCAGTTTTGAGGCATGATAGAGAACGCAAGGTAGTATATATATATATATATATATATATACATATAATTTATTTCAAAATTAATGAAAAATTACCGCATGAATGGCGCTATAGCAGCACATATCAAATGCAATAAAACAAACTTCAGCATTTCAAAATTCCAAAACACCATAACTCCAAAAAGAAGGTGTATATCTGCAAAATTTTTTAAACTATAAAATACTTAAAAAAAACAAACAAGAAAGACAGGTAAAAAACAGAAACAGTCTGATCTTATTCAGTGGGATGCCAGACAAAAAACTAACTCCACCCCCACTTTTAAAATTTGCAGGTTTCTGAACACATGTCCATCCCTCATTCAATACTGAAAAACTATTGTCATTTCATTATCCAAATTCCATAAAAAACTAAAATAACTCAAATTAAAACAAAAAAGCATAATATTAACAATACAAAAATTATCATACAAAACAAAAAAGCTTTAATAAAAAGGTCTTTTATAAAAACGAGTTGCAACCCGTCGAAATTCGACGTACTAAAATGTTTGAAAGGAACTGTCAGATCGAAATTATAATAAACCTACAAAAATAATTACAACAAAAAAATCATCTTACATTGGTTGTCTAACTCTTAAAACCTTAAAACAAATAATATTTTAAACCCAAAATTACCAAAATATTATTTCTACAAACTTCAACTGCTTAAATTATTAAAAAATTAAACTGTATTAGATTACGTAATCAAGATGAGTAATTATGATGAAGTTATCGATGGAGCTCTTTATGTTTGTTTTTATACGGGATGAAAAATCAGTAAAAAGTATTTCGCTTTGTCACATCATAAAATTTTCTCCCATAAAATCTAAACTGTACGTTATTTTCACATTCTCGTAATTTACATACGCACCACTCAAATTCACAATTTGAAAGTATTTTAAAGCGCAAAAGAATAGATTATTAATGAGTGCATTTCCAAAGTTAAAATCACGTTTGTCCGATACAACTTTTCATGTGAACATTCGCACAAACCTTAAGTTCTAATCTTAGTACCCGCGAAAAAAAAATTCAGAAATTTGACTTTAGTTGTCATAGTATTCGCCATTTATAGTATTGGTCAAATATATAGTTTTATCAAAAAAAAATGATCGTTTTGTTTTAAATATATCATTTTTACTCAATGAATCATTTTGCCGAGCGCCTCAAACTCATTTATCAGCGTAATGTAAAAATATTAAAAATGTAGCTGATTTATGAAGAAGAATGCGTGTTTTTTTTAATGTCTGACATCATTTTCTGTTCAAAAATTATAAAAAAGTTACTTTTATTTGTAATGTGAAAATGGCATCAATAAGGATATAATGAATAAAAATAATAAACCATGAATATTTTCCCTTTACTTTCAATATAAATGGAGTACTTCAGTTGCCACAATTACAAAATTTGTATTAAAAACTACAAAAAAATTAATATCTCAAAAACAAATTGAGATACAGCTTTCAAACAAATAGTATTTAAAAGATAATTTTTTTTCCTTATATGACGGTGTAAAAAGTTAAAATGTGTGATGCATAGAAGTTTAAAAATTTGCAGTAGAGAAAATGCAAATCCAAAATTTTATTTCAAATTTCAAAGTGTTGCCATTCGCAAAATGACGTATGCGTTACGCACAGATATGTTTCTCCTTTATAATATAGGTACTTAAAAATTGCCATTAAAATAAAAACAAAAGAAATTAACTTGACATGCATGAATGCAGAAGAAACGTGACCCCCCCCCCCCCCCCCCCAAAAAAAAAAAAAAAAAAAAAACCTTGCAAAATAAAATTTCTCAAAACATGAAAAACAGTAACACCTGTAAAATGTTCCTCACCCGTCAACAATAAACAAATAATTTTCCTTCCGAAGCCTTTGTCAAATACTAGAGTTCCAAGTCTGCAACTTTCCTTCGTTTCAATTCATCAATACACACCCGTTCTTTTAGCAAGACTTTAGGATGCATACGCCATATAGAAATTTCTGGAAGGCTGCAATCACATGTTCATGCCGCTAGTCCACATCGTTGCCATTCACTTTTTAAAACTGTCTTAAATAATATTTCAAAAACTTTATAGGGTAGTTCTTATTATAAAATAAATTAGAGAATAACTTTAAAATCTGTTTATAAAAATTATTATCTCGGCCACAAATTTTATTGAAGCGTATTAATTGATTAATTATAATATTTATGTAAATTTTTTTATGCAAATTAGAAAACCAATGTGGCATGCTTCTAGTAAAAAATTGAAAACTATTTCTCTTATCATACAAGTCTAAAATCAATTTATCTATAATGATAAAGAAAGAAGTTTGTGTGTGAGTGAGTGAGTGAGTGTGTCGACGGTGTTCTAAAGAGACTGCTGCACGTAGAGCTACAAAATTTGGGGAAAAGGTACGTCTATATATGAAGTTTTGCACCTCGAAGCCCGATTTTCGATTTTTTGAATCGATTTTTTTAATTTAATTTTTATGCACTTTTTTAAGTTTCGAGGCGATTTTTCCATATAAGTGAGAAGAATATGGTTTCTTTCTTTTAACCCAATATAGTAAATTTTGTTCTCTTTTCAAAAAAGTTTATTCGGAATTCGTGCAGCGATTTTTGAATTTTTAGCGAATTTTTTATGCAATTATTGAACAGCATTTTAATACATTTCCATACCTATAAGGAGGTTACCGTAGAGGGACACAGTTCTGTTGCCAAATGCGCCAAGTTTGTCGCCAGCTTGGTGGTATATAGCCAAATTTGGCGACCAAAATGAGTAGCCAAAAGTGACGACAACTTGGCGATATCTCTAATATTTCGCCAAATTCCCATAGACTTCCATTGTAAACCTATATCGATTACTTGCTTACAGAAAATCAACAAATTGAGATATTTTAATGCAACAAAAACTAATATTAACTTAAGGGATTATGTTAATTATATTTAAGGGAATCCAAGTAAATTAAATTGTGAATAAAAGCAACATGATACAATGTTTAGATTATTGTATTTTATTGATATTTTCAACGAAAGGGCTGCCAGTGGTCATTTTGCCGAAAATTATAGTTGATAAATGAATTGAAATGGCTATATCCGTTATAAAATAATGTAAACAACTCGCAAATTAAAATAAAATAACTGTTATTTGTTTAATTAAAAAAAAAAATGAATCAAAAACCTTTTTAATGCGAGATAAAATTTATAAAATGAAAATATTTAATTTAAATATGAAAGGAATGTTTATAAAACTTAAAAAATGAATTAGTATAAAGAAGCAATTGATACATTATTTGGCGATTTTTCGCTTCGCCAGGTTAATAAAAATGTACCTGAAAAAACTTGAAGAAATAAAATTTAAGTAACAGTCTTTTAGTCCTTCTTTTTTTTTTAAATTCAATTTAATTATCATTTTTATGTAATTTTCCCTTCGTATGTCTTACAGGAGAAAGGCGTTATTTATGAGTTACATGCTATTTAATTATTACCTTGGTCGCCAAACAATCCAATTTTAAGCCACAAAGGCAAAAGCGTGAAATAAGCCAGGCGAAGGTCGCAATATTTTTTTTTAAGTATAGGAGAACATTTTGGAGTAAATCTTTATATTGAAATGTAAATTATACATGCCAAAATGTATGCTAATGCGCCAATTATTTCAAAATGCTAAAAGATATTTGTAATTTTATGCCAGCAGTTTAATATGAGTTTTATTTTATTGTTTTATTTTATAGCAGTTATTTGTTCACTTATTTTAAGTATATATTTGTGATTTGATGAAATAGTTCGTAAAAGGCTGGAATTTTCAAATGTTATATTTTTTAAATGCTCATTTTAGTATCGACAATGGTTTTTCTTTTATTTTTCAAATACTTCAATTCACGATTTTGCGCACACTATTACGCTTGGCGACAATGGTGTCGCATAATGGAAAAGCACCCAAATCTCACTTTCTGGTGCCCAAAATACACCAAGCTTTCAAAAAAAAAAAAAAAAAAAATGCCAAAGCCCCTACAGTAGAAAAGTACCAAACTGTCTATTATTTTGCGCTATCCGTGTTATAGTTTGTACTATATGCAAGGGGAGTGGAGCGAACAGATTAAACATTAAATATTAAAGTTTCGGCACAGATGTCATATACGCCCCATATTGGTGCAATTTTTTTCTGACGCCAATGTCATATACAGGACGGGTACTTAACTGGCGCCAAAGTGTCGTAATTTTGCTTGATATGGTAATCCGGATGTTGTGTTTATGCTGTTGATGTTTTCGCCAAATTGGCGTCGGAAAAAAATCGCGTCAATATATGATAACGTATATGACAACTGTGCCAAAGTTTCTATAAAGCAGTATAAGACTAAAAAATTAAAAATAAAATAAATCCAAAATAAGACTAAAGAAGAAAGAAAAATTATGCGTTAAGCATAAAATATGAAACACTTTCCAACACAACCTAAATGCTTTAACAGAACTTCGTTATTTAGGAAAATAAGATAAATAAGATAACGTTACTTCTTAGATATCTCGTCGACCAATTTCGCCAAATTATTTAAATCGCCAAATCAATAGCAAAACATTAATAAAAATACAAATAAAACGTCGAATTACTGATTTTATTGGCCATTATTGGCATTTAATCTTACAATTAATTAATTAATGGCAACCATTATTGCAATTAATCTTACAATTTGGCGACAGTAATTTGGTCGACGGGTTAACTAATGGTGTTATTACACGAGGACTCAAAGACGCTTGGAATCCCAGGAGTCTAGCGACAACAGCCGCCTCACGGTCCGTCTTTTCCAAGCATTTCATTGGCTGTTCCGGAAAAGGCTTTTCTATTATCAGATTTCCAAGCATTTGATCGGCTGTTAATGGCGACTCGCCTCGTTTCGGGCGTCAAAGATGCGCCGACAGAAAAAAGACGCTCACTCTCCAAGCGACTCCCTTGCAACCATAGGAATAACACGGAGACGCCCGGAATCTGAAGCGTCTTTGACCCCTCGTGTAATAACACCATAAGAGGTACCACGATAACTAAGAAAACATTTTAGAAAACGCATAAAAAAATTTAAAAATTGATTTCAGCAGTTACCGTCCATAGCCAATAGAACCATTATTATGTGCCACTATTTAGCTAAAATTTAATTTAAACTACTCTTAAATCTACTGAAATCACACTTCCAGATATTAACATCCATACACGGTTATGTATCCAATTCTTTAGGTAACCATTTATATCATTTTATCTATATTCTACAAACATTTCTTAGGAAACTAAATGCAGTTCAGCGTAAAAATGCATAACTCCTTTAAAAACCACCTTTAAGCAATTTACTCTCATACTCAGTAACCCTTACGAATTCTTTTGAGTAGCCCTGCATACGAATTGTAGCATTTATACACACAGTATAGTATGCATAAATGTAGTGAAACATAAAAGCGCATATCATAATTAAAAATGCATTTCTAGCAATCATTGCTTATGTACAATACTTCGGAGAAAAGTTTCTAAGCGAGAAAGAAGTTTGCCAACGTATTTTCTGGCAACCTATTTACTGCTTCATACTCACAAGCATTTTTTTTCCATATGTATACAATTTGGCACAGATGTCATATATTGGCGCGATTTTTTTTCGACGCCAATTTGGCGAAAACATCAACAGCATAAACAACATTCGGGTTACCATTACAAGCAAAATAACGACACTTTGGCGCCAGTTAAGTACCCGGTGCGTATATGACATTGTCGTCAAAAAAAAAAAAAAAAAAAAAAAAAAAAAAAAAAAAAAAAAAAAATCGCGCCAAATTGGGCGTATATGACATCTGTGCCGACAATTTAATATAAAAAAAGCTATTTACCCATTTTTATAAAGAAACAGAAGATATTTTTGCGCAGATGTCATATACGCATGGGGGTTGGCGTGATTTTTCTATGACGCCAATTTGGCAGAAATCTCGCTTTCGAATACCAATTACTTATATATTTTTCAATTATTTGCTATCATTTTGAAAAGGAAATAACTATAAATAAATAAAAGTTTGAATAATAACTATAGAACAAAGCAGTTTATATAATTAAAAAACCGAAAATAAAAGTAAATAAACAATCTTTTAATAAATAAAAAACAATAGTCGGGTTACCATAGCAAGCAAAATAACACCATACTGGCGCCAGTTAGATATCCCGGTTCATATCTGAAATCGGTACAGATGTCATATTCGTCGCATATTGGCGCGATTTTTTTCTGTCGCCAATATCATATAGGCAACGGGTACTTAACTTGCGCCAAAGGGCTTGATGTGGTAACCCGGATTATGTTGATTATGCTGTTGATGTTTTCGCCAAATTGGCAACCGAAAAAAATCGCGCCAATATGGGGCGAATATGACATCTGTTCCCTGAAATCTGTGCCGTAATTTGTATATAATATATATATATATATATATATAAACGATTTTTGGCTTAGATGTTATATATTCCCGCGGCCAATATGTTGGATTTCTCGGCGATGCTTTGTTGACGTTTATCGATAAGGCAACCCCGACGAGTGACGTGTTCTGGCAACTCCGTTAAGACTAACATGCGCTGTTGGATTCCAATGTAAATAAATCTCTTAACTAAATGAATCCCTAAAAGTTAAGTATTAAAATATCTATAAGCTATTAAAACTGCCCTCAATAACATTTCTTATTGTTAAAGCGAATATATTTGTAACTTAAATTCAATGACAGAAGAGCCATATATATTTCACATTACTTTATTTTTATAAACTTTTCTCTAGAACAAAACAAAACCAACTGTTGCCCGATATTGAAACAATGCAATTACAACCAGTTAAATAATTATGCAGGTAACTGATACATGGATGAAAGAAAAAGTTAGTCATTACGTAACATACTCCCACCTTGAGTTGTGGGGAAAGAACAACTCAACAATTTAAAATTACAAGTTAAATCTTTTCGGTACCTTAGAATTGTAGCGATAATACCAACCAGTTTCCACATTTTCACTACTGGAAATTAGGACAGTATCCGACGAGGAAACATATTTTTTTTTTCTTTTTTTTTTCTTTTTTCAAGGACTTCGTGTTCATCAGCAATAAATTCAGTGGAGGGCCATTTCTCATAGGGCGAATATAACCATTCGGGTCTCTCCCACCATTTCAATTTTAATTGTTGATGGCTACAACAGCCTCTTCTAAGTAGGTCTGTAGGATTTTGATTCCCATATAGCTCATAAAGTTGCTCTGATATCAGAGGATTCACAACTTTGTTTAGTCTCTTCAAACACAGATCAAAATTGTCAGGAAGAGGAGGGTGACATTCAATCGAAGGCATATTGACTAAAAAATTATCATTTTCAACCTTAACTGTGTCATAGAAATGTTGCTTTGCTGCTTCTTTCATACAAATCACGTGAAATAGGAGACATGCGAGATATTTGTGAATATGGATCTCTCAAAGATGATGAATAGGGATCAGCATATTCATCTCTCATGGGCGCCATAGATGGACTAGGACGATCATAAGGTGAAGGGTATGGTCTCATGCGAGGCGACATTGAATTGTAGCCACGGTCATAAAAATCTCGACCGCCAAAAGGTGGACCGTCATATCTTAGGCCGTAGCCATTAGCATACCCATCACCACCACGGTGTCCACCATAACCACCACGTCTCCTGCTTGAACCTCCTCTAGCTCGTCCTTGTGATCCTGGCTCATGTTGAAGCTTGCTTTTTGAAGGCTCAACACTCAAAGAAGATCCTCTAAAGTAATAATGCTTCAGAGCTTTTAAGGCATCCTGGGTTTCTTCAGGTTTGATTAACTTTTCATGAACTTTTGGACATACCAGAGTTTTATGTTTTTTTCTGCATACAACGCATTTTACTTTTGCTCTACAATTTCGGGCTAGATGGTTTAATTTTAAACACACGAAACAAGTTCCCTTCTTTTGCATTATGTCTTTCTTAATATCATACGACATTGACATTGCCTTGAAACATTTTTCCGATGCATGTCGTTTGTCACAAAAAATACACAGTTTTTGTTTAAAATTATTCATTTTTCTAGTATATTTTCTCATATCAATGTTTAATAAATCTGAAACAGTAGATATTTGAGATTCTTCGTATTCATGATTATTGCGTGCAACTCTGTATCGAAAAGTTTTGTCAAAACTTTTACTTGCCAAAGAAATTCTTTCTTCTGCTTCAACTTCGTCTTGCAGAAATTCTAATAAATTATCTAGATCAGTTTTTGAGCCAATTACAACATCAATCTTTAAATCTGTATCATGATTTTTATCTAGTTCAGATTCCACATCATTACATCTATTTGACGATCTTCTGTGAGACGTTCTATACCTTTCCCATGCTCTAAGAATATCATCTGGAAGAGACGATTCAACAAGCGGATATAACATCGCAGCATATTTGTCTCTAATAACTCCAAGAGTTTCTAATGATCGCAATTTCGATTCTAATGAATCATATAATCGTCGCAATGAGTTATGTTTTCCTGGATTTTGCTTTTGCAGTACAAGGCCTAACAAATCTCTAACATAATATTCTATCAAAAGTTCTTCCCGTCCAAAACGAGATTTAAGTTGACTTACAGCTTTGGCATAACTATTACCACCAGGCGGAAAACTTCTAATCAATTCTTCTGCCAAACTGCCTTTTTCCATGGCTTGTAATAAATACGCAAATTTGTCATGAAAATCTAGGCTAGTATCTTGATCATTTTTTGAAATTGACCCCAGAATTGCAACCAATTTTTAATTTCACCATTAAAAGTAGGTAACTGTATCTTCGGATAATGAAGCAATACATTCTTATTAATTACCGAAATATCAGATTTCAAATCTTCATTTTTTACAACCAAAAGTTCGTTTAATTTTTGTTGTAATACACGCCAACGTTCGATGTAAACCTATGATTCATCGATATCTTTGTGTATTGTTTCTTCATTAGCTTCTTCGCTATACAAAATTTCTCTAATTTTATATTCTACATCGGTCATGAATTTCGCTGTCTCTTCTATCATTGTCAATTTCAGAATTTTTTCAGCAGTCGATAAATTATTTTCACTTGCATCAAATTCGTTACACGCTTTAGTGAAAATTCTACGATGTTGTCGTCTAGCTGCTTTCAACGCATCCATATTTTTCAACATCAACAATAATAATAATTCTCACTTGAGCAGTTCAAATAAAATTCTACTTACAGATTCCAGTCTTGTCAGCGGACGCCATATGTTGGATTCCAATGTAAATAAATCTCTTAACTAAATGAATCCCTAAAAGTTAAGTATTAAAATATCTATAAGCTATTAAAACTGCCCTCAATAACATTTCTTATTGTTAAAGCGAATATATTTGTAACTTAAATTCAATGACAGAAGAGCCATATATATTTCACATTACTTTATTTTTATAAACTTTTCTCTAGAACGAAACAAAACCAACTGTTGACAGATATTGAAACAATGCAATTACAACCAGTTAAATAATTATGCAGGTGACTGATACATGGATGAAAGAAAAAGTTAGTCATTACGTAACATGCGCATAAATTTGCTTGGCGATATTTACTTGACGGAAAAGGTGTTTTCACGCCAAGAAATAATCCAAGATGGTGGCCGCGGGAATATATAACATCTGTTCCCGATTTTTTTTATGTATATAAATGCATATATAAACAAAGATAAAAGTTCATTAGATTTGTTTTCATAGCTGTTTATATATTTTCGCAACATATCTCACTTTCTGATGCCCGAATCGCGCCAAGCTTTTTTTAAAAATGCGCTATAATGGAAAAGTACTTAAATAAATAATTAACAGAAATAACAAATTATACAAACTAAAACTTTTTATTTCGAGATCAAAGCATTGTTTTTAATTTCGATTAAAAATGCATATATCCTTGGATAACTTCAATTGAAATTAGGTTCACAGCTTAATATCTCATTCCATAAACCTAAACAAACACAAGTGATTCATTCATCGTGAAACGTCAAAAATATTAAATCATTGAGGCAATCATTCACAAAGTAAGTTCTCCAACAATCAATGGGCAATATTCAAATGACGTCATAGTAGGTAAATTGGTGGCGGTATCGTTTGTTTATGGTTTGTAATCACAAAGATTTAATTTTGCAATGTCTCTTAGTTACATTATTTTATTGTCATATTTATGAGCTCAGAAAAAAGCCTAATTTTTCATTATTTAGTTATTAAAGACGGAAAAAAATCATAAATGCATGATTTGAAAATTTTAAATAATTTTCTTTCTTAATACTAAAACATAACATCGGGAAGTAACAGCGGGTTTAAGTTAAATATGTTTAACTGTTTAATTCTGTTGTAATATTAAAAATAACTGTATTTATTAGATTTCAGTACTCAACATCAGGACTCGATTAAACTTTGAAGTTAGAGGAATTACAATGTCATTTCAGGACCTTTCTTTTGGAGAAGCTTTTCTAAATTCCATATATACATGGAAAATCTTCAGTGTTAGAAATATTATTCGTAGGACTTACATAACACGAGAACGGCCTGCAATTTTACACAAGTTTTTGAAACCTACATTATATCGGAAATTTTACTAAAAACTGGTTACTTTTTTGTTATAGCGGCCCACACTATTAGGATTATGACAAGTTGCAGTCAATTTCGCCAACGTCGTAACCAAGATCGTGAAGCACACACATATAATACCATATAATACCATTTCATGAAATCGTATACGATAATTTAATAGTTTTTAACCTTACTTCAAGTGTGTTATTTATTTATTTTTAAGGCTCAACAATTTAAATTGTCCAATATATGAATTAAAAAAAAATGTAAACAAAGATTGAATAGACATGACCGCAAAAAGCCTCAAATCTGCATAACACTTGGAACCAAACTGTGCAGATTAGTGGTCTTCTACTGTACACAGTTTTTCATAAATGTGTTTCGTTCTTAAAATGTGTTATTTTCATCTATCACTGCGGAACAAGTGAGAAAACTCATATTCTTGCACATGAGTTGTATATATCTTTATATCTAAATTTCCGTCATTTTTGACGGGCTACCATTCTAGTTATGCAATAATATGCAAGAAGTTTTATATTGATAAAATAGATGGTGAATTAGGTAATGAACATTTTTATTCAAAAGTTAATATTGACAAAAATCCTGTTGTTAAAAAAATTTTTTGCATATAAAAACAAAGTTAAAAGTATGTTTTCTTATAATTTTGATGTTTCTAATCATCACTGTTTGCCATTTATTTTTTAACGCCTAAATTTCATAAAGGTCCAATTAAGTTTAGATTTATTTGTAGTACTTCTAAAAGCGTTAATAAAAATTTTAATATTGGTTTACAGAATTTATTTAAAAATATATATGATTTTTTAAAGTACTAGGGGGCTCGGCCCCCTACGAGCTACGCTCGCCAACCCCCGTTCAGACACTGCAGTCTCTAAAAGCACGCTAATTTGATCGGCTTTAAAAAGATTTTGGAAGATTGAATTATACTTAAAAAAACAAAGGCCATCTCCCTATAAACGGGTTTCTATTCATTTCCCTTTGATTGGGGAATTTTACGGAAAAATCAGCTGCTGTTAAAGGGTACAATGGCATTTCAAAATCATCTAATATAAAATGAATTAAGTAAACAGAGTCTTTGTCTCCCGGTATTTTTTAACAAAGCTAAAAGAAAGTGCTTTTAAATAAGACATTTTAAATATATCGTTTTTTATCTGGCGTAATTTTCACCAAACTTTTCTTTCCCTTTTTAATATTCACGTGAAAATACTTTTATTAGAAAGGAAATATTAATTGCGCTGTCCAAAAGAAAAAAAAAATGAATTGAATTGTTGAAAAGTTCATCTCAAAATATCAAGTAAATGTCTCGCGCTATTTTTAAACTTAAACTGTTTTTCAATATTATTTTTTGTTCATTTTACGTAATAAGTGTAATGTGACGTAAATGTGATGTAATTTCTCCTATTTAAGACTTCTAACGCATGTTAATGAATTTATTATTTTACAATATCCTTTCTCTGTTAAAATTCATGTGTAATTATAGATGAAGTAATTTTCAATAAGTTCCTGCTTTTTATACGTTATTATTTAATTCTAATTTGAAAGTTTTTTTTTTCTGTTTATAATAGTCACGTGTAAATAAATTTTTAATTTGAAGCAAACCTTATTGTTTCCGTTGTTTATACAGTTGGCAACAGGTTAAATTAGTATAATTTTCTGAAATAAGTAAAAATTATCTCTCGAAATGCTGAAAATTTGAATTTAAAATAGAAATGAAACCTCGAAAAATGAGTCAAATTAAAAAAATAAATTAATTCTGCACACCGGGAAATTATAATGTATAAAATGATCTAAAAATTATTAAATTCCGATGTATAGTTTTTGCTCCTATAAAACGTTTTTAGTGGAACGATTTTGTCCAACTTCAGCATTAAATATCTCTTTAAATAATTCTTCGATTTGAAAACTGTCTACATCAGCGTGTTTATGGAACATTTCTGTATTACTACCGATTTTCATATTTTTGTATGCATTATTTTTCTTAACATTAACGAAGAAAGACCTCCGGTCACAAAAAATTCAAAACCGGCGGCGGCGGCGGCGGTGACAGCGGTAGTTACTTTTTTTTAGAATAGAGAGATAAATTTAAGAAGTATAGTTATTTCTGGTCAATTGATAATAGTGTTGAAATTCTGGACAAATTGCCTTTGACTCCTCTGAAAATGCAGGTATTCGACTTTGAAAATCTGTTCACCAATATACCTATTGATTCTCTTTATGATGTTTTAATGAATACTTTTGATGTTTTTAGTATAAATGATGAATTAAATATTAATAGAGATTTATTTTTAAGTTTATGTCATTTCTGTTTTTATAATAATTATGTAACTTTTAACAAGAATACCTTTAAACAGATTTGTGGTATAGGGATGGGGAGAAACTATTCTAGTACAGCAGCAAATTTATTTTTGTTTTATTATGAATTTAAGTATACTCTAAAATATAATAAGTCTGTAAAGGTCTTTATGTATATTGATGATATTTTGATTTTTCTAATGAATATGATATTATATATCGAAATTGTTTAAAGTTGAATAGAGCAAACCGTGATGATTATAATGCAGAATTTTTGGATATTTTATTTGAAATTATTGACAATAAATTGATTTTAGACTTGTATAATAAGAGAAATAGTTTTCAATTTTTTACTAGAAGCATGCCGCATTGGTTTTCTAATTTGCATAAAAAAATTTACATAAATATTATAATTAATCAATTAATACTCTTCAATAAAATTTGTGGCAGAGAAAATAATTTTTATAGACAGATTTTTAAGTTATTGGCTAAATTATTTTATAATGACAACTACCCTATAATGTTTTTGAAATATTATTTAAAGACAGTTTTAAAAAGTGAATGGCAACGATGTGAACTAGCGGCATGAGTATGTGATTGCAGCCTTCCAGAACTTTCTATATGGCGTATGCATCCTAAAGTCTTGCTAAAAGAACGGTTGTGTATTGATGAATTGAAAAGAAGGAAAGTTACAGACTTGGAACTCTAGTATTTGACAATGGCTTCGGAAGAAAAAATATTTGTCTATTGTTGACGAGTGAGGAACATTATACAGGTATTACTGTTTTTCATGTTTTGAGAAATTTTATTTTGCAGGTTTGTGTGTGTGTGTGGGGGGGGGGGGGGAGGGCGCACGTTTCTACTGCATTCATGCATGTAAAGTTAATTTCTTTTGTTTTTATTTTAATGACAATTTTTAAGTATTTTTATAAAAGACCTTTTTATTAAAGCTTTTTTGTTTTTGTATGATAATTTTTGTATTCTTAATATTATGCTTTTTTGATTTAATTTGAGTTATTTTAGTTTTTTATGGAATTTGGATAATGAAATGACAATAGTTTTTCAGTATTGAATGCGGGATGGACGTGTGTTCAGAAACCTGCAAATTTTAAAAGTGGTGGTGGAATTAGTTTTTTGTCGCTCCTCCCACTGAAGAAGAACAGACTGCTTTTGTTTTTTACCTGCCTTTCTTGTTTTCTTAAGTATTTTATAGTTAAAAAAATTTTGCAGATATACACCTTCTTTTTGGACATATGGTGTTTTGGCATTTTGAAATGGTGAAGTATATATATATATATATATATATATTACAGTATTTATTTTTTATTTAGATATTTTTCTATTTTTTCTTTATAATGTTTCGCTGGTGCAGTTTCGTAGAAGTTGAAATCTTTTTGCGAGCACGATTTAGCGCATAATTAAGTACATTGTTCTTGTAATCCATATACAATTGTTACAATAAATAATATTTGGCGATTTATTTTGGCGGGTTGACAGAATAAACGTTAATATCAAATCATTCATTTATTATTAAGTTATAGATCATTAAAATCATAAATTATCATATGAAAAACACACGTGATATATCCATATCTATATCTATATCTATCTATCTATCTATCTATCTATCTATCTATATATATATATATATATATATATATATATATATATATTTATTAATAATTCTAGCAAAAAAGAAGTGAGTGTAAACTCTATTAGTAAAGTTTAACTTTATAGACAAATTATATCTTTTGCGTTAAATAAAATTGCATATGTATAATAATGTTTGTGGTATTATTTCCTCGTAGTACATTGTTATTTTAGTATTACAAATAACCTCACATTTAAGTCAGAATTTCGGTTGTATCTAATTACAGTGTAGTCATTTTTAATAGTGCTATGAACAAACAATGCCAATCGAAGGAATTGTTTGAAAATAATTTTTAATAAAAGAGAAGTGCTTATAACTCAGCTGTTACTAAAAACATTTTATTATTATTTAGAACTTAGTAATATTTCGAATTCAATAAATTAGTGTTTAAAACCAAACAAAACTTATTTTAATTCAGGAAACGGAACGTAATTATTTTCGTGAGATTCAAGTAAATATTTACAGCTAACTAAACATCTAAACAATTTCACACACAACGGGAACATTTAATTAAAACCCAATAAGAATATGTAACATTTGAACAGCAACTTTAAAATACAACGTCAAAATTCAGTCGAAGTAATTGGTTCCAAGGATATAGCGCGTATTTGACTCAACTTACATTTAATTAATTTAGAGGAAGAATTTTCATGCTATTAGATTAAAATCTAAATAGTACTAAAAAATGAATCAATCGAGGGCATCAAAATTTTTCATCTGTCGGATGAATAGCAATGCTTATTTTATTCTCTGATTTGGCAGGATAAATAACGATGTTTATGTTTATCTAATGTAATATAAAAAGATAATTTTAAAAAAGTGCTTGGTAACAGTGTCCTCACATATACTATATGTACGGTACATTGCGGTCTATTACGCGCAGCACAGACAAGAAACGTTAGACGCAGAAAATGTATTTAATAAATTGTTAATTATTGTCGCGTTGCGCATATTTCCATTTAATTATATATATATATATATACATATATACAGGTTGTATCTAAACTCTTGGGCAAAACTTTAAGGTGTGATAGTACACATCAAGACAAACAATAATAAATCGGAAATTAAGCGTCTCAAATGTTTTCCGAAGGAGATAGGCGCCATTACAGTATAGGATCCAAAATTTCAGATGATTATAAAAAACGAAAAATTTGGTCGATTCGTTTGCGGTTTTCACTAAAAGTGTTCTTTATCTCAGTATAGTCTTGAAAAATAAATTTTAAAGATAAAGTTCAGAAAATGCAAATAGAGGGCGCTTTAGACTTTGGAGTAACGAACAACTATTTTTTACCGTTATTTTTTGTATCTCATTAAATGCTTTTAAAAGCTTAGATTTAAACTTAAATTTTGAGTTCAAAATCTGAATCGTTGGGAGTGGTGAAGTAGTGGAAACTGCTTTGTGTTCAGGAGTTGAAATTTGAACCCCCCTCCTAAACACAGTTCAGTTGGCGCTACTTAACCACTCCCAACGATTCAGATTTTGAGATCAAAATATAAGTTTAAGTATAAGCTTTTGAAAGCATTTGATGAGATACAAAAAATAACGGTAAAAAATAGTTGTTCGTTACTCCAAAGTCTAAAGCGCCCTCTATTTGCATTTTTTGAACTTTATCTTTAAAATTTATTTTTCAAGACTATACTGAGATAAAGAACACTTTTAGTGAAAACCGCAAACGAATCGACCAATTTTTCCGTTTTTTATAATCATCTGAAATTTTGGATCCTATACTTTAATGGTGCCTATCTCCTTCGGAAGACATTTGGGATCCTTAATTTCCTATTTATTATTGTTTGTCTTGATGTGTACTATCACACCTTAAAGTTTTGCCCAAGAGTTTAGATACGCCCTGTATATATATATATATGTGTGTGTGTGTGTGTGAGAGAGAGAGAGAGTGCATGGAAACAAATAAATTATGCAGGGTATCCCAGGGATATTGGGACAAACTTTAAGATTACAAATATTCAGATTTGCATAGCAACCCATGGTCGGAAATGACTTCTTTCGCCATTAGGTGGTGTTGTTCACAATACCTCTCTCTTGGCCACCACGCTCTCCTTATTTAATCACCATAGATTTCTTTCTTTGGTGTTCACTGGAAAGGGCTTTGTACGCAACGCCCGTGGATTCCGATATGGATGTCGTTGCAAGACTCGTCTGTGCTGCTGAGTATATCCAACAAAATGCAGGTGTATTTGAGCGAGTCCGCCAATCATGATCGGACGGCGTAATGCATGCATCGCTAAAAATGGTGGAAACTTTGAATATCTTTTGTGAAATTTTTACATATCATCTACTACAGCACATGTAATATACAAGACCAATAAATTATCTCAGATGATTTCACTCTTGTGTCTCTTTGTTTCTTGTACCTGACATAATACTTTCCCATGGCGTTTCCAATCTTGGGTTGCTATGCAAATCTGAATCCTTGTGATAACTCCTACACCCCCCCCCCCTTAAAGTTTGTCCTAATAATCATGGGTCACCTTGCATATACAGATATAGATATAGATATATATTTAAACAGATATGGTGAGAGATAAATATGTGTCAAAAACATATTAAAATATATTTATAACTTTTAATTCATTTGGGTAACATTTATCTCTACAACCCCGTACCTTTTATGACAAACTACATGAATTCATGAAAACAAAACATATGGAATGATGGGAATAGAGGAAAAAGAAGCTGAAGTAGTTCAACCCATGTTTCTGCTAATAATATATTGAAATTTTTATTGAAATCAGTCGGTTGCTAAGAGGTTCTAGTCTAACACTTCTAGTCTAAAAAGTTTTATTTTTACTTGCCGTTTTGCCTTCAATAATTTCTATCTTAATAAATAGCTGCTAATTTTGAATTTCAGTATCACGCATTTTTAAATTATAATAGTTATTATTATTTTTCTTCTGATTCATAGGAAGTATATTTATTCTTTTTTAACATAAATTCCAAGCCTATAATATTAACAGTTAAAGCTATACGAAAGTAAAATACCTTTTTAATTTGTGTAAAAGTAAATAATTCTTTAACTCTATTTTAATTTCAGTATGAAACACCTATATATTACAAACACATCTGAACATTCAAAAGTGTACTCAATTAGTGTGTTTGATAAGAATACATTAAACAAGCAGACAAAGGTGAAGCTAATAAAAAAACTGTACAATGTAATAAGTATGTCTTATGAAACTTGATACTCACCATTGTTTCAAAATAATCCAGTGCATATGTATACTTGTGTAATGTATACTTGAAAAATATGCATCGCAAATATAACAACAGTTATTTATTTTCCTTTCATTTCATGTAATAAATTTGATTCTGTAAAAGTAATAACTCAGAATCTAGATCTTTTTTACCGATAGGATCATAAATTAAACAAACATATCTTTCTACATATCTTTACAAACAAATCTTTCTTTTCAATACGTTTTCTACGAACATTATGAAATGAATATCTTGAAATGTAATGTTAATTCTTGTACCTTTCCACGCTTTTCAATGACGTAAAATTGAATCGAGAAATATTGGATTTCAATTTATACAAAGATGATTGATAAAGATTGTAATTATAAGCCCAGATATTAACGAAATATATCAGATAAGCATGTTTCCATATTTATTAATAAAATAAAATATGATTATTGCATTATATAAGACTTGTATTTGATTAATGTTTAAATTATTCATAAATTCTTTTCTATATTGAGAACCTACAGAGTTATTCGAAAAAAAAAAAAAAAAAAAAAAAAAAAAAAAAAAAAAAAAACAGGAAATAAAATGATACATATATAAAAAAAATTTGAAAGAAAGTGCTTTAAACTTCTTTGATACTTTTAGAAAATCTTTTATATATAGAAAAAGCCAAAGTGGAATAATATATTTGTAGAGAATTATTCCAAGATATGTCTCATAATGGGAGTTTTCTATAAATATATTTTTTACAGAATATTTTATAAAATCTCTGAATACAAATATGTTTTGGCCAAGGCTTTTTATGTGATTAAATACTTCTTATTAGGAGGCTAACTCTCTGGCAAAACATGACTTTATTATTGTGAAATGTCGGTCTAAAACGTACTGGTATATTATACTCGAATCCGAAACTAACAAAATTATGTGAAATTGTTGAACTGATACACTCAAGAGACGTCGCTCTTCTTAATAAAAGAAATTTTATTCTGATGGAACACAGGTAAAATAGTTGTATAACACCATTTTTATGAAATTATATTCCATTTAAATGAAGTAGGATTCCTCATAATTTCGGGAACAATATTTTCCACTAAATAAGTGTATCCTAAAAAAAAATAAATCGAGAAATATACGATATTATATGTTATACGATATGAGCTGCAAATAATAAATATAAATTAACTATAATTAAAAAAAAAAAAACACTCTATTATAAGTGTACAATGTTATCCAAATGGTGTCGACCAATTTCATCACTAAAATTCACAGAAGAAACTGCTGTTACAATACGCTTAACGATCCCTGAATCCTGATTATAAATAATTCACAGTTTTGCTTTACACTTGTTACAAAACGCAACAGAGTGGACTTATTTAAAAATATATAAATTTTGATCATCTATTTTTTAAAACTTTTATTCAACTGATTTATTCGACTTAACAACCAGAACACACTAGCGGAACGTTTTCAAAATGATAAAGCTTCAGAAATTCGTGAGACGATACTAAATCATAACCTATTCATAAAATACATACCTATGGAAAATTTTACTTTCGACGAGCAGTTATTACCATATCGAGAAAGAACAGGATTCCCACAATATTTTTGTTTAAACGAGCTAAATATGGGATAAAAAGATTATCCTCTCAACAGCCAACTATGCACCGGAAAAACAGGTACAGACTGTGAAATAAACAAAACTTATGTAGTTGTGAATGATTTGGCCGTCGTTCAAGAATTCTGGGCGAAACATCACTATTGACAACTTTTTTTTTTATTATTATTCTCTTTCTTTGGACAAGCATTTATTATACTGGAAGCTCACGATGGTTTTCTCTTTGAAAAGAAACAAACCCTATATTTCCTAAGAAATAAGGCCATGTAAATCGCGCAAGTTTTGTCCACAAATTTTGGATTTCATATTGAGTATGTATTTATTTGTAAGTTCCAAAAATGTGCAAAGCTGTCATTCTAATGCCTATTATGCATCAAGAGGAAAACATCACGGGGCCGAAAGAAAACCCGAAATGATTCAGTTTTATAATGAACGAAATATGGAGTGGATATAACGAATAAATTATCGCGGCGATGTACCACACATAGGCATATAAACACATGACCCCTTATTTCTCAATTCTGTGCATATTGCTGCACTTCCTATTTACATTAAGCTTACGGCGAATAATGATATGGTTAATCATAAAACAGACAATCGTCGCCTCTTTTTGCGGTAATTATATGGGGCATTGAGTCTACCAGCAGTTGAAGATATTGCAAAATGTATCGGCTATAAGACATTTTTCGATCAAATTGCAACTGAAAATATACTGATTTTTCCCCCCTGAAGTTGAAGATGTCACACGTTCAGAACCCAGCCCAAAGAACTTGAATCGAGATGAAACAGAAAGGATAACAGTAGTCGGTGTCAGATGTGCTTCTTAGAGCCTCAAAAGCGGCGCAGAAGAACCAGAAAATCATATAAACAATGTGGAAAGCTAGTACGTGATTTACATTCGTATACCTTTTGCTACTGTAAAGTTTGTCAAAAAAAAAAATTCACGCAAATGAAATACTTTTTAACAAAAAAAAAAAAAAAAAAAAAAAAAAAAAAAAAAGTCCAAATGTTATTTTTACGCTAATTTCAAGTTTTATTAGTCTAAATCTAAATTATTATCTATAAATTTCTGTATTTTCCCACTGAAATTTCGCATAGGTACACGAGTAGCGTCGTCATTGATGAAAGGCATAAGTATGTTTAATGCCGAAAATAAAATGTTAAAAAATTTCAAAATGTTGAAGTAATTGTACTAATAGACAGTGAATACTACAAATAATAGGGATCTAAATTCATTTTGTTTCTTTTAATGTTGACATCCTGAAATCGGGATGAAAAGAGAAAAAAGGATTCGTGTACCAGGTCATTGACATAAAGGTTAAATATGCGTTAAGAATCATTGTTTCACAACCTTTTATTGTCTACCCCCTATAGAAGCAACTGTAAAATTACGATCCCTCCCCCCCCCCCTCAGCTTCCCAACTCTGTAAAATAAATCTCTCATTATTTAACCCCTTGAGGGGCAAGCAAAAATGCCTCTAAATATTGAATTATCACCGGAATAATTGAAAAATTTTATTTTTAAATAAGGAAAATCAATTTTTCAACGATTTTCCTCCAAAGTTAAAAATATACAATTTAGTTAAAATTTTCTGATGAAAATCTTGTTTATATTAGGAGGGATATATGTTATCCCACCGACCCTCAAGGGGTTAAATGGTGAACTATATTCCCATGGAAAAAACTTTAGAGAACCTTAAAAACAACTATTCTTCACATTTTCCAACTTCTGAAAAGGTTAATTTTATGTCCCATGTGTATTTTTCACTTAATTCTACAAATGATGTGAGGCTATACATCTTTGTATTTATGCCAAAAAGAGTTTCGTTTTTCATTTGAAACTTACCTCAGTGTTAAACAAAATTATTATACGATTGGTATTTTCATGTTCACAAAACGCTTGAAGAGACACTTATTTAGCATTCAAACTGATGACATTGATACATTTTATAATTCATTTTAATAACTTATTAAAAGTTTATGGAAAAGCTTTGGACAAAAAAATATCTTTGTATGAAAAATACAATATACCAGAAGCATTTCAAGTTTATCTTTTTCATCAATTTTCAGTAGCTATTGTTCCCGATGCCGCAACATTTCTCTGTTTCCCGTTCCTATTACTGTTAATTGAATGTCATATAATGTCTGATTTTAAAATTTAATATGCACAGCATGCGTCAGGTATTTGAGAACAAATAAACGACTGTTTTCAAACAGGAATATACACTAGGGATAGAGAATATATATATATTTTTTTAATTTTAACTTTATTTTCTCACCCTCCCATTAATGTTTAATTTTTCTTTGCATCCAAGGATCGCATTTGCTCTTTGTCTAACCAAATTTATTATGTGACACGGATGTGGACATGTGTCCGAAGTTCCTCGTGAGACTGTAAGGCGTTCTTTTTTCTGCACAGGTGACCATGTACACGCTGGATGATATACTTCATTGAAACTTCTGCCATCCTCAATAACCGCCTGTACAGGCTGTATGTAATGATCAGATGAGTGTTAGGAACATTTGGCACTGCATATCCAGCGGCTATCATGAGAGCCGCAACATTGTTGTGAGAATGATTATTGGAAACCAACTCAACTATGCCTCATACGTAATAGGGACGCCAATTTGAGTATGACTTCGTTATGAATGCTTTGGCCATCCATTTTTGGTTTTTGTGGGTTGTATGGGATAGTGTATAGTCTTGTTAAAAAACGCACAGCGTCTCACATGTTACAGAAGTATTTTAGTGCTTTGACAAAAAGTATAAAAACGACATGGAGTCAGACACCTTGAAGAAAGAAATGTGAGGCATCAGATCATCTACACTTCTCAGGAGCCCCCAGAGTCATCAATGAGACCGAAACCTTTTTGCAAAAGTCTGTCAGAACACCATTTTGCACCATCACCGATCTTTATGCGGTTCACTTTCTTCACCTGGGTAACGTGATTCTCATCCATTTTTGGTTTTTGTGGGTTGTATGGGATAGTGTATAGTCTTGTTAAAAAACGCACAGCGTCTCACATGTTACAGAAGTATTTTAGTGCTTTGACAAAAAGTATAAAAACGACATGGAGTCAGACACCTTGAAGAAAGAAATGTGAGGCATCATATCATCTACGCTTCTCAGGAGCCCCCAGAGTCATCAATGAGACCGAAACCTTTTTGCAAAAGTCTGTCAGAACACCATTTTGCACCATCACCGATCTTTATGCGGTTCACTTTCTCCACCTGGGTAACGTGATTCTCATTATGATGAAACAAAAAACATTCCTGGCTCCTCTAGATGTTTCAGCTTGTTAAGAAGGGGCTTGTCTCTAGGCAAGCGGTTCTCTCTGGTTCTCTCGTGCAAAGTATGCACTCTTCTCATCACGTACCAATGATAACGAAGGTCCCCGTGAATCACACATCAGAAATTGGACTCTTCAACCTGCATCTCCATAGCGAGTGTCCCCATGGACTTCGTAGGATTTTCATTGACTTGACTGACGAATTTCGATGTCTTGATAATTTCATATTGCTGACAATGTCATTCATTGCTTGAAACGTCAGCCATATGAAACCTCAATGCCTTCAGTTCTCTTCTTACATTAAAGACGAATCATTCGACGAGTTTCAAGAATGTGTCAATGTCTAAATCGAAGTGTTCTTCAGAGAACCAATGCAGCATGACTATTCATTTACTCAGTTAGTCTAAATTATGGCCTGCTTACATGTAACAGAAAAATATTTCCAACTATGATATACATAGCGATATTTTACCTATAACCTATCACCTGACGCCACCTGTATATGTTAAATATTTATTTATTGTGTAGCATAGCCTGCACTTGAGTCATGGCTATTTACTAACTATATATTTCTTTCTCTAATACATGTTAAGATTTATAAATTTTAAAAAGTTTGTTCTACTCGATAAGATTATTTCAGCTATTTTTAGGGTTATGTATATAAAATTAACTATTATA